>JAHMML010000073.1:516222-527756 GCA_020341155.1 Eciton burchellii
CACACACACACACACACACACACACACACACACACACTCTCTCTCTCTCTCTCTCCCTCTCTCTTTAGGAACAGTTCCCTTTGAAAACGCTTACGCCGACGAGGTGTCGTTGAGAAAAACGAAAGGATAGATAAAAAAGAAACTATCTCGCTACGTAAAATGGAACGCAAAAGCTCTGAAGAACGATCGTCGCGTCGCCCGCGGAAGCCTCAGTCTTGGACGAGGACGGGGGAGAACGGAAATGCGATTCGGTTTAACCGCGGGACGATTTTCGCGGGATCTACCTGGTGTCGGTGTCGATCCAGCGAAAGCCGAGCGCGTTTCGATCGACCGTGACAGCAATAAATATAATCAACGAACAAAGCGCGCTGACGATAGTCTCCCACGTGGACGCCAAGTGGCCGTCGAGAGTGAAGGATCTCTTTCGGAGATCGAACGTCCGGGATCGTTATAATCGATCGTTACTTTCGACACTTTCCTCCGACGAAGCGCGCTCAGGAGCGCTGCTTCTTCCCTCTTCTCCGATCGAACGATTCCTCCGCCTCGACGGACGCGTCGCGCCACGCGAATCAGCCGCCGTAAACCTAAACAACTTTGGCATCTTCTTAACTTTTAGAAACATTTGCGATAATAATAATAATAATAATAATTTAATAATCGGAATAAAATAATGAAACCGGCGCCTAAGGTCGCTGCAACCGCAATGATAATAGTGACAAACGTAATAATGACGATAATAATAATAATAATAATAATAATAATAATAATAATAATAATAATAATAATAATAGAACGCCAGTAATAATAGCAATAATGGTAATGACAATAATAATAATAATAATAATAATAATCATGTTGCAAAACAATAATAATCATATTAATAATAATAAAGACAATCTATAATAAGAGTAATAATAATAATAATAATATTAATAGAGCCGATATAATACATTGTACATAGGATCGAGCTAGGGCTTAGCTTCTTCGTATATTACTTAAATCGATTGCTCTCGGTATCCTACGAATCGATATATGTAACAGAGTTTCGAAATATCGATGTATCTTCAAGTATGTACAGACAGGATTATCGAAGTCGCCGTTTCGCTTACGAGCTAAAGAAATCGATGCATCTCGAGAAGGAAGGCGCGTCGGTGCCACTGACGCGCCTTAACGAAGAGCGACATCGTGCAATGTACAAAAACTCCGCTCCGATTTGTATATAGTTAGATACACGACGAGAGAGAGTTGCAGGTCTCCGTAATATTTATACATATATATTACGTTATACAATATGTATATATATCTGTTATTAAATAAATAATCTTCAGATGCGATAATAAAGTAACGAATTATGTCTGTTATCTTATTTATAATATTTATACTCTTCATAGATTTGCCTTTGTCTTTATATTTATATATGTATATAGATATTTTTATCTTTCATATCTTTATGTATATATATGTACACACACACATATATATATATATATATGTATATATATATATATATATTTATATACACACACGCATATTTATATTTATATAGTGCGTCTTTCTCCCGTTATGTATTTATAGCGGTACATAATTTAAATAACTATAGTGTGAGACTCGCAACTGGTAACCATTCGTTCGTTTCTTTTTTTTTTCTTACTGAGTTAAATGCAAAGTAGGAGCTCTTATCGAGTACCTTCTCTCTATAGTCTCTTCTTGATCTCGCGATCAAGACGTCGCCATCTAGACGTCGCCATTGGCGCATAGTCCTCGGTTCTCCTGATCGAGCAAAGATCTTTCGTCGAAATCGATCGGGACTCGACAGCTCGACACTGGATCGTCTCGCTACTTCTGCCGCTGCTCGCAACCCGTTTGTCCTCCGGGCCGTTTCCAGGCCCGTTTAAACGGAGATTCCCATTCCGAGATCGCGCGTAGGCGCGAATCACCCCTCCTAATCCCGAGAGGTGATCCCTCGGACATTCCGCGTCGAGAGATTCTGAAATCGCGCTAGTGGAATCTCGCGCCGAGATCGAGCCGCGACTCGCGTCCGTGGCCCGTAAAATGCCTCTTCTCTCCAAGTCCCCGAGGAAGAAGATCCTCATGTTCAGTACACCGGATAAGGTGGCCTGTGCGGCCACAACGGCGGGATGGGCGGTAGATTTCCGTTCCAGGATCAAGTATCCTTGCTACTTAGCGAAGAGTCCTCGTCCTTGATTACCGGATACGGTATGTCCAGCTTGGGACCCTGCTGCACCACTACCACGCATTTGCGCATGTGCTTCTCCAGGGTGCTCGGCACGGAGAACGGCATCTCGCAGAAGCGGCACTTGTACGTGTCCTTACCGTGTCGGCCGTGGGTCTTCATGTGCCTGGTCAGCTTGGAGCTTTGCGCGCAGGCGTAGGAACAGAGCTCGCACTTGTACGGTTTCTCGCCGGTGTGCGACCGCCTGTGCACCGTCAGGTTCGAGCAGTTCTTAAACACCTTCCCGCAATACTCGCAGGTATCGTTCCGGCCGCTGCGTTCCTTCTTCAGAAGCGGGCTTGGCAGGCCCTGAAGCGCCAGGGTGGACGTCGTCGCTTTGGACGCCTTGCGAAACTCGTTGTTCTCGAGATAGTGCGGACTGGGCAGCCAAAGACCGCCAAAGTCTGGCCCCGAAGACCTCGGGAATCCCTGGCCGGAGAAGATGTTCGGCGTCGTAGAGTTGAAATTCGTCGGCGACAGGGCGCTCTCCTTCTCCTTGTTGTTGTTCAGGGAATTGGCCAGATTACACGGCGACTCGGTCTTCAGGAAACCGCTGCGATGATTCTCCTGCAACGCCTGCCGATAAGCCTCCGAGTACTGGGCAATGTTGCTCAAGCCAAACTTCTCCATCAGGTCGCCCACCAGGCTGGCTGGCTTCTCCACTCGGCCGCCGCTCTCCTCGCCGCTCTGCCCCTGAGTGGTGCTCAGATCTTCCGGCGTGTTCTCCTCCGCGTCCTCGCGCTCGGCCTTCTGCTCGCCCTCCTCCATCTCATCCAGATCCATGTTCTCGTCGCAGCTGGACCCGTCCCCTTGCATCGTCTCGACGCTGCCTTGCGGACTGGCCGCCGAATTCAGGTGCTCCTGGTGCTCCTTCTTCATGTGTTTCCGCAGCTCGGCGAAACTCGCCATCTCGACCTCGCACACTTCGCACCTCGTCGGCGTGCTCTGGCTGTCCTGCGTGCTCTCCTGTTGCTGATACTGCCTCTCCTTGTCCCGATGACTACGACGGTGGACGAGCAGGTTCGAGGGGAAGCGAAACTTTTTGTCGCACACCTCGCACGTGTACACCGTTTCCGTGGAGTCGCTGATGATCGGCGCGGAGGCTACCGGTGGACTGGTCTTCTCGCTATCCGTCGAATTGTTGTTGTTGTGATGACCCACCGGGCTCTGACTGTAACACGGTGGTGAGTTCTCCTTCTGATGGCTGTGGCTCAGAATCGCGGGATTGGCCGAGGCCGGACTAGGCGGTTCCACCGACTGCGGATGGGACTGAGGCTGCGATTGTTGCGACTGCGGTTGTTGTGGCTGTTGCTGCTGTTGCTGTTGCTGTTGCTGTTGTGGKTGCTGCTGCTGCTGCTGTTGCTGCTGCTGCTGCTGCTGCTGCTGCTGCTGCTGTTGTTGTTGTTGYTGTTGTTGTTGTTGTTGTTGTTGTTGTTGCTGCTGCTGTTGTTGTTGCTGCTGCTGCTGTTGCTGCTGYTGCTGTTGCTGTTGCTGCTGTTGCTGAACACCGCCGGCAACAGGGACCGACGATGCGGACGGTACGGGTGGAGGAGGATTCGTCGTAGGATTGCCGCTAGGTGTAGGTGGAGCCGCGCCTAAGGACGGATTAGCGAGGCTCCTTAGGCGCGCCGAGTAAAAATCCAGATTCGCTTCCAATGGCGGTGGGTGTGCTTGGCCGGCCAAACCGCGGCCGTGCGACAGCTCGGCCAGGTTCGCCAGGTTCCGAGCGTTGTTGAGGGAATCCAGCGAGCTGCGTACCAACGGGTCACCCAGATTCAGGCCGTCCATACCGCGCAGCGGATCGCCCAGGTTCTGCAGATTCCGCGTGGCCGTCTGCAGCTCCTGGAGGCCTCGGTAGGCCCCGGTCAGGGGGGTCAGGGTGAGAAAGTCCGGCCTGAACATGGGCGGGAAACTCCGTTCCAGATGTTGCGGTAGCCTGAGGAAGCTGTGGATCGGATCGCCCACCAGGGAGGCCGAGCTCTGAAGCTGCTGCCGGCTGCTGCTGCTGCCACTCGTGTTCGTGCCGCCCGAGGAGTTCGCCGCCGAGGAACTTCCGGTGGACTTGCCGCTCAGGTTCAGATGATTCGGCGGACTGAGGTGGTGCGCGTGCGTCGGCGTAGGCGTCGGTGGACTAGGGGCCGGGGTGTTCGACGACGAATTCGTCGACGAGGAGGAGGAGCAATAGAGGCGGGCGCCGTGCATGCTCTGTATATGCTGAAGAAGCTCCCACGCCGAGCACAGCCGCCGGGAACATTGCGAGCACTGTAACCACCTTGGCTCTGAAACAAACGCGATCATGTCGCGACAGTTAGCGCTTGTAGTTGCACTCGAGCAAGACTGCTTTGATATTCACGGGGATTCGAATACTTTGCGGCTTCTTTGTCAGATCGCACGTTCAAACGGAAGCGTTCATACGCGTCGATACGCTCCATTGAGAATCCCAGCGCGTTCTTGCCGAGTGTCCCCTTATGTCTACGATTAACGATGCGAGGGTTAGGCTTGGAAAATCTGATTATCGAGATGTGATCACAGGATGAAACGTCGACTCGAAAGTTCTCTCCAATCGGATATTTTCGATATATATATATATATATATATATAATGATTCGCAGCCGGAAATTGAGCTTTATCCTAGAACCGAACGAATCGCGTTGACAGGGGCGCAACGTAATTCGGGGGACCGTAGCTGCGAATAAGATGATCGCGAGATCTCTCTGGATACATCGTCGTAATCTGATGACAGGATTTCAGGCTTCACGGTGATTTCGCGGGCGTGTGACGAGGACAACTCGTAAAACTCGCACATGCGCACATGATACGTGCATGCCCCCGAGCCTTGCTATCAATACTCGAGCCACCCTTAATTTTGCGGAAACAGGACAGAGATCAGCCCCGGCCGATTGAATTCGGAATTCAAACGGCGCGTCTGTGTCAAATTGCGGTTCGGGCCGGCGAGTTGCCGGGCGGCGGGAGGGGCGGGGGGGGGGGGGGGGGGGGGGTCTTAAAAATAATATCCTCGTCGAAAACGAGAAAAAGGCAGACGGGACGAGACGGGGGAGAGAGAGCGGGAGGGGGTTGGTTCGGTTAGCACGGCATGCGGCTGAAACTGACCCTTAACGACTTTTCGACCCTCCGTCCCTACGCGCCCGTGCGCGCGGCGGAGCTTATGACGCGGGAGGGACGGGTTTTGAATTTCAATGTTTTTAATCCGGAATATCAGATTTTCGGCCATTTTTCACGCCCCACGTGGCCCAGCAGACGTCCGTCGCGCGAGTCTGGGGTGAGTCCGTGGGATTTTATTAATTCGACGACGCCCCATCGGCGAGAACGAGACAAGTTTGTCGAAGGAAGGAGAAAACGGTCCTGAAATGGAGGATGCACGCACCATGTGCTTAAGGGCGACCCTCATTTTATGAGTGAAAGCCCCGCGAAACATTACTCGGCAAGCATATTCGTGACGCCGGACGTTGAGGGTGCAGAAGGGAGGTTCGCCAGAATCTGCGATCACATCTCTAGCGAGACATTGTAGGAAATCTTTTGCGATATCGATCGTTCCTTTAATCATTCCATTTTGATGTAAAATTCAATGATATATCGGTAACGTATCATTGATGAGAGAAATCAATAAGCCGGTCGTAAATATCGCTCCAGACATATACAATACGGTAATTTCTCTTCGCGATGACAAAACACGCGTCATTGAGACCACTAATCTCAAAGAAACCGCTAGTCTCGGCATCAGCATGGGTGCCTTTGAATCCGGCACTGAACCGGACTTGACGAACTCGCGAGCGTCGCGCTGAACGAATAAATGACCTCGCCGCGTTGTTCGGAAGGAAACTTTTTAGACGAGATAAATATGAGCGCGAAGGTACCTCTGTACAGCAGGGTACCCTCTTCTTGTAAGAGATTAAAAACTTCAGGGGACTTCTCCTCCCTGACCCTCGTACCTCGCTGTACTTGGACAACGGGAGGGAAAGTCGGTCGGAGACAAAAGGCTGCAGCGAAATAAAGTGGTCCTAATTAAATGTGGCCGCTCGGGAGAGATCTTTGCTAGGAACGGAGCTTTCCTCGGGATCGTCTTAAAGCCGAACAATCGCATATCTCTCGCGAGTTACTCGCGAGTATCGTCTCTCGCGGCGATCGAGAGAGAGAGAGAGAGAGAGAGAGAGGCTGTCTTCGTTCGCCAAATCTGTCGCGCGCGGCACGTCTCGGGCGTCGATCGGAACGGCGTTTAATGTCATCCCCGGCGATTGCACGCTCGTTTCCAGACTTCTTACCGTACAATTACCGTCTCGCGTCGTAACGTTGACGTGAAATTACTCGGGACGATTCGTAGAGACGCGCGGCCCCGCGAGATCGACCGGCGACAAGCAACCAGCAGGATGTGAAAACAATGAATCTCGGATAAAATTAGGAACAGCCCGACACCGTCAGCGGGTAAATGATAGTTTATCTCGCGACAATACACAATGGAACACATTTCGCCGTATGTAACAAGGTGCTAAGTAGAATAACGAGCCCGCCAGTGGGCGAGGAACCTTTCCTCGCCGCGTCGCTGACCTTTCACCAGGATTACGCTCGCAGCGTTTACGCACCGCACCGCGCGCACGCGCGCGCGGAATGGGAGACGCTCATCGTCGCAATCTCATTGACGCGCGCGTGATTTTTCAATTGTTGGAAAGAGCGAGGAGAAAGTCGCGGATGAACATGGCGCGCGAGATCGCCACATAGAAGCAAGATACATAGCAACTTTTCGTCCGGGAATGAGTTATTCCCTTACTCGAGGAGAAGCATGCATTTTTACGAGATTCTTATGGAAACTGACATCCTTTTCCAATCGAGACCTTTATCTTTGCGTTCGCTCAAATCCAAGAATCTCAATGAGCTTGATCGGAGATCAAGCTAATACTCTGGAAATGCGTTCGCACGAATCGCAGCGCGTAAGAAAAGATTTCACAAAATTATACGATCTTCCTGATTCCTCTGATACCGAAATGGATCTTCCATGATCCGCCCATGCGTCCGTATAATTAAAATGGAGATCTTCTCGAGAGATCGCCTCGAAGAGCGTCGAAGAGCAAACCAGCTTCGGTCGGCCCGAGCCGGGCAAAGTTTCGTTTTGAAATCCTCCCGAGTCATCCTCAGCCTGATCGCTCGACGGGCTCGGAGAGTGCAAAGTACAAATTGTTCCGAGGTTCCGAGGCCTCGGATAAAAATTAGAAAACAAGAGCAGGAGGCGACGAGGACCGAGCGAGAAAGCGAGGCGGTCGAGTCATCCCCGAAATAGGCGCCGGCGGAGCGCGAAAATCCGGCGTATTGTTTCACGCTTCGGGCGTTCGCCACGCCGCTTCGGCTCCCTCGCCGCGAGCGGCCGGCTCCTTTTTTCCCCCGGAAGTCGAAAATATCGCCGACTTCCCCGGAGAGGGAAGATGCCGGCGGGGCGACGCGGGAGATAAGCAAGTGCTCGGGGATAATAAAGGTGTATCGATTCACGAGCGAGCGCTTTTCATATGCAAACCTCGCGGGTGGCCATCCGTTAGGATTATTTCTTCGGATTTCCCTCGCCGCATCTCGCGAAAAATGCCTGACCGAGGCTCGAAAACTGCCGGAGGAAGGCTGCCGTTGCGGGTTCCTTCATCGGATGAGTGGAAATTATACCCTCTTGCACCCTCCATTTCGCGATAAGACGCGCGATACATTCAGCCGACGATTCATTTAGTTCCTTCGGCGAGTTCTCTCCTTTTCTTTCCCCCCATACTTACGCGTGGGACGCGTTTAATAGGTTCAAAATTCGATACATAAACGCCTAGTGTCTGAATAGTCTTTGTCAAGAGTAGGCACAGTGGCATGGAGCAGCAGCGGCCGTGAAAAATCCGGAAGGGATCTCGATTCGCGGACCAGGCCTCAAACGAACGAGAGCGCTTCGGCGCTTCGGTAACCGAACGATTTTCTCCAGAAATTGCCCGACAAATCGGCCTGCGCGACGTTTACGCGCAAATCGCTCGGAACGCCATTGTTTAACGACGATTCCAGCTCTGGTCATCCCGCGAATACTTCCTCTCGATCGTTTTACGGCAGACTTGACACCCCCGACCCGAATCCACCCCCGACGAGCGGCATATTCTTCTCGAGAGCCGCGTTTTCGCGGATGATTCTCCACGCGCGAATGATTCTCCGCGAAATGATGAACAAAGAATATTTAATCAAATTTACTGCGCGGAGTAAAAGCGCTAATGTTTAAATTATTTGCCGTCAGATTGCGCATTATTGCCTGGTTTTAATGCACACAAACAAATTTTAATCGCGCGACGCGCGGGCGCTGCATCGCGCGCCCGCAAATCTTTTTGGACGGGACACATCTGCCGTCCAATGACGTCACGATGCGCGTACGTACGTACACGCACGGGCACATACAAAGGCCTTTAATCCGGGCTGGCGTGTGACAATATTAAAATATCGATTAGCCAACGTATGCGACGTATGCACTTTGTCGTCGATACACAAGGGCTGCACTTAAAAGGGACAACGCGCGCGGCGGATCATGTCCAGGTGGGTAGTTTGCGGGTGATTTTAATCATTTTACTGAACCCATTAATTAAACAACCAACCGAGATAAATGTCACGCAGTAACGAGGAAAGTGTTCACCGCGCATCCCAATGGATTAATTAACGAACAGAAATTAATCAATTTGAGTGGAAGCAGCACGCCAACACGAGTATCCAACTTGCGACGACGCAAAGCGTGGATAAATTATTCTCAAAGAGGGGGAAGGGGGGAGGGAGGGAGGGAGGGAGGGAAAGATATACGACAAATGATGTCAAAGTTCGATCAGCTGTGCGCCTCGACCGCGTCAAGGTCTACTAGAGATGCGTGCCGAGTGTCTCAATGAACGGTTAGCCGTTTCGATTTCACGATGAATTGTGCCAGCACGAGGCAATTGTTATTGATATTCGCTCGTTGATCCCTTGCATGTAATTTTTATTTACGAGCTGGTCGACCTACCGCAGAAGACCCTCGCGCGACAAAGAACCAAAGTCGTTAAAATCGCGAGTATGACGACCCGCGCGATTCCGCCTTCTCCAAACGAATATTCGAATAGTCGCAATAACGTACCCCTTGTGGTCACTACGGTTCCGCGAAAGGATTGGTCAGACTGCGTTTCACGAGTCTTTATGTTGCTCAGTTTGTCGGTCCAGACCGCAAATATCGAATGGAAAACCGCCGTGGCCATTAACGCGCGAACCCGGGGTTCCAATTTATCGAGGCGGTCCTGACTTTCCACGAGTTTCGCGATTTTCATCGCGATGCGCGTCTCCGGAATGGAACAATAGACACGCGCGCTGATCGTGAAATTACATCTTTGCGCATTTTCACAGTAACAGATAAAATCGGAAAATGTAGTTAGACGCGATTCCGATTTATAAACCGGAAAAGTCGAGAGTTTACTAGAGCATGACGCAAACAAGGAGCGGAAACTCGACATTTTACTCCCCCGAGGGAGGGGAGTCTGAAAATTTTTTGAGCCAACCGCCGCGTCGCATCGAAAGATTCGCCTTTACGATTCTCCCTTCGTTCTTCTTCGCTCTTTCCTGGCATGATCGCGCCATTGTGGAAGAAAGAAGGAAACGCGAACGACGAGGATTGCCTTACGTCGGGGATGTAAGGAAAAAGAATGATAAAAATATCGCTCGACCTGGTAATTCAAACGCGTCGCAGAGCACTAAAGCCGCGCGCATCGAGCTTCGTGCGAAGCGTGAGGAAAACGGAGAACGCAGCAATCGAAACGGGAGCAAATTCCTCAAAGAAGCCGCCGTATTAAAAAATTGATCTTCGTGTTGTACAGCTGCTTATCGAATGTTCAAACGACGCGAGAAAGCGCGGAGACCACAAGGCGCGCAGTGAGATGCAAGCAGGCTGGCTGGCGATGATACGCCAGCTACATGACCGAGAAAGATCAAGGCGATGCCAGTTTTTAGGCGCATCGCCCGGTCTCGTCGGCTTCCTTCCGCCGAGGAAGGAAACGGAAGGCAAGGAGGACGAAAAAGCTCGCAGGATCCCGAAACCTCGAGCGACAAGCCAATTCGCAAGCAATTCTCCGCTCACCTCGGGCGATTCGGGAAGTCGTCGACTCTGCTAGGGAGGAGAGGACAGAGGAAGAGAGAGAGAAGAAGAAGAAGAAAAAAGGGAACGAGAGAGAGAGAGAGAGAGAGAGAGAGAGAGAGAGAGAGAGAGAAACCATAAAACTGCCAGAGAAAAAGCTGGATTGGCGGATGAGAATTAATATTCCCGGACAAACGTGACAGATAGATCAAATCTGCATCTCACCGGGAGCGCTGCTTGGTGTCAATTTCGACGGATTATCGCTCCTCCTCTCCTCTCTTCCTTTTCTCTCCCCCGCTCTCTCGCCCCTTTGGCTCCCTACGGACGAGCAACGTCCCTCGCAACGCTTCGAAAACGTCGCTTCCTCGCTGACGCGAGGTGCGCCTTCCCCGTTTGCTCGCCACTTTCGTTCCCTCGCGCAACCGGGACTCGCATCCGGTCAGAGTTCGCGTCCGGCGAAGACCAAGGGAGGCAACACGGAACGCACGCGTCCAGCGAGCCCTGTCAATTTTCCCAGACGCTCCCGGAATCCCGTGATCGGCAGATGAGACGTCAGAAACGCTCATCGAACAAGGCACTCCGCTCCTGACCGGACAACCCCGAAGCGTTCTTGCCGCTCCACGTGGCTTACCTGTTCGCACGCGCGCAATTGCGCCCGATCGAATCGGCGGTGCGGCGCGCGTCCGCCCATATGGGCTCGGACGGCTCGTGCGGACCACGTGGCCGAACAATGGGACGATTCTAATTGGGCTCTTCTCCGTGGCTGTCCTGTAGCAAAAACCCCGGCAAAAAAGGCGACAAAAGGGACTTAACCGGGGAGCATCCCCGAGATGAGCACGGGCGCGGAGTATCCTCGCCAGCGATCGCGGATCAGCTCGAAAAGGGTTGAACTCAGTTCCAGCGGAACGTGCACCTAGCCAAAGGGGCCCCGAGTGCCGCGGAGCGTGAGATGAAACTTTAAACAGACACCGAGCGAGGAGACGCGATTATGCTCGTCCATGATGCGCCTGTTTTTCCACGCGAACTTGACCGCGTCCGTCCTGCGCTCTCGGAGTCTCTCTTCAGGATGCTGCGGCAAGAGTGCCGATTATCGAAGTGACGGCTTAACGGAATGTCGATCCATCGAATGGATCAACGCGGATGCGTCAACATTTATGATTAATCGGATTCTATCGGAGAGAAAGAGAGAGAGAGAGA
>JAHMML010000073.1:527891-554164 GCA_020341155.1 Eciton burchellii
AGAGAGAGAGAGAGACGGAGAGAGTTCGCTGATTGTAGAAACAAATGAGGGAAAAATGAAGAATTCTAATGTTAACTTCGATTCATTCTCTCTCGACGAAATGTCTCAACTTGGCAATTAACGCATATGCAGAAGTGAAGGTCGTTTAATCGCGAGCGGAGGAAATTCGGTCATCCATCTGTTTGATGAATCAATTTGCAAGATTAAGCAGCATTGAGAACGTCAAAGGGGTATCCGATTTGTCGCCAATCGCGACGCGATTTATTTGCAATAAATTCTTTCAAGTTAATCCAAGTAAACCTCAATCTCGGTGCCGATTCGCTCGCGAGATTAGAGTCGCTCGTTTCACGTCGCGGCATTCTTTCCATCCAACTTCCAACTTCCATAATGAATACGATGATAAATGCAACTGCGATTGCGATGCGAAACGCACTTTTCGTTGACGATTCCTCTCGATGACGATTATCGGAAATTGTTCAAGGATACGCTTGATTTTCTCCTTCGGCGAGATCTAGATTGTTCTTTCAAGAGCACGCGTCGCTTTTAGTCGCTTTAAATCTCTCTCGCCTCGGGCGCTTCTGCGTATCTATCGGTGATTCCCAGAATACACGCATTATGCGAGTTTGCGAACCGCCAGCGACAAAGGAAAAAGTCAAGAGCGATCGGTTCAATTATTCAACTCCGTTTCGAAGCTGCACGAGGAAACCAAAGCGCCAAGATAACGCGGTACTTCCATCCGCAGCGCGTCGCGTCGTCGAATGAGGACACTCGCGCGTTAAGCCCTTCGACGTACGACAATGTAGTTGCCGACAAAAGGGGGTCAAAGGGACGGGGGGGGGAGCGGGGGAGGGGAGGAGAGGCGCACACGGGAAGGTGGGGGGGGGCAGGTTCACCCCAATTCCCGGGCGGGTGGTTTAAACTCAAAAATCGAATCCACCGAGCCATTGTTCGTGCCCGCTCGACCAGGTTCGCCATCACATGGCAGCCCCCTATAACTGTACTTTAAAACACCCTCTGCCATCCCTCTGCGTCGGGCGATCGACAATCCGGTCGACGATTCCGAATCGGCGCGCTGAATATCACGGTAGCCACGACGAGGACGATGACGACGACGACGACGACGACGACGATGACGACGACCAACGAGAAGAAGAAGCCTGACACACTTTCTCGCGGCGATCGCTGCGCCAAATTTGGGATCTCCACGACACAAAAGCCAAACGCGAGATTGGGAAGCGGAACTTTGAGTCGTTTCGCGGGCATGTTACATTGATCGGAGCGCGTTGCCCCCGTCTCGTTCCTCGACACTGCTGGCGTCTCTCGATCGATCTGTCGAACTTGCGTCGTACGTGTTTCTATTTCAATACATTCTCAGGCAATAATTTACTAAGATGTTGGGTTCGTAGCGACGTAGCGATCGGACGAGCCTCGTGAGATCCTCTAAACGGGCACGCTTGTTAATCAAAGAGGGAGAAACGCGGGAACTTACCGGAATTGACCGTGTTCGTGTCGGCATCCACGGATTCGGTCTTCTGCTTCTTCGGTAGGTCCTCCTTGTCCTCGTCCGGCGCTTCCGTCCGCCTCTTCGGCGTCGAGCTGGCACTCGCCTTAAGGTCAATCGGACTTCCGGTATCCGGTCCCGAGCCCTGCGGCGTCGGCGGACTCTCCAGCCGGCCGCTTCTCTTGTTGATCGGCGCGGAGATGCTCGGCACCGAGTTTAGCTTCGAGTCTGGATCGGCGCTCTTCAGGGTGAGAGCGTCCTCCGGGTCGGAGTCTTCCGGCGCGGCCGTCGCCGGTGGACTGTGGCAGCCCTGGAGGCTGCTCCGACAGTGGTTGACCTTGTGCTCGATGAACCGGACGATTTCGCCGAGGGGGTAGGACGCCCTGCAGCCCCCGCATTGGACGGTGTCTGGGGACGTGGTACTTTGGGAGGTTTCCGCTGCAACAGGAAGAGAGTCGCGGCCTCGTTTAGATACGCTGGGATCTTATTTAATTAGACGACACACACGTGGCGACCGTTGACTTGGCGCTGCTTCTCACGCTCTCTCTCTCTCTCTCTCTCTCTCTCTCTCTCTCTCTCTCTCTCTCTCTCTCTCTCTCTTGTTTGACGCTAATTAACTGCGAATCGATCTAGATACGATTACCTCGGCGCATTCGCGAGTGGCGAGTCAAATTGCAGATTGTAGATTTAACAAAGAGCGTGCACAAGCTTTGGGCATTCAGCGCGTCTGTCTACGTTTAAGGGAATGCGACAGCTTCTCGATGTTTCTATCGTTTGCTCGCTCGGTCCGACGAAAGCGATGCTTTCTACGTCGACAGTTATAAAGTTATGTTAGCCGATGCACCATCTCATGGCGCACGATGCTCGATTGTGCTATAACATAATGAACAACGTATTACTGCAATTGTACCGTAAAGAAACCTTTCAATTACCGCTCTCCGAACTCCCGGCTACGAATGGTGAAAGCAATATCAGTATCGGCTTATTACCATCGATATTTACGTATCGCAGATATACCCATTACGTAAGCGAGCGTAGACATATGTTTCGCGCATTATTCGCAGCGGGGCATTAATCATTACAATTTACGATACCCATTAACCGACTGCAGCCGCATAATCCCGCGATAAAGGTAGTGAAACGAGCTACTTTACGTCAACGATTCGCCGACAAACGTAAGACTTTCGGTTGATGAATGAAATCGCGACAATCAAGAGTAAATTCTCTAATCCGCATAAGCGACTTCTTTACGACGGAAAGTATCTTTTAATCTCTATCTCTCTCTTCCTCTCTTCCTCTCTCTCTCTCTCTCTCTCTCTCTCTCTCTCTCTCTCTCTCTCTCTCTCTCTCTCTCTCTCTCTCTGTCTGTCTCTTTGTATTCAGCAGATACCGAAAGATACGAAAGTACAAGTATTGAAATATCGAGGGCGGTAATGGTAAAATTTCCATTTCCCGTTGTATTTGGAGAATTTTGATCCTCGACAACTCTTCATCGGCACGATTAAATTTCTGTTTCTTTCCTTTATTGGGAGAATAAACCCGAGCGGTTTATTCGGGCCGATTCGGTCGAGGCAGAGGTTTCCTCGTAACGAACAGAACTAATTTCCTCTTACGCAACCGTTATAATTCAGCAAAGTCCGAGGGGGCAGGGGTCCCGAGGTCAGCCGCAGACGTAACAATTCACTTTTGAGTGCCCTTCAGAATTACGCCCGGACTCTTCTCGCGGCTTCTTACGGCTCCTTTCTCCCGTGCGTTTCGCGCGCGCATTAACATAGAGATTGGCACGAGTTTCATATATCGATCTTTCCCTCAGCGAGCCGAGTATCCATATCTAGCATCCGAATGGGGCTGCCAGACCCGCGACGAAACAAGAAAAACTCTTCACCGTCTTGGCAACCGTTTCCTGCCTCCCCGCCCTTCCCCCTCCACCCTCGTCCTTCGAGAGTCCGTCTGCCTTTGTCCCCGCGCTCTCGCCCTCCCGCGCCCCATCTCCGTCTCGCCTTCACGTGCACCTCGCCGCGGCGCCTCTCGAGAGATCTCCGGATCCTCTCCTCCTCCGCGCGCGCTTCTTTTCGTAGCTTCTCTACGAAACCCACCCCCGTTTGTTTACCACCCCTTGGGTGCTGCCATCTCGTTCCTTCGTTTCTCGCTTTTCATCGGTGCGCCGACGGCGCTCGATTCTTTCTGGGCGGAGCTCGCTTGACCATTGGCCAGGGCGCAAACTCGACCGCGTTCGCAACCCTTTGGCAACCCCGCGCTGAATCCCAATCGGTGCTCTCGACCTCGGGATCGCGGAGAGCGCGTCGAGAGCGAGTCAGAGGCGGCTACCAGCTTGCGGTGTATTCTTTACCCTGCTACGGCTAGCTAGCTAGCTAGCTTTCCGTTAAACTTCCGTTTCACAGCTCTCGGCTGTAATTCTGATTATGCAAGCCTGATTAGCTCCGAGACGAAACTCGTTAATGACAATCGGTGCCGCGTATGTGAATCCCCTGAAAAATCAGCTCTCGCATACGCGCAGTGTTTATCAAGACATGCAGACTCGCCGATCCCGTAAACACCTTGCAGTTCCAAAGATAAATCGAGCGATGCGATGCGATGCGAAATCGTTGTGCGTGGCTCGGCGATATTCCGGCTAACAGCACCGGCTCGCCGACATCGCGCCTCGATATCATCTTCTGCCGACGACGTGGCGAGAAGTTTCCAGCGGATTCCAGAATCCATCGGAAAATATTTTCACGGGCCCGGAGCACACGCGTCCGAGAGATTCCGATAAGGATCTATTCCTCCGGTCCTTTACCGGCGCTGGAGGATCAGAGATGGACGTGAAACTTTTTCTTCTCTCCCCGCGACACCCGTGTCCGCAGCCTCTCGTTTTTCAGCGGAAGAATGACGGCAGCAGACGGAAGCGAGATAGCTCCGCGTAGTGTCGACACTCGTATTCGGACGAGACAATCGCGCCCGGTCTCGCATTCTTCGTGAGGAGCGCGAGATTTTAATCGCGACTGTCCAAGAGAGAGAGAGAGAGAGAGAGAGAGAAAGAGAGAGAGAGGGAGAGATGACGATCGCAACGATAGGAAGGGAACGGAACGAGCCGATGTCGGAAATCCGATAAATATATTGGAGTCCCGAGCGCGTCGACGACGACGCGTCTGTCTTGCGGTTTTGCGTTTTCCGCCGGCAGCGGCGAGAGAAAGAAAAATTCGCGTTGGATACCGCGACGACCGGTCGAGAGGTCGAGAGCGAGAGCGAAAGGAAGGAGCGGGAGAGCAGCATCTGAATGGACCGGCTCTCTCGGATCCGTTATTCGCCTACGATTCAAAAGCGCTCGCTTAGAAACAAGAGACGCGCGACCGGTCGTTAGCGACAATGGGCTTTTGTTTTTTCGGGGGCAGATGTTGGACCAAAACTGTCGGCGGCGTGGACCCCTGCGCAACCCCTGAGCGAGGATCGGCCAAGCAGCCTGCCAGCCTCCCGAGCCTGCGAGGTGAGCGAAGGAGGAGGGCGGAGGAGACACGTGTCTCTTCGCCACTTCATAAATCACCCGTCTATTTATCCGCGTGTATATCCTCGGGTCCAGTTTTACTAGCGCTTTTTGCGCCCGAGCCAACCTTCAATGACTGCCGATCATCGCGCGCTGTTGGGATCGCTGATCGGTCCGCTGCTCATTACGAAAATCGCCCGGCTAGCACCGGCAGGTGCGAAGGTTGTCTGCAGAAAAATTACTCTGTCTTGTATTCCACCTATAACGCAACAATATTACACGTTCGATCACGTGGGATCACGTTTCTGCCGGCTCTATCGATCAGGACGAAGAAGACTGGAAGGAAAGAAACTGGGAAAACGATCCAATGTCGCGAAATGTCGCGAAATATTGATCGACAAAATCAAACGACTCGTGTTGGGAAACAGAAACGCGTGAGCCTCTCTCGTTTAGCCTGACGAAAGCGTCCTAATATCGAATCGCGTATACGATATCTTCAGCGTCACGCACACCGACTCCCGACACGACAATTACATCCCGCGCAACAATGGACGCGACTGCATTCACGAGAGACAGAGAGGGAGAGAAAGAGAGAGATTCACATATACACGAAGAGAAGAGTGAGAGAGAAGAGGGAGAAAGGGGATGCGGATAGCCGAAGCAAGATAACGTAAAAATATCGTATTGCCCGACAAATGTAAGTTGGATTGCTTACAAATTGGCCCATACATCCGTAATATCGCGATCACCAGGCTCGCTGGTCCCCTTATTGCCGGCGTCCTCGTAATTTCCATCGACTAGTGGGAAAAACGCGCACGGGAATCTCCGCAGGAAATATTCCGAGGTTATTAGTTTTCCGCATTAATTCCCGTTCTCGGCGTTATTCGCGGCGACACGCGGCGGCGGACCGATGCTCGAGAATCGATGCTCGGTAATTTACGATCTCGCTCATCGTCCTCCCTCGACATCCCTCGACATCCCTCGTCACCCTCGACTGCAATCTCTGAGAAAGAGGTTCTAATTCGGTAATTGCGCGATCCCGTGGCGCTACGATCCTCTCAAGGCCGCATGCAGGATGGCCTCGCCGGTTAACGCTTCCTGGCGCAAAACTAAGGAAAGATCGGCGGAATACGATCGAGAAATCGAGAATTTGATCGAGCTAGCCTCTCGAGAGCCTCTCGAGAGCTCTTGCATGATCTCCTGTAATCGCCAAGGCCGCGTTGACGATGCTCGAGGAACTCGCCAGATCCAAGGAGCAAGCGCTAATCAGCATCCGTTCTCATCCCTGGCATCGGTCCGCCAGCATCCGAAGGACCTGCTCTTCGCCAGAATTTCGCCTTTTTCATTTTGCCGGGAGACAAAACGACAACGCGACAACGCGCATCCCGTACGTTGTCGCACGCACACGGAGGAACCTCGGGATATCCCGAGGCGGCGTCCTTGTTAGGACATCCGTCCTGTCAAAACGTCCAGAGGACACATCGGAGCAATCGAATTACGATCATCCCCAGGGCGAGCTCCGACCGTAACCAATAATTCCATTATCCATTAGTATCGGGTCGGGGCAATTTCCTTCGCCGACCGAGGAGGCATCGGACGCCGCGGCGTCGCCGTCGCGGCGGCGTACGTGGCAGCCGATCTCCCGGCGAATTACGGAATCCCCGATCGAGGAACGGATGGATTTCCGGGGCGGCGTGTATCGCAAATATCGTCCTCAGCCATCGCGAAACGTCGTCGCGGCATCGTTCGCGACGCGGTTTCTACCGAGTTTGTTCGATTCTTACAGCGGATGATTCGGTGATTCAGCGGGAGGGCACTGACGGCACGCGGTTACAGAGTAACGTTACATCTCGTTACTTTCGGTGCTCGCTTATCTTTACGATCGATCCTCGCGGCGCGATAAATCGCCATTCTCGGCGAATGCAACGTCGGAGCCTTGAAACGGAGTCTCGAGACGCGATCTCGAGACGCGATAAGATAACGTCAGCGATAAGATCCGCGAATCGGTGGACGGAGGGGTAGGGGGAGAGTCGCGCTACTTCAGTAACGAAATATCGTATTCGTGCGATCTTTTTACGATTCCCCGTCGCGAGTTATCTGATTACTGGCCGCTGTATTTGTGCGTCGCGAGATAAGAGATAAGGGAGATCTCGCCTGCTCGGGAATCTCTCGACGAGTGCTCGAACCATAATTACCTTTGTGCGCCATTCGCTGATCGTTCCGCGCCACGTATCACGCCTAGATCGGTATCCGAACACTCTCGTCGAGGATCGCTAAACGCGACGCGAAACTGTCGCCCCGAAATCGGGCCCGGCGCCCTCGCGACGCGACGCTTTCGTTCGATCTTCGGGGGACGCGAATCGATGATTCTCATCACCGTGCTCGAGATCTGATTTCGCCCATGTTCGGATGCTGACTGGAGCATCGGGACGCGTATAGGGCCGGCCAAGGGTCCCGACAGGATATCAAAAGAATAGAAAGGACCCACCGGCATGCGCATCAGTGGAGGGGACGATTTTTATATGAAACCCCCACTTTATACGCTGCCGTCCTCTCTTTCTTTCCTCCTTTTCGCTCCTTCTCTCTCTCTCTCTCTCTCTCTCTCTCTCTCTGTGTGCTTTCTCTCCATCTCTGTCCGAGAACCCTTCGTCGTTGAGATTTTCCTCGCGGGGTCGAGCAGTTTTTCGAATTAACCCCGACATGTTCCACCGTTCTGCGTTTCAATCCGCTCGACGTGGCCGATGCTTCTTACAAAGGATCCAAAATGGCGCCTCTGGACGCCGTTTCTTCTTTCACTCACCCTTTCCGCCCTGTCGCATCTCGCGTACGTGCACGCGCATGTCGTGAAAAAACCAAGACCGATCAGAAAAACGAACCCGTCTGCGAGTGAACTTGGGTCCGAGGTCGACCCGAGGGGTGAAGATCTCAGAGGTCCATCGGCCTCGCTCACACAATCGGATCGGATCTTTTTTTTTTTTCGCCGTACATTTCCTCCAATTTCTCCGGCTATCCTTCTCGATCCAACGTGGCTCGCTCTCTCTCTCTCTCTCTCTCCCTGTTCTCGATATCAACGGTACCTCTAACGGGTCTTGGCTTTGAAAAGCGAGATAAAGGTCGAGCATTCCTTTTTTTTATATCATCGTTGACCTCACCTTGAGCAGTTAAACTGCTGAATAGATGGATAGGTAATATCCGCATTACGTCTTGCAAATATCGCACGCTGATGAGACTGAACGATCGCGATCGAACGATTCTCTCGAAGCTAGAGTATCGCGGCCCTTGTATAAATATCACGAAACGTGCGTTGAGGTAAGCACAATGCGCGTGTATCGTCGTCCTTCTCCTCAAACTGGTTGGACGCAGGTCCGGTATATCCCGCCAGTGCCAATCGTAGATCTAGCCTCACGTTGGAACTGGCCTTTTCTCTCTCACGTTACATACATCGAACATCGAACAAGCAAGTGCGCCGCAACAAGAAACTGCCGCTGAAACTTGGAAAGCGCCGAAATCGGACGCGGAGGAGCGCGGAGCGCGAGCTAAAGCGCGTCCTGATGAGTCAGGGTCAAAATATCGCACCGATCTCCCCGTGGTGTGCGGAATGCGTGGCGAACAAACGGGTGAAATCAGTGACCACGCTCGGATATATCGGAAAGGGGGCCCCGGGGAGATCGGGGCCGCTAGAAAACTGCGTTCCACCGCGCGCACGGCGGCCAGAGCGGTTATGAGAAATATGAAATCTGGTTCTCACGGATTCTGAATGGGGCACAGCCGGCCTCTCTCTCTCTCTCCCTCCGTCTGCCGCGCGCCGGTCCACGGCGCGCGCTCTCTCTCTCTCTCTCTCTCTCTCTCTCTCTCTCTCTCTCTCTCTCTCTTTCACTCGCGATCCGTCGCTCCACATGCGTATCGTGGGAGGATCTCTGGGCCCGCGGGTCGCCCTTTGTCAGCCCGGCGGTAGGACATTGTCCATTGAGAGCCAAACAGGTCCTAGAGAGAGAGTTGACCCGTAACCCCCCTCCCCTCCCCCTTGGCGTCCTTTTCTTTCGCGAGCCTTTCAAGGAAAACCCCTTTCCCCGATTTCTCGATCAAAATAAATCACACCGTGGGCGCGCATCGCACCACGGTTATGCGTCCGCGAAACGTCCAGCTGCGCGGGTTGACATCGCGGATTCCCGCCGTGCCGCCTCCGGCCGCGTTTTCCAGAGCTGTTGCTCAGGCGTGCATGGTCATGCGTGGCCTTTAGCGAGCGCGTTCATTCGCGGTGCGCGTTTCACCTTTCGTGAGACCGACGCTTCGACGTTTCTCGCATCCTCGCGGACTCCTGGGAACGCCGGCGTCGTCGCGTCTCCAATCGCCGCCGCGATCGTTTTCACAAGCGCGTTGCAGCGCGCGGCCGCACCAGGCGGACGTGGGAAGCCGACCGCGGCGAGACGCCAGAGACGGAAGAGTCGCCCGCGATTTCCAACTTTCGGCTCTTCGCGGCCACCGATCGACTCGTGCGAGATATCGAAAAGGCCAACGGATGGCAATTCCAGATGCCGCGTGTCGGAAATTAATTCTGTCCGAGTCTGCAAAGTCTCCGCGGTGTAGGCAGAGGGGAGAGCATCGCGCCTGGAAACTCGCTCGCGATTGCTTTTTCCTTGGCAAAGGAACCAACTTTGCGATTTCGAAGATCGCGCTTTCTCTCGAGCATTTCTCAAAGCAACCAGAGTCATCTGGTCATCGATATTTCGTGAATCGAATCAAAGGAGCGACCTCGTTAATCTCGCTGGTTTCTGGCTGATTAAGAAGCGAAACGACGGAATTCTCTTTTCTCGATGATTACGAGCGAGCGGCACGTCGCGGCGCGAGAATGCCGGCGCGCTGCCGTGGCGCGCCATTCAGCGGGTGACGCGAACACGTTTTTCGTCCGATGATGATGGAAACACGCGCCGGTGGTTCGCTTCCATGCCGGCCCGCCAATGTGGCCGACAATGACGGAAAAACAAACGACGAGAGCGGCAACGGGAATCGCCAATGGGAAACGCAGCGAGACGCAAAGCGCAAAGCCGCACCGCGGCTTTGTATCGTCCGGCATCGCGGTTTCTCCCTTTCCCGCCCGCGTGCCCGCCCGCTCCCTTTCTCTCTCGCTCTTGCCGGTTAATTAGAAAGTTCCGCGGTAAAGAGGAGGAAAGAGGGGAGTCGGAGTCGGAGTCGAAGGGGAGGGGAGGGGCGGGGCGGGGCGGGGGGGAGGCCTCGCGTTGTTACATTATTCAAAACGCTCCCTCCCGCGCGGCGAAACTCCGCGCTACGCGGAGCCACCACAAAACATCGAAACGCGAACTTTTGACAACGCGCGAAGTGCCGAAGCGTGTCACGCGAAATAATTAACGATCGCGCGAGTTTTCTCGGGGCGGAGAATTAACGCGCGCGGCGGCAGCGGCGGCGGCGGCGGCGGCGGCAGCGGCCGCGACTCGCGGCTCGCCGGCGAAGCACGCCGTAATTTTCGGATTGTCGTCGCGACGAGGCGCGCCGCGCGGAGACATTGTGCTCCGACGAGCGTTGCACCGACGCCGCCGGATGCGCCGAGTGCGAATTTATTCGCGGTTCGATACTTCCGGGCTAATGCCGGGCGTTTTGTCCGCCTAACTTTCCGCAGCGGGACCCGCATCAAAGCCCCGCGAAGCGGCATTCGACGCTCGTGTGTTCCGCGACAACGCAGCGCGTTCCGCGCCCCTTCGACTCTCCCCCTCCCCCCCCGCGTTCTTCCCTTGTTCTTCCTCCCCTTCCTTCCCCCCTTCCCCCTTCCCCTCCCCGATCTCCGCACAGGCTCCGATTTTACGGGAGACTTTCCTCCTCGATCGTCCGATCATTCGGGGGAAATTCAAGAAAGATCATTCTACGCGCACGCGCATGTGGGCTCTCTCGCCGACTCGCGTCGAGTTCAAAGTTCGCCAGGGCTATTCGATCGCCCTTCGACGTCTCTGCGACCTTACGTGACGCCACCTCGACGGCGTCTCGACGGAGTTTCTCGAGCGCCGGCAATGCCGAGCGTCGCTCGCACGCTCGCGGCGACGCAGCCATTGTAAACGCGCGCAAGGCGCGCAAGAAACTGTGACCCCAACCTCGTTTTTTTTATAATAGCGATTCCGCGTCCCC
This sequence comes from Eciton burchellii, assembly GCA_020341155.1. NCBI lineage: Eukaryota > Metazoa > Arthropoda > Insecta > Hymenoptera > Formicidae > Eciton > Eciton burchellii. The sequence continues at coordinate 539,009 of JAHMML010000073.1, forward strand.
CGCGGGGGCCCCCCGGCCCCCCTCCTGCGGATTCCGCGCCCCGCAATTGGTCCAGTGTCGCAACAATGAGCTCTCCTCCGGCCAGTCCTCCGGCCGGTTCACTCTCTCTCTCTCGCTCTCTCTCTCTCTCGTGCGCGCACCGATGACGTTCACGAAGAAAATCGAGAGAACCCCGCCGCGCAATTCTTGCTCCGCGAACCAATCGCGGGAGCCCTTCGAAAGCCGGCGCTTTTTCCGCGTTTTGTTCCGCCTTCGAGCAATGGCCGGACGTGATTTCTCGCGCTTCGCCTTTTGTCCCTCTCTCTCTTTCTCTCTCTCTCTCTCTCTCTCTCTCTCTCTGGGAAGACCTCGTCTTCCTGACCATCGCGTCGCTTCTTTGTACCGTCCATTATCGCTTCGTTAAAGCAAATATCCGATCTGGCCCAGCAGCGAGCCGAAAATCGCGTTCGGCCGCGTCACTTCCCCTTCCGGTGTTCGACGAACCGCCTTTCCAACGTTCCTTACATAGCCGATTGGTTTTTACGTAAGAAAGTCTAGCGAAACCGTCTAGCGTCAAGTGTAGGAAGTAATTTCCAATGCGAGAGTTGACCTCTGATACCTTAAAATTCTCCGTTAATCTCGCTGACGCATTCGTCGCATTCGAAGGAGAGACACATCCGACAAAAGAATCCGAAAGAGTTTCCATCAAGAGTTGCCAGCAACGCCAAAGTCGCTCATTTTCTTGCGTCACAGGACGCGGCGTTACAATCGAACGAACGCGACGCTGAGGGAATCTTTATCGTCACGAACGTCGACTGGAGATTTAAGTTGAAGAGTTGGTCGTCGTTTCCTCATGGCGATTTCAGAGCTCGGGGACGGCAACTGTCGGTCGGAATTGTCGGACATCGCCTCGGCGGATACCGTTCTCGTCAAGGTTCTCGCCGGCATAGATATCGAACGCATGAGCCTCGCGTGAAAAAGCAATCTTCAAGGACGCGCCATTATGCGCGGGGGATCCTCTTTCTTCCCTTTTAATTACGCGCTTCCGGCAACTCCGGCGAGCGGACGAGCGTTCCCATTAAGAAACGGGAAAGCTAGCTCGCCGGTGGAAGTTTCTGCGGGGCCAACGCTCGCCGTGGGGTCGGAAGGCGCATAACTAGATCCAACCTCGAACCCGCGGCACGACGAGTCCAAGGGAATATCTATAAAGGCACTACGTTCCTCCCCATTCCCCTGAACTTGGTCTCCAACGCGTCGTATTTATAGAAAGCCGCGCGAGCCGTCGCGTATACGCGCCACGTGGTTTACATACGCGCGCCGGTCGTCGAGGATTAGATTATAACGGGTGGCCACGAGAGGACGGAGTTCTCTCTTTCCCGAGCCAGCCGAGAAAAAGAGAGAGAAAGAGAGAGAGAGAGAGAGAGAGAGGAGAGTTTTGAGCTGTACCATGTCAATTATCGTCGCTCGGTGCCTTATCAGAAAGATCCTGCGCGCAACCTCCCCTTTAACCTCCCCTCCTGCAATCTCTCGCGGCTCGGCAAGTGCGATACAATTACAATTCCTCGGCTACTCTCGAGATGTAACGAGACACGTAACGAGCACCAACGACGGACGCGACGACATGGTCGTACATCTCGAAACACCACCTTAAAACATTCCCTTCCCGCCCCGTCCTTTCGCGATTCCGTTCCGCGGGTCGAGATAATCCGCGGAATGCCCCCGCTCGTTGAGGGCAACTCAACGCTGATCCTAATTAGATTTGTCCGACAAACTCGCTTATTGACCGATCAGGTCGAGTTTCCGTCCCTTCCCACGTGGAGGGAGACGCGTCCGAGTGACCCTCGTCACCTGCGAGATGGTGTCGCCCAGAAGGGGGACCAAGTCACCTTACGCGCTCCAAGTGGAAGAAGGCGCGTCCGAGTGACCCTTGGTCAGGTAGCTCGAGGAGAGTCGGCCCATCCTTCCTTCCCTCCCTCCCTCCCTCCCTCCATGCTTACCGACAAGTGAACGAGCGACAAAGCGTGCAATAATACCGGCAGATTATCGTTCCGAAAGGTGTTCGCACCTCGGAAGGAGGGTCTCGGACAATGCTGGAGAATGGACCGGGAAACCGACACCACAAACAACATAAATTTTCCTCCGAGCAGCGCTCGGACAGTGTCGACTTACACCGAGACGGACACCTCCGCGCCCTTCCCTTCTCTCTTTCTCTCTCTTTCTCTCTCTCTCTCTCTCTCTCTCTCTCTCTCTCTCTCTCTCTCTCTCTCTCTCTCTCCCTCTTTCTCTCCCTCTCTCTCTCTCTCTCTCTCTCTCTCTCTGTGCTTTTTTCTTTTTTCCTTTTTTTTTTACCAGCGCTGCAAGTGGATGCTGAGCCGGGATGCTTTCCTTCGGGGCGGCCATCTCCCGCTCCGGGGCGCCGACCACCGTGGGCGCGCTTGTAAATCCATTACTTTGGATAAAGGGGTGGTCCTGACGACTCCCGGTCTTCTTTCGAGTCTCCTCTAGCCCCCTGTCGAAAATCGCTGTTTTCAGGCAACAAAGTATTCTCGCTCCTGACGGCGTCGAGACGGGGCATCATCCGCGCGATGTCGCGATGATCCGCGTTGTCTTTCTTCTGGCCCGCGCACGCACACCTCTCGCGTCGCTTTCTCCGTTGCGACGTCGACGATTAACGTCGACGGCAAGCGGGAGGGAGGAGGAGGGAAGTGCGAGGGGACCTGGACACGTTCGCTCCGCGACGTTCGCTAATCCCGAGATTCCGTTCCGCGGGAGCCCGGTTCTTTCTTTCCATTTCGCACGGTGTGCATGCACGATGCACACGCAGGCTGAATGCGATGCAGGATAAAACAAAGGCCTGGCCGATACGTCGCGCGTCGCGGATTTCCCAGTTTCACAAGGCTCCGAGATATCGATCGTGTTCCCTAGCTCGTCGGCTATTTACATTCGCGTCTATCGTGAGAAGGCGGCCGTTCGGCCCGCGGTTTCGCGATCTTAACCCCTTTTTAAGGGGGTGGGCGCATCACGGTAGGCCAATAAGCCGACGAGCCTCGACGAGCCTCGCCAACGAACCAGACGACCGGTCGTATTTCAGCCGAAATTGCCCACCGGCAGATTGGACGGACGATATACAGCCCCGTTGTTGTCGTCGAGCTCCGTCGAAGACGCCGAGAAATCGTATCGACGCCGTCCGTCCTCCGGGAGGACGGGAGAATTGAAGGCGAGTCCGATGAGTAATTAATGTCTGCCTCCTGCTGGTCCGCTCGTTTTCCCCCTTCGACTTGCTAGCCGCTCCGTATCGAAGATGTACTTTCCTGCCCTGCATTGTCCCGCTTCGCCGATCATTCCTGCCTTTTCATACATTCGCGAATCGAGCGGGGCATATCGGAGCCGTTTATCGGATATCAGTGATTCCAGTTCCGAGGCAGCCGCCATTGGAATTTACAAAGGGAGCATCTCGGAATTAATCCAACGATAACATCCGTTTCTGTTTAACTATGTTTCTCTCATTATCCGGTGCGCGAGATTCTTCATAACGATAAACGGAAGGTGAATGCTTGACTCTCTCTCTCTCTCTCTCTCTCTCTCTCTCTCTCTCTCTCTCTCTCTCTGCTCAAAGCCGAGTATTTTCGAGTATTCTCGATTTGATAATTACAAATGATAATTATAGATGCGCAAGATTTCCTTGGGACGTTCGTGTTTCCATCGTGGAAAAGACCGGTGTGCTTTTTGACGTTTTAGCAGCGAGCATCGATGAGATATCCGATAGGAACGAGCGTGGTGCCATCTCAATGTCGGCTGATGAACCGATCGATTTCTCAAATGTGCTGAATTGTTAATTAAAACGCTTTAATGAGAGCAGGTCGTATATGCATTAATTTCAAATGGCATTATCGCCGCAATGAATCAATATTTGCGCGAGTAATGCCCTTCCTTTGATTTTTCCTCATTAGGTCAGCGCGCGTTGCGCGCCAATTAAATTGCATTGCTTATTAAACGCGATAAATCCCTTAGAATTGAATATTACTGCCATCTGAAAACGCCGATTCGATTAACACATCGCGCGGGCATCGGCGCGTGACGCCATCAAGACGGCGCATCGCTCGGCGCATCGCTCGATTAATCGTCATCCGCATATCCTTGTCGCGAGACAAGACATTGCATCCCTCCCCTCCCCTTCCCACCAAGGCTCGGTGCACGCGCCTCGGCCGCGGAGCGAGCACTTTTTGGCTGGGTGTCATCGTGGAGAATCGACGGTCCCTTCGGCTTACCTGCTCGCTGTCGCGTGCTCGCTTCCAGCGAAGGGCCCCGGGAGGGAGGGAGGAAGGGAGAAAGACGCAAGAGAGGGAAGACGGAGGAAAGGGTTCGCCACGCGCCCCAAAGGTTAATCTAGGAAATCAAATCAAAGCGGTTTTTTGGCCGAGGAGTCGCCCGAGCGGCTCGAACCGAGAGGAGGGCACCGAGAGGAGGTCGGGAGGGTGACACGAGGGTAACGGGACGGGGAGGAGAGGAGGAGACAAGGGCTCCGCCGACCGGCCGCATCAAAGACAATATCCAACGCGCGCACGGTACGCGAGAGGCGCATATGCCGCGCACGTGCCGGCGGGGKGGAGGAGGAGGAGGAGGAGGCGGACGAGAGGGAGGCAGGGCTTCGGCTTGCTCTGTTTGCTAAATAACATCCTCGGGAGGATGGGGCTACCGTCAGTGGGGCTACGGGGCGCGCGAGGAACCCTCCTCGCGGGTCAGCGAGCGTAATCGCGCGCTCGTTAACCTTTTGCCGCGCCGTGTCCGACGCGCGCGATCGCTCGCGCGCGCGCGAGATGGAGAAACACGTTGTCCCACAAACGCGACGAGCGCGTGGCGATCTCTGCCTGGCGCGCGCGCCCCCGATTTCGATGATGAAGCTATCCGGCAGAGGAGGATCCTCCGACAGGAGGAGAGCTCCCTTCCTCCCCCGCCAGGTTTGCCCTGGCGCGAATCTGGAGAGGCGCGGCGGATAAGTCGCTGTCGGTTGGAGGCAAATTACGCTGGAAATCGTTAAAGCGCTGCTTTATGCCAGCAACGATTAACGCCCGCGGGAAAAATGTACGGTCTTGGCATAAGCGAGCCTCGGCATCGCCGGGCGATGCGAAAAACTGCACGCTCGCCGAACAATCGCGCGTAATTGACGCTCGCACGCGGGTCGCGAGCGCAGATGGACGACGCGCGCGCGCGCGCGGTCAGTTTAACGGCCCCTCGACGGTGAATGATTGCGCGGTGCTGGTCAGTTAATTGATCATTCGCTCTTCAAAGGCTGACGCTCGACGGCCTATCGCGTCGCTGCGATTCGGATTGTGCGCAAAGGACGAGTCCGCGGCGCGGTCATCAAGCGAAATGATCGCAGCAGCGTCAGCACGTCTCCGGAAGACGTGCACGCGGAAGTCGGCTCTTGGGCGATCTCGCGCGCGAAGGAACGTTCAAGAATTCTCACCGACGCAGATACGCGATACGCAAAGCCGCGCGTTATCAGCACGCGTCATGTCTAACACATTCGGGCTGTCAATGAAGCGTAAACGCCAGACGCGAAGCCACGCTGAAGGAAACCGTGTCTCCGCGATCGCGCGAGGACGAACGTCCGATACGAATCGATACATTTCGGGATTCCGTGCGCGAGACTGTCAATCGCCTATTTCAATCTAATCCGCAGAGTGACTGAAATTCTTCCTCGCCTCTCCTCATCCTTGCTGCCGCGTTCTTCCGACCTCTCACTGCCGGATAATCGACGATTCCCGCGAGAACGCGAGGGCAGACGCTGTCGCATAACTCGTAAGCTCTCCTCGCTTTTGCACAGCGATCATGGATCATCGCGAGAGCGACCGTAGCGAAGCGCGTTCTATTTACCAGCGCTTGTCCCCTTCGCGTGCGTACGCGAAGATGGAACGCAGGATCGCGGAGAGATATAATCGAGGCATGAGCAGGCGATGTGTACATCGCGCCGAGGCTAATCCCCGACGAGAATAGCAAACACGTCAACAGTCTAAGATCGAGGCGCGAACGCGACTCGGTTCCACGTCGCGTTGCGATCTCTCGCGCTCGAAACTCGCGCCGGTCAATCGGTCCAGCCGCCAGGCTCTCTCCTGATCCCATCCCGGAAAATCGGGATCTCGCTTCAAGACTCACCTCCACGCGAGCGATGGACGATGCCATTCGAGCCATCGGACTCGTGCGTTTCGAGTGAAACTGGATGAAACGTCGTCTCGCGAGATCGCATCGAGAAGCACGCTCCTCGTCATCGCTGCGTCCGCTCTCGAGATCACCTCTTGCGCTGTCTTGCGTCTACTGACTGCTCGGGGATGCTTTTACCGCGGAAGGAACGAGGAAGCAGTCCTTCGTCGGGAGATCATCTTGCAGAGGCCAACTCTGCGAATCCGAGAAGCCGTTCTCGTAGTGTCGCCCGATACGCGTCGTAAAAATCGCCGGCGATTGGATTCGAGAAGGTCAGCGAGGATGCCTCCTCTCGTCGATTCCACCCTCGAGTGGACAGATACGCAAACTCGCGGAGCTATTGTCCACACTTCTTTCCCTGATCACAACGATCGATCGCTACTGGTTCCGCGAGCCACGACTCGCAAGCGACCATCGTCGTCCATCGTCACTCGCGGATCGATGTTGTCCGTCGATCTATCGATCGCCACGCTACCCCGCGACGAGATTAAGTCGGTTAGGGCGCGAGGGGGATAATCGGTGTCGAGAAATATTCCGGTATCTTTTCGCGGCGGCGTCATCGCGCGAACTAAAGAATATCGCAGTTGTAATTAAGAAAACGGAGCCGCCGCCGCCGCCGCCACCGCCGCCGCCGCCGCCGCCGCCGCCGCCGCTGCCGCTGCCGCCGCACCGTGGGGGCGAGGGGGTGCCTCGCGGGCGTCGCGGGGGCGGGTGTTACCGATGGGGGGTAGCAGCCGCGGGGGTGGAAAAGTCTCTGAAAAACGCGCGCATGACAATGCCGCCCTTCCTAGGCTACCCCCGCGCCTTCTGCCGCGCCGCCACCTTCCCCGTTTCTTCCTCCTCCTCCTCCTCCTCCTCCTCCTCCTCCTCCTCCTCTTTCCGCCGCTGCTGCCGCTGTTTCACCTTCGCCTCCTCCTTCTATCTGCCTCCTTCTCCACCACCTTCGCCGCCTCCACTCTCCTCGCCTGGTGGGGGCTGTCGTGGACTAATTAAAAATTCAGCCGACGACGAGCCACCCGAAGACGTTGGCCTTCCATCCCTCTTTTCCCTCTTTCGCTCTCGTTCGGCCTCTCCTTCTCCCCCTGGTTCATTCACTCACACACACACTTTCTCTTTCTTCTCGCACCCCCGTCCCTCTCTCTCTCTCTATCTCTCTCTCTCTCTCTCTCTCTCTCTCTAGTGCTTGACTTTCTCGCTGCGTTCGTAGCTTTTTTATCTTTCCGCTCTCGTCGGCCACGCGACCGCCGATCCTTTTCACTTTTTTTCCTCGCGCCACGAGGAGCGATTCCCCCGCGCGCTCACCTCATCGACAGGTTGCCCTCCTCTCATCCAATTCGCCGAGGAAACGGACTTAATTACCGGATCGCGACCGGAATGGGGTGAGGAAAACTCGCGTTGTGACGCGCCCGATTCTTTCTCTCGCGGGGGACGTCGCTCGCTGAGAAATTAATCACGCTGACAGGGTTGACCTCCAACTTTGCTCTTTCGCCTCTTTCGCTGTCGCTGTTTACCCGATGTGAAACGTGACGCAATTATGCGCAATGTCGCTGAAATTGGCGCGAATAATGTAAATGATATAAATTCGCCCCCAACGTCCTACGCGCAAGCCGCGCGTGATTCGATCGAGAGCGATTTGCGGCGATCCGATCGCCGCGGAAGAATTTCCGGGCCGTCGATGAGCGCCAAGAATTTCTCGTTACAAATGGCACGACAGATTTGCCGATGGCGGTTAAACAATCGGGAGAAAGAGAGAGAGAGAGAGAGAGAGAGAGAGAGAGAGAGAGAGAGAGAGAGAGAAAGAAGCTGTTTTTGATCGAAGGAAAATTCGAAAGCGACCTGCGACCGACCGATCGATCGCACCTGCGGTACGTGTTTCTGATTAATAATTTTTAATAAATGCATGACTCGTCCTTGCGAAACTAATATGTCAGATTAGTTGAAAGGGTTTGCAAGAGGAAGCCGCGGAGGACCAATACGTGAAAAGCGTGAAACGTTTTAGCTGGGAGATGCAATGAATGGATTGATGCGCACAATGGAAGCTTCTCGGAGAAGAGTATCAACGTGCGAGAAAAGACGCGGAGCGCGTGATTTTTATCGAGAAAAGATATTTTCTGATGAATGTATTATTAACATTCTCTCTCTCTCTCTCTCCCTCTCTCTCTCTCTCTCTCTCCCTCTTTCTCTGGATATTTGATTATCGAAAACGTGACGGTAACGTTCCTCGCTGAGATGTCGGAAACTGATTATTCGCGATTCCTCGCGTATCCGCGCGATTTCCATCCTCGAGAGAAACGGATTACGAAGCTGATCAGGCAGATTCGATAAGCAGATAATTCATTCTCGTCCTGCAAACACTCCGCAAACAGTTCGGGCCAGTTTAATTATCTAGCTTAATTATCATAAATATTCGCGAGTTATCTGGCAAGCGGTCAAACAAAGAATTTAGCGACATCGTCGAAGCTAATCACACGATTGGGCGATAAGAAGTAACGCAACGGACGAGACGGAAAAAAAATTGCGGACGGGACCTTAGGATCTCCACGGAGATCCGCAAATTTCGCCACGAGGCATAATCGCAAGTACATTCGCAGGTACAAACGCAGGTACGTCGCGTCTCGCGGCGCATTTATGCGACGATATTTAATGTCGCATAAATCGAGGATCGACGTATCATCGACGCGAAATGATTGTCGACGGACGTGACGGAATTGACCGCGTCTGTCGTTCCAGTCTGGATTGTCGCGATGTAAACACGAGTGAAACGGTCAAACCCGAATCGGTCGAGCGCCAAGCGCCGACGCGTTCTCTCTCGCGTCGAGAATGCGACTTTTTGTCGTTGTCACTCACCTTGCGCGATCCTGACCGCGGGCATTTTGATCCTCATGGTGGCGTTCGCGATCTTCGACTTTCGTCGCGTAGCACCGTTTCCTCGGAGGGACAGCTTCCTCAGCTCCAAGTGTTCAGGACGGAAAGGGATTGCTCTCTCGTTGCCGTCGTCGTTGTCGTCGTCGTCGTCGTCGTCCGGGATTCCAGATCACAGCCGTGGAGACGAGACGAGGAAGGAGGAAGCGACGAGCGCACGTCGCTGACGAAACGGCAGGACAAAGACGCGCGCGATCCTGATCTCGACACGCTTCCGCCTTCCTCCCTCTCACCTCCGCCGCGCGTTAGCACCCTCCGCGAGTGAGTCCATCCGAATTGCGTGAATGTCCAAGCACCAGCACGAGGTCTCCTTTTATCCTCTCGAGGACACGCGCCGTGTCCCGTCGCCGCTTCTGCGTCGGCGATTCCGCGTGTTCCTCCCGCTGGTTCCGCTCTATCACCGGACACCGGACCACCTGGACACACTTGCTCGTCGTCAACTAGCGTCGATCCTCATGTTCCACGCCGATCCCGCTCCCCCGCGACTGCACCGGGCTCACCAGCGCGACGAACGATGCGCGCGACATGTGACAGCCCGCGACTCTCCGCGACGGTCGGCGACTGGCTGGACCGAGGGCAGTCAAGTGACCGGAACACAAGGTGCTTGGTGGTTGGCGCGTCGCGCGTCTGGCGGGAACGGTGGCACCTTCGCGATTGACAGCAGTCCCGGTGCGTCGTCGGCTCGCTGCTGGCCTCTCCGCCTCTGTCACTGCCTCCGACACTGATGTTAACACCGACACGCGGCGAGACCGGAGCCACTCGTGCCGAGAGCGCGATCCTCGCCGCGGTCAACGGAATTCACAGTCACACGAATCCCCCGGCGCGCTCAACAATAATGCACGATTACCCCACGATATCGCCCGCACGGGGGGGGAGGACGGGGGGGGGGGGGGGGGGGGGGGGGGGGGGGGGGGGGGGGGGGGGGGGGGGGAGGGGGGAAGGGGAGGCTCTGCCTCGCCGTTTGCCGCCCTTGTTCACTCCTTTCCTCTTGCTCTCACTCTCCTTCGCCGTCCGTTCACTCGCCAGGCCCCGCTCGCGATAGCGAGGGTAGACGGAAAAAAAGGAAAATATAAACAAGTCCAAAAGCGTCGCGCGCCGCGAGTGTCGTTCCGCCGTGTCGCGGCGCGATGTTTCGCGCGGGTTCGATGAACCGGAGCTCCCAGACGGTCGTCGCGTCCGCCGGTATCCTCGGATATCCTTCGGCCTCCCTCTCTCTCTCTCTCTCTCTCTCCCTCTTCCTATCCTCGTATTGTTTCTCTATTTTTAATCGCCGGCAGTCGGCGTGGGGCACCCACGGTCGCTGGACCACGCACGATCACGTTGGCGCTACGCGCGTCTCCGATACGTCGTCGTCCTCGTCGTCGTCGTCGTCGTCGTCGTCGTCGTCGTCGTCGTCTGGTGCGGTCTGCTGACGGCGCGGGTGCTGGATGCCTGATGCCGGCGTGGACCAGAACGACGACGGTCCAGCATGGGTCGTATCGCCGAGTGGACTGTGCCGGACTGTGCGCGCCTCTAGTCGTGCCGTGCGAGACCTGGTGTGTGTCGGGCACTGCGCTCACTTCGGACGCGCTCGGTTCGCCTCGGCGCCGAGGCCGGACACCCCACGCGCTCTCGGGGTAGTTTTCACCCCCCGTGGTGGGGGTAACGCTCCCTCCCTCTCTCCCTTTCTCCCTCCCTCTCGCTCTCTCTCTCTCCCTCCGTTTCCCGCTCCCCCTCCCCTGCGTCGAGATTCCGTGTCCCTAAGCTCTCTCTCTCTCTCTTTCTCTCTCTCTCTCTCTCCCTTCCACTCGCGACACGTACTAGAACCACGCATACACGCCCGCACACTCGCCTCTCCTCGTCGTCCGCGTCGGGCTCTCGGATCCGCTCCTCTCTCTTTCTCTCTCGTTGCCTCTCGCTCGCCGGCACTGGCGTCAGTGTCGGTTGTCCTTGTCACACGAGAGATAACCGCGGAGGAAGGGAGATGCGGCGTCTTGTGTCGCGGGCACCTCCGCTGCGCTGGACGGAGAAGGGGAAAGGCGCGCTTTTTCCAAAACGCAACCCTTCCTTCGCGTCGCGGCGCGGCGCGAGCGCGGCGCGGCGGATACGATTTTTCCGGCGCGTTTCAACGGACGCGAGGAGCCAACGGTTCTGCATCCGGTGCGAGAGGACTACGCCAAGTGCGGAGAGGACGGCGCGGCGCGGCGTGCGTCAAGCTAGATATCTCCGGGCGATTTTTTTATCCATTTAATTATTTATTCTCCGATAATTAGCGTCTGCGATAGCATCTCCTTCGCTCGTAAATCCGACGATACGCCGCTCCGAAAATTCTTCTCCTCGTCGGCAGATGCGCGGAGACGCGCATCAATGTGAATTGACAATTTTTGAAAACGGTTCGGCGAATGGGAGCAAGGCTCCGCGCGATTAATGCCGACCAGGCGTTTAAGTTACCGTGCTAATTCCCAAACGTATTAATGTTGCTTGGAGCGATGCCAAGTTTTTGTTGCTGCCGCATTCGTTACGCCGGCGATGAGTTTCCGCAGCAGGATTCCGTCGCGCGTGACAAATCGCGGCGAGTTACTTTTACTAATTGCGAGAAACTTTTTGATAATATAATTGGATAATATCCGACTGTGTGCCATCGATGCGCGTATATGGACGACAGAGAGACGGAGAGAGGGGAAGCTCGAGTCGATTTCCATGATCAATACATGCAAAAGTTTAATTATGCGAGCGTCTATATCGGTCAATATGGAACGCAGGATAATAATCAACTCCTCCAATTGCAAGGATGAAATTTATATCGAGAGATCTCCAACGCACTCGCTTCGTTTTCATTCCGACAAACGTCGGCAGGCCGCGAGGAGGCCCGCGAAATCGAGATTTGAATGAGCGATGACGATGCTCTCCGCGCTTGGATCAATGTTCTTTTTCGTTTCTCACAAGACGTCTGAACGCGATGCAGCGCAATTTCATTCGATAATTTCATTGCCGCTTGGTCCGTCCTCTCCGTTCCATCTATCGTTCCATCAGGAATCCGCGGAACGAAAGTAGCCGCTAATTTTCCGCACGTCGCCAAGTACATGGATCGCAGCCAAATTTGCGGACCGATCGCGGCAACGCTCTCGTCGTCTCTCGAGCTCGCCACGTAAACACACGTCGAATCACAGAGAAAGCGCGCCGTAACGGAGGAGCGCACGGTGTACCTGCTCTCTCACATTAATTATTCCGCCGCTAAAACCCCCTCATTCTACTTGTGGGATCGATATCCGCGACGCGGATCTTTCCACGTCGGGATTATTCGCCGGGGGATCTCGATCCTGCGACCAAACCAACGGGATAAGAAGTGGAACCGGAAGATGACTGGAGAGTGAGAGAGATGGAAAGAAAAGAGGGACGCGGCGAGGAGGCTCGCATTATCCTAGATCCGAGACGTTCATCCGTCTACAAAGAGACGCGCGCTGGTCGCGATAGGAAGTTCCAAGTTTCAAAGGAAGCGCATACAGCTCGCGCCATACGTACACGCGTCTCTCCATATATATCTTGCGTATTACGTATTACGCCGCGTGTCCTCTCTCTCTCTCTCTCTCTCTCTCTCTCTCTCTCTCTCTCTCTCTCTCTCTCTCTCTCTCTCTCAGTCGCAGTGACGGACCGCGAGATGCGGCGCGCCCTTTAATTTTCCAGCGAGAATAGGGGCAGCCTCTTTCCTGCTTTTCCCGGGTGAGGCGGGGGCAGGAGGGGGAGAGAAGGGCGCCGAAAATGCTTCCCAGGCCCCCGACGCGGCCTGTCCTCGGCCCGTTGGTTCGCCCGAGGAGGCGTCTCTCTGAAGTGACTTTTAACAATCTCCGAAAAAATTATCTGCTACGGGCCCCGGGTGTTCCGAGGCTCCTGGACAGTGTCTCGTTTCGGTGCCTGTCCGGTCGTATCTCGACCGGCCAATCTGGAAAAGGGCGAGAAAGAGATCGAAAGGCCGGGACGGGCTTTTTGATTAATGCCGCGGACGCTGTGTTTAACTATCGTGACCTGCCAATCGGCGGACATAATTGAGAAGCATAATTTAGATTAAGCATAATTTAGATCGGGAAGGCAGGACGCGAGGATTCGGTTGGTCACGCCAAAGATTTCGATTCGAGAAAATCTGATTGCTTCCGACAAAAGCGGCAACTTTCAGTTACGCGCGGATAATTCAACGAGACTTCTCTCTCTCTCTCTCTCTCTTTCTCTCTCTCTCTCTCTCTCTCTCTCGAGTGGGAAAAGATCGGGGTCCGTTTTCCGAGAAGGGCGATCAAACCGGCAGCAATGCCGGTAATTGATCGATATTAAGCGTTCGGGTTATTATTACCGCAATTATCGATACGTAACGCGGAGAGTGGCAAGTATCTTTTCAGCAAAGGGCAATGGATGCGCGGCACGCGAATACGGATTTAAACTCGATGACGCGTCGTTTCGAGTCAAAGTTCAATCCGCTTCCTTTCCTTTGTTAACGTTCGCGGGCCTCGAGAAATCTCGAAGCGAAGCGCAGTTCTCCTTCGGCACTTCTCATTAGCTCGTTCCACTCGGATCGAGATCTTGGACATCGCCGCTGAGCGGACTCCCGCGACAGCTCGATCGCGAGGAATAACGAAATCGATATTCGCGAAGCGTGATCGAACGAATCGAACCGATCGGCGGATCGGCGGATCGCGCGGGGAAAGAAAGTTTTCGACGCGCGATTTAGCAGCGCCTTTCGCGGCGGGCATCGCGCCGGAAAGGCGGGAGGACTCACCGGCGCGCGTTCATCCGACGCGTTCACGAATTTATATGCGGCGCATCCAGTTTGTATATCTTATTTACGGCAGCGCTAGATAGATAGTATCGCCCGTTCGGAATGCATAAGTTATCAAGCGGTTTATTACGGGCGCACACGCTAGCTATACGCTTTGACTCGTCTCGCGCTGGCAGATGGGAAGAAAAAAAGAGAGAAAGAGAGAGAGGGAGAGAGAGAGAGAGAGAGAGGCGAGGAGAGTGCGCTCCAAGTGCACCTCGCACGTATCCTCAGGAAAGGCAGCGATCCGTTGACCCGTGTGAAACTCCCACATTCATTACCGTGCGGGGCCACTGTATTCCGGACGACCGCAAGTTCATAGAATTTTTCCGCGCTCTGCGTATCTCTCAGGTCTCCGCGCGTTTCTGCGATTCTTCCTCAGTTCCTTCGGACGCAGCTTCAGCCCAATAAGGCGCCTCTTCCGCGGGAATAGGAAGTCCAGTTCCGGGAGAGCGGGGATTCTTGAAATTTCTTCCACCGAGACGGAGACGGAAGTCTGCTGGAACTTGCCCCGCTCTTCCACTAGCGAATCCGCTCGAGTCGACCTCGGTGAGAGGTCGAGCAGCGACGTTTCTAGCTTCAGATTGCCTTCTTGCGACGGCCTTCCCGCGATTCCTGGACGAATCAAGCATCGGTACGACGACGAGACCACTGACGAGAGCTTGAAGGGGCTCTTCGGCATCGATGACAACCGTAAACGATAAATTCACAAATGAAGCTCCTCGGATCTGTCCGTTCGCTCCGAAGGGGTCACTTTCGCACGCGCTCGCGTTCCATTATCTTCCGCAGTCAATGTAGCGACGTAGCCTGAATCGGTTTTGCCCCGTGTGAGAACACGTGTCCTCCGCGCATCGGCACGTTCGTCTAGTTAAGTCAAACAATACCGAGAGACCGCGATAATGTGCTCGTCACGTGCCCGGCGAAGTGTGTCGCCGATACCGAGCGCCGGGTGATCCACGATAGTACAAAGGGACGCAGTTGCGAAATGTGTCGCTCACGCCTTCTCGGTCGGTTCTTTCAGTCACGAAGCTACAAGTGCCCGAATCGAGTTCTCTTGGCCTTTATCGCTCGCGACGGACATTTTCCAAGAGCGTTCGCCAGGCGAGACGCTCTTGGATGGATTTTTCCAGCGCGCCAGCGAAGGAAGAGCCCCGAAAGAGTCCCAAATCTCTACCGATCCGTGACGATCGTCAGCCAAGCCGCGCGCTTCCGACAGATGCGACGAATGCATCTCCCGATGAGAAAGGGAGAGAGAGAGAGAGAGAGAGAGA
>JAHMML010000073.1:555754-662525 GCA_020341155.1 Eciton burchellii
GATCTACACCTTGCGCCGCTCTGTTCGATATATAAACGACGCATGGTTCTAATGCCGCTCGGAGAGTGCCGATTGCTTCAGCTGCGAGTGCTCTTGCGGCGAAATGTTTCGCGATAACGAGATCGAGTCCACTTCTCTGAGAGTCTGTCTCTTCTTCCCAGATGATGATCAACCGATGCTGCTGATCGAGATGACTGCAAGACGATGAATACTGAAAGTGTCACTGTTTCGGTATTTCTCCGAGCATTCGGACGGCTGGGAAAGCAACCACGAGGAAATCGCGCGCGATATTTCGTCGAGGCTCTTCTTATTTTCTCCGGCGGGACTACGTTCGGCGAGACAAACTTTCAGATCGATATGCACCTCGATGGTGCGATACCGGTGGATGATTAACGTTTGCGCGGAATTTCGCTGTCTCGCAGACCCTACGGGACACTTTTCCGCGCCCGAGGACGGGACAGTCGTCATCGATGATTTAACGGCGCACTAAATCAGCACACCGAGGAACAACGGGGCCGGGGCGAGACGCGAAAGAGAGATATCTATTTATTATTCCGTTTTAAACGGCAGGGCAACGGCAAGGGGCAAGTGCAGATAATTACTGACACGCTTTATATAACAAAGAAGAAGAAGAAGAAGAAGAAGAAGAAGGGGATGTTTTTCTAAAGATAAACAACGATTCGTTCGACGCGGCATGTAGTATGATATCTCGATACATTCGAGATATCTCGTGCGAAACGCATTAATTGGAAAAGGCAGCATTCGAAATGCTGTCCACTTGATGCGCGTCCAACAACTCGTTGTTACGGCAATTGCTATCAGAAAATTTAATCATCTTCGCTGTAATTATTTGCGAGAGGAATTATGGTTATTATTATGAATAATCTGCGAGATCGTTAAACCCAGATTTGAAATTTTTAATTTAACTTTCGGTGTAATTTAATTTCCGGTACCACAGAGGGTAAAGTGGGTCACGCCACGCTCTGATATGAACTCACTCTGGTTTCTTTAGGATTAATGAGGTCCATTATGCAATTGGTATCGTACAATTGCTTCTTATTAATATAGATTCTGCTAAAAACCAAAACGGATCAAAATTTCGCTCGAGTTACGTCGCCCTTTCAGTTGTAGTCCATTATTTAAATCCGTCTCTCACCTCGCGTGCATTCGCTATTTATATGCGACAGACACAGATTTGAACGATCGCGGGTATCCGCGAACACAGAATCGCGTGAAAGATGAGAGGCTATCTGGCGCTATTAAATTCCAATCATGCCAGATCTAATATTGATCACCACATCACGAGATGCTTTAATGCGACATATTCTGATGACAAGAGCTATTTTTACTTTGTTAATAGTGATGTAACATTATCGGTAACCAATTGCCATCGTCACAGACAAAAGATTGCATTTATAAACGTACATGCAGCTCTTCGTGATATGCAAATCACAAAATCATTCGCACATTAATAACAATTATTCATTGCTGTGCGCGCGCGTGTTTCCAAAGATACGCGCGATGCGTGCACGGATGCACACATCTCTCTCTCTCTCTCTCTCTCTCTCTCTCTCTCTCTCTCTCTCTCTTTCTCGCACGCGACTTGCAGCTACAGACAGAGGCATGATCGTGACGGTCCGAGAAAATCCCATCTCCGCTAATAATTAAAATCACCGATCGTTTCTCCCATGCGTCTCTCTTATCCGCGCACCTGGCGCGCGACCTCGACGTTCGAGGTCCGCCGTCGTCCGCGGACCCCCATGTTTTTTCCCATGTCCATTTTTGCATAAAAAAATTCTCACCGCGCCTCTTTCGCACGGCCCACCGCGGCGCGCGGTGCCGCCGAGGAGAGAGAGAGAGAGAGAGAGAGAGAGAGAGAGAGAGAGAGAGAGAGAGAGAGAGAGAGAGAGAGAGAGAGAGAGAGAGACATCCGCGTCGGGATAACGCACCGCCGAATACGGGACGCTAGGAATGCGCACCTTCTGCACCGCGATGGGTGCACGCGCACTGTGGGGTGGTGGGAGCCGCCGGCGAGGGGTGCCGTACACGGTGTGTTTTTTGTCTTCTGCCTCCGTCCCGGCAGGCTCGGGCGAAGACGACGGGGCAGGGCGCCGGAACTGCACCAGGAAACACCTTGTGGACGAACAGAAAAACGTCGGGACGAGGAGCGGAGGGGCACGCTAAGTGGAGAGGGAAGGGGGAGTCCGACAGAGCGAGCGACCCTCTTACGGTACCCCGAATGGCACAGATTCCTCCCGGTGGCGGAAGGTGCAAAAAAACGATTTTCGGAAGGGGAGTAAAAAGTTGAAATACTGCTAAGTTGTTAGCCCGGGTCCACATGCGCGCACGGTAGATGGACGGAAAGCCGATAGCGGTTTCCCCGTCGACGGGACATTTCGGGAAAGCGCGTCGCGTACCCCCGTTCGTGAGAACGCGCATCGCGATCGCCGTGATGCTCGCTTAAAAAACTCTCCGTTTTTCATGAGAAAAGCTGGCCCGCGCGAGGTCCGAATTGGACTTTAACTAAACGCGTTGTTGAACGCGAGTACGAAGATCGATGGAGGGACGTTTCCCGATCGACGATTGCTTCGGCAATGGGATATCAGTGAGAAGAAAGAATTACGGTTCGACGAGATTACGAGGTTCGCTCGTTAAAGTACACGATTAGATCGAACACGTGTCGTTGGTTCGATATGATTTGTTGTCTTAAACGACACGTTTACGCATTTTCATAGATCTAATCACATGATATTCGCATCATGATTTTCTGCAAATCTATCCAATTAATACAAAGAATGCATTCTCCATCCATGCACCGATCGCATCGCGAAGCCTTCTTCATCGCTCGAATACTACTCGGTTGGCGATCCTCCGGCGATCAGATCAGTTTCCAGCCGTAGGCTGCGTCGATGTCGTCGAATCGATTCCCGCGGACGTGAATCTCGACCTACAGACACGGAACTACTAGAGTTCTTAAACTGGGCCTTAAGCCATTACCCCCGAATGACGGGGGTCTCGATCTCCATCTCCGTCTTCCTTCCTCCCGGGCGCATCCTCCGCTCCGCGATGGATCATCTCTCGTCTGCCGCCTCACCGCGCGCGCATCCTTCTTCCTCTTCTCCGGCCTAACCCCTCCCCGCAGATCCTGCATCTTGGCCGCCCCTTCCGTAGCGGCAGATGGCCGGCCAAGGGGTAAGAAAAAAATCCTAGGGCCCCGAAAAAAGGGAGGAGGTATATAAAAAGCGCGCTGAGAAAAAAAGAGTAGGAAGGCGGGGAGGGGAAGCGCCGGGGGCGATGCGAACCACGTGTGTTCTTGAAAATTTTCCCGAGCGAGGACCCTGTCCTTCTTCGCCGTCCAACATGGCCGATCGCCCCCTTTGATCGAATTTCGACCATTCACCGAGATCGATTATACGATCGAGCTGCCTTTCTTCGTCGGCTTCGCCAGCGCGATCGCTCTCGATCTCGACGCATTAGCGTCTCCGGTGACGAGCCGCGTCAATTTCCGAAAAATTGACTCCGCGCAGCTGCGAGTGATCTCTCCATCTCTCCCTCCCTCCCTCCCGCCACCCAAGACCCGCAGGAGCCGCATCGCACGATTTGCATGATTTCATGGAATTTTATCGCACGCATCCCCGAGATTTTCATGATTTGCATTTGCACCGTTGCGCTCGCCCCCGTTTTAGCCGACAAAAGCCAATAACATTGCGGCAAATTGCACGCTATCCCGGCTATGACTCGATGGCTAGATCGCAGGTAGAGAAATCGAAATCCGTTAAGGGGGGAAAAAAAACGGGAAGAAAGTAGGAGAACAAGAGAGGGGGCGGATAGAAGCGAAGATGGTCGCTTCTGGACGCAGACCAGCTGACCAACCGTGGGAAGACGTGATTTAGCTGGCTTCTTCCTTAAAAGGATTCCAGAAAATTACTTTTAAATTGGCGAGCCACCGGAATCCCTAGACGCACCTCAACAGGTAGATCGGTCAGTCTCACCGGGCGTTTCCGGATATTCTTCCAAACAAACCGCCGACCGTTTCTCGGTTCGCGTTAGCAACCAATTAGATTCGATCTCTCACTCGATCGCTAGACGAAATTGTGTTATCTCGCTTTTTCAATCTCGGAATTCTCAAGAAACGTTAAGAAATATCGTTGGAAAATAACGACACTCGCTGCCCCGAGATCGACTTTGTTTCCAATAAAAAATGCGATCTCGACTTTACGATATGAAAATTCAAAAAGTATTCAGACCGCATTAGTAGCCGCAACGATTTTATGATCGTTCACTTTCCGAGCGCGCGTCTGCGACTCGTATTTTTTCCTCGTTCCCGTTTTGCCGCGCGGAGCGCCGGTCAAGATGGATATCGGACACCTCCTTGAAGAAGGGATTTTACGCTATCCGTGAAACACTCGAGCAGAAAGAGAGAGAGAGAGAGAGAGAGAGAGAGAGAGAGGGAAAACAGAAAGTTTTCTTGACCGAGACACGTGACCGTCTCGGAAATAAATATCGCTGAGAGTATCGACGACGGACGAAAACCATCTTCTCCTCCTTCTCTGCTCCTTCCTCCTCACCCCCCCTCTCTCTCTCCCTCTCTCTCCCTCTCTCTCCGTCACTGTTGTGACATGTAACGAGACGCGATCGCTCTCGTTGCCTCTCCTCTTCTCCGACTTTCTTCGACTTCTTTCGAAAAGGAGACTATGCATTTTCCGTGCGTTTAAAAATAGATGATCCGCTGTACCGTGGACTGGCCAGAGGTCAGTAACTCCTTGGGCGCAAGATCGCGCAAAAATAGCCGGCAAAACGGAAAAAAATAATTTCCTCCTTCCCGAAAGCTCTCCTCTCGCCGGAAATTTCAGATATGCGGCATCCTCCCCGCTCGGACGTTGGCCCGCGCGATTCGCGCGATCCCAGAACGTGCTCTCGCGCGTCCATTAATTCGAGCAATCTCGTGACAGATGAGACATTTTCGGATGTACAGCGTAAGCCGCGGGATCGCAGCTAATAACAACGTTCGCATAAAATCCTCCACGCGCGCGTATCGTTGCAATAATTTCCCAAAGACTATGCAGTGTGACGATTCGCCTTGCGTTGCGTTTCGATCTTTGGAATCTTCTGTCGCGAGCGATTTAGCGCAACGATTCGGAAGGCGTCGCACAATTCTCTACCAGAGAATCGCGCGCGCGAAGAAAGGGCCTTCTCGGACGGTTTCTCGCCTCTTACCTCACCGGGCCTGCCGATTGCGAGATCGGTCCGAATCTGCAACGTCAGTTCTGTCCGATTTTTCACGGCCCCGGTGCCTCTTTGTGGGGGTCGCTGCCCGCTTGTCATATTTGCCTATGATGGACGATTCGTCCGAGAAAGAAGCTCCGCGACGCGACCGAGTCCCCGACGAGGGATGACGAGCGCATTTCCTATTCAACGGTCGCGCCACATTTCGGCAATTCCCTGATTCGTCGGTTCCTGATTATAGCCGCTTCCTCCGGATCGGCCAGTCCGATTCCTTCGTTTTTTTTCTCTCTCCCGGCCCGGGGGGAGGGTCGGGGCGGGGAGGCGGCGTCCCCCGGAACGAAGCGCCGACACCCTGCCTTTTCTCGGCTGAAAGGCGAATCGCCGTCGCCACCGTTCCGTGGCATTTCACCGCACGATTTCGTGCACACCGCGAGGAGGCCCGCAGCTGGACAGTTACGTCGTGAGTCAAGTAAAAATAGACACCACTGTCCTAGCGCCTGTTTCTTTCGGTCGGCTTTCGGTCGGCGAGACTGCAATCGCTGCGACGAGCCAACCGCGACTCCCGCTAACAGGCTCGACGCTCGACATCGAGCGTTTTCTCTCCTTTACGGAAAAAGGGAGATTGTCACGGGGGAAACTAGGACTCTGAAAAGTCCTCGGACTTTACCGTCCCGTTGCCCGTTAGATCGGATCAGAGATCAGAGGACGCGTCGGAGGTGGCGCGATTGCGCTTCATCGATTAAAGATCATTGCATTCTGTTTATCGTGAATCCACGTGAATGAACGAATGAACAAGAGCAAGCAGCTTGCGGGAGAACATTAAATGGCACTGACAGGTGCCACTCGTGCAGGAATGTTTTATCCTTTAATCACAATTGACGTTAAGCAGAAAGAATCGGGTCGGAGGCCGGAGCGAGCAGCAACGCGGGCCGAATTAACATAATCTCGTAACGGTAGTAACTCGACGGTAGAGATTCGTAATTAGAGACGGATCGGTGACGGAGGGCATCGCGCAACATTCGAATCAATTATCATCGACGATCTAGAGCCCGATGTCCTCCCCGCTAATCCTCTTCCTGCTCGTAATCCTCCGCATCCTAAACACGCGATCTCAATTCAGAATTGAATCCCGAATACGGGCAGGCGACCGGGCTGCCGGGAGGAAAAAAAAATCCCCCGCACAGATCACGCACTTCCCCCTGCCGCGCGAGGCAGGGCCTACAAAGGGAAAGGAAAAGAAGAAGAAGAAAAAAAAGAGGAAAGAATCGAAAGGAGACGAGGAGACAATCGGCGATATCCTCGCGGCGGAAGCGCCGTTGCAGGAGATCCGACAAATCGCACGAGATAAATTTCCCGATGACGACGTCGCCTCTTCCCTAATTCCACATCTCCTCTCCCCCCCCCCCGAATTGTCCGTCCGTGGACGAATCTCTCCTACTGAGAAGGACAATACGAGCGAGGATGCTGGAATGAAACAGAACGGCTGTCGCGCGCTGCGCTGCAAGAGCAGGAAGACTCGGGAGCGAGAAAGGCAGGAAAAGGCAGGGGAAAGCGGGACGAGGAGCTTCCTAGTTAAATCAGCGAGTTGAAAATACTGTTGAAAATATCATCGGATGACATCCGCGTTCTCTTTCTCGCCTGTTCTCGCGTAATTGCGGATCCTGATCTCTCCTCGACCTGCACCCGCTCCTCTTCCTCAGCTTCTGGGGAATTCTTTATTAGCTCTCTTCCGGCGAAGGGACGCCTCTCCCCTACGGGCGCGCGCGGCGCGACTCGGGCAGGCGGAAATTCAAGAAAGCCGAGCCAGAGAACGAAGGCGAGGCGAACACTGGGTCATCGCGATGCCCTCGGTTAGCGACTCACCGGCGGCTTAATCGTTTTAGGAGTCGACCGGCAACGTCTGCGGATGATCCTGCCGGGCGGCCGAACCGGCCAAGGAAAGTACGTGAAGCTTGCGAAATTTTCGTTTACACAGCCGCGCGCGGTGCGCCTCGCCCGTATATCAAAAGTTTAATTGAATTTTCGTGGCCGTGGCTCGACCCGAAAGAGAGATTAGGATCGCTCGCCGGCCCGTTCTCCTTCCTCTCTCTCTCTCTCTCTCTCTCTCTCCTTCTCTCTTCCGCGTTCTGGCAGGCGCATTGTGCCCGCGCCCTGATCGTCTCGGCCCTTTCCCTTATCCGCGCCGGTATCTGCCTCTTACGCGCGTCTTTAGTCGCGCGCGCGTGTTATTCTAGCTGTCGCGTGATTCCGTCTTGGGCGAGCCAGCAGTGAGTCAGGACGGTTTCGAGGAAAGCGTACGAAGCTGCACCTTCCTCGCTAATTGCGTCAGAATTCACGCGCCGCGTAATGGCAGCGCGGGGAGATCCGCGGCCGTCGCGGTATTCCGCGACGGCGACTTGGCGACAGCTTTGACAAATCGGCGGTTTATCTGCGCGCGGAGCGATCTTTCGGTAATTAATACCTTGGCGAGACGCGTGCGTCTGATTCCAACGCTCACGCGGAGAAAGAGAGAGAGAGAGAGAGAGAGAGAGAGAGAGAGAGATTCTGAAGCAGCGTTGCGTCAGAAAGATCCTCTCGGCAGTTTCCTCTTAACAGTTTACGCCATACTGAGCGAGAGCGAGAGCCGCTCGCTGGGAAGGCGCGTTTACTGCGCGACCTTCTTTCAACCGGAGACTCTGCGCTGGGGATTTACATAATTACGCGTTTTAATGTACCCTTCGGTCATGAGGGTCAGATCGAATTTATCTCATTGGCCCTCACCTGTCCCATACGATGCGGGCCTCGTCGAGGCAACTGACCACCTGTACAGTCGTCCCAGCAAAAAAAGCAACGACCCGTGCTGTAATAGTAGCCAGTCCACAGGCAGACGGCGATCCATGGGGCCCCAGATGCGCGCGCGCGCGCGCGCGGTTATACGTATCCCCCGAAATTGGAAAAGCATTAAGCAAAGCATTGTACAGTACAGGGATCAAACGGAGCAGTCGCTGCTCACCGCTGAAATCGATTGGCTGAATCTCGCGAATCGAATAAATATACGCAAAACCGTGATGGAAGCTGAGCGTTCCTCGAGATCAGTCTCCATCCGGGAGATGGCAAAGAGACCTCGCG
This sequence comes from Eciton burchellii, assembly GCA_020341155.1. Lineage (NCBI taxonomy): Eukaryota > Metazoa > Arthropoda > Insecta > Hymenoptera > Formicidae > Eciton > Eciton burchellii. The sequence continues at coordinate 564,089 of JAHMML010000073.1, forward strand.
GCGTATCGATGCGCACTTTGACCGGGGCAAGAGTGACTCGAATCGCAGAGTTCGTCAGCTCTTACTCGTCATCCGCGATTCTTTAATTCGCTGCTGTTCAAGTTCGCAGCACAGTTCGTTTCTTAACGATCTCTCAACAGCGGAGCGTCGTTACGCGCCTCGTTGGAGTAAGACGGGGCGCAGCGTCGTCGTCGTCGTCGTCGTCGTCGTTTAATTCAACGACGGGCCAGGTCGAAGCACCCGCGTGAGACAATAGAAAAGCCATAACTTTCTCCGCGTCGTACAACCTATATCCTGTCCCCCCCGGAGCATCGCGGACGCGCCCAAAAAGATCGCTCGCTCGTGGGACACGAAGGGAACGGCCTGAAACGGCGTTCACGGACGCGTCTGGCTACCGGCTCCACCATCGATGGAGCGCGATGGCGAATGCGCGATGGCCAGGTCGCCGCGAGCGAACCCGAGAAATTCGGCACCGTTATTCGCGCGGTCTAATCAGAAAATTGAATCGTCCGCCGGCGGTTTCGCCTCTCCCATTTTCGAGCCTCGCTCCGATTCTCGCCGTCTCGTGTCTTTCCTTCGACGTCGCTCGACCGGCGAACCCCGTCCTTGTTTCCCTCTCTCCTTCCCTTTCTCTCTCTCTCTCTCTCTCTCGCTCTCCGATTCCTCTCTTGTTTTCGATTTCGGACTGTACAGCCCGCATAGGCTGTGAAGAGGCCAAACGGATCGCCGCGCTGGTCCCGCTCGTTCCGCTGAGAAGTCGCACAATGGGGACACATGTCAAAACAATTGGCACACAGGTGTATCGAATTTATGGAGAACGTCCACGTCCAAAGAATCGTGGAGTTGCGTCACCGCGCCCTGGTCGCTATCAATGAATTTCCGTCGGCCGTCCCGGGGCCGACGAATCGTCGAGCCGCCTTGGCTATTGGGACGCGTATTTGCATTCGACGAATGTTCTCCTTTATCATAGAGTACATTACACCGCTCGTTTGTCTCTTTCACGCGAGTGCGTTTGTAATTCAAAAATATCTCTGGCTTCTGCCGAGGCCCGCGCGGGGCACAAATCAGTATCCGATTACTTTCCGCGCCTGAAAGAGGGAATGATCGGCGGTGCACCGCTGATTCGGTGGTATCCGGAAGCTGATTACCGCGCGCGTCACCGATGCGCGCGTCATTGCGCTCTTCTCGATAAGAGTCGATAACGCACTGTCGACGCGCAGCGATCCGCTCTCTACCAGTATTCTCGTGTGATCGATGCGAGATTAAGCGAGAATCGCGGAATCACTCGGCGGCGTCCAACTGTAGACCCGAGATCGATCTAGACGCGTCCGTCGAAGCGATCGGAGAAACCACCTCGCGAGTCACGGGCGAGCTGGAAAACTCGCGGCGCTCCGACAAATTCAATGGAGCGTGACTGCTCGCGCGGTCGATTCGCGCCGATCGTTTGGTGCATCATCGCCAACGAAAGTTACGATTATCGTCGCGCGCGTACGACGCGTACAGGTATACGCTCGGCAGAGAGAGAGAGAGAGAGAGAGAGAGAGAGAGAGAGAGAGAGAGAGAGAGAGAGAGAGAGAGAGCGAAAGCGACACGTAGGAGTCTCGCGACGACGCGCGGAACCAACGGAAAGAAGAGAGTAAACGGGATGGGAAGGAATTCCTCGAGTCCTCCTCGTCTCCGCGGGTCTTCTCGATCGAGACAGAGAGAGAAAGAGAGAGAGAGAGAGAGAGAGAGAGAGAGTCCACGAGCCGACGTGTCGGCGGTCGGGCAAGGAAGAGCCGGAGGGAGGACTGCCGGCACTCTCGAATGCTGGAGGGGATGAGGGGGCGAGGGGACAAAAATGACAATCATCGTCATTTTAATAATATGCAAAGGCATAGTCGACTTCCACGCCAGGCAAGTGCGGCCACAATGGCGTTATATAATGACAAAGACACGCCGGGTCGGCTGGGTGCCTTTCGCTCGACAAAAGGCGCGGCGTTAGGGTCATCCTACCGGACCAGAACATGTTTTGTCCGGCGCGGACAAATGTCACCGATAATGTTCCCCGGGGCCCGCGGCCGTAAAAGTCAAAATAACAGCCGCACCGAAAATACCGTCGCTCATCCGCCAAACGACAGCGAGGAGAAGTCGCGCGCGCGAGCGCGCGCCTCCGCTTCTGGGCGTCCGGGCGTCGGGACGACCCGCGGACGACTCAATCACGGAAACGGCGCGCTCCCACCCYCCCYCCCCCCCCGCCGCCTACCCCACCGCTTACCCCACCTCCCCCTTCCTCTTGAGGGGAAAATCCGCCGAGCGTCGCTGCTAATTCGCCGCTTTATCAATTAATCGACCGAAATTATGTTTGTTCCAGATAAAGGCCTGCCGCGTGGGACACGACGTGGCGATCCGGCCGCAAGGTAAGCGCGCGACGCTTTAATTCTCTGTTTCTCTTCCTTATCAATCCGCTCCGCGGCGATAACGGCGGCGCGTATGTGTTTATCGCGCACGCCTCAGGATTCTTATTGCGCAAAGATTGTGTGCGCGCGCGCGCGCGCGCGCGTACACCGCGCGCAGTTGGCCGCAGTGACTCGCTCTTTTCCTCGCGACAGTAAAGTCGATATGACAGCCGCACCGAAAATATCGCGCACGGTATGCACGCGGAGGACTCGACTGGCGCCTGCCTGTGGATTGCCCGGCATTTGGCTCGACGCGAGATGAAAATTTCGGGACCGCGATTCTCGACCTGTTTTTCGCAATATTTTTCAGGCGAGATGGACAGGTCCCTCTTTCTCTCTCTCTCTCTCTCTCCCTCTATATCTCGTGAACAGTGAACGCGGACGATTGCGATCGGATTCAGCGGCGCGCCATATCGTAATCGAACGAGGAATCCGAAACTGGGGACTCTCGCGAGATGCGGATTCTTCGATCTCGAAGATTAATCACAGGAACAGATATCCTGCACCGACTGCCTCGCGATAACCGCGAGGATTCCGTGATCATTGCAGGATTCCTCGTCCTTTTCCACGGAGCTCGCTCCGTGGAAAGCTCAACACTGAATTCTGGCTGGGAGTTCTTTTCTGTTTCGATCTACGATCTAACATTTCCGGGTTCTCTCGGAACGCCGAGCGTCTCGATGCCGCGTAGGAAAGGATGATGCGGGCGATTACAGATCGGGGATCCAAAGCGGCGTTACGAAACATCTCGAGTATACAAATACGCTTATGCTAATAGCTTATTCTTTCCGCGAATACGATCGAATGAATACGATCGATGAATCGGAAGATCTCGCGTGACATGCAAATGGGAGTAGCGCCATTTCGATGTGACATATCGGAGAATGTTTCTTAGATCCATCGGTCTTTCAGGAGCGCCGTGATCGCGATTACGCGAAAAATCCAGCGATCGTCGAGTGGTGCGTAAATTAATTTCAGCTATTCCTTAAAGTTTTTAGATGAATCACTACACTTTACGGAACAAAAATCAATTACACCCCAACATTACTTTGATCTTTAGGATTCATCTTTTTATTCACTATAGGAGGTTTAATTGGAATCATACTACCAAACTCGTCAATTGATATTATCCTCCATGATACATATTACGTGATTGCTCACTTTCACTTACTAGGAGCAATCTTGGCTATTATTGCTGGAATAATTTACTGATTCCCTTTAATCACGGGATACACATTAAATAATTTTCATTTAAATATTCAATTCATTGTATTCATTCACTGTATTTATCGGACTTGTCTCTCATGTCTCGCTTCGTATCGCGAGATGTCTCGAGATACTTGCGCTCGAATCTTTTCTTTCTATCGGCGTATCGATAATGCCGAGGGCACTTGGGATTTGCTCTCTTTTATCTCCTTTACGCGCCGTCTAATTTATATACGTTTGATTCCGAATCCGTTATTCTTTATAAGGCGTCATCCGGCCAACACAATAGATATTTTATATCCGCTTATTGCGTCGGCAAGATCGCCCCGTCTTCTTTGGCAGGCCTTTCTCGGAATGACAAAACAATGAATTTCTCTTTCTCCCCTTGTGGTCCATCACTTTTACCACGAGCAGATGCAACGGCCGAGCTTTAATGCACCGGCGTGCCTATACGTGCACGGCTACGTACATGCACGCCGTGGATTCACACCCACCAATCGGAATGCGCCAACAGCCGTAAGCCACGCAGAAACGCTAAGCGCGCGCGTCGCCTTATGTGCGAGGTTTATCACATCTGCGAGACTGAAATGCTCCTCGAGATCGGTACAATCGAATCGGCTCGTCTCCTGGAGGACACTTCCATTTGCGACGACAATTGCGTGCATCAAGTGTTACCGTATTGTCTAACGCGTTGCGCAACATGTCCGTGCAACGTCTTCCGTTCTTCTCCGGAACAGCGTGATCGCTAACTCTGACAATTCTGCCACCTCCCGGATGCAACCGAAGGAGACCATCTCTACCTGGGTCAGCGATTACGTTATCGCCCTTTATTCTTCCAGCAAATTCTTTGCACCTGCGCGACGGTTCTCGCGTATTTTTCCACCTCCGTCTGGTTTCGCCTTCGACTTGGACACCGCCGATCGATCTATCGCGCGATGCTGGGTATGGCTCGCCCAGGTATGTGCCGCCGATTCACACCCACCGATCGGCATGCATGGGCAGGCAAAAGGTGCCAGAAACGCCATGCTCGCACCGTTGCTTATCGCGACTGGAAAATCGCGCTAATATCAGAGCCGCGCGACTGCAGTCGCCGACTGGAGCTCCAAAGCGTATCGGAGGCCCCGTTACCCTTTTGAATATCCAGTATTATCACAAATCCAATCCGGCATATAACAAGGTTACTCCGGAGAATAACGACTCAGAGTTGCGCTTTTCGAAGTAATTCGAAGCTGAAAAGGAGTTTCTTAACTCGGTTCTGATGTTCGAGCTTTTCCTTTTTCTCCGATTCGATCGACGTTAGCTGCTCGATCTTTCGTCTTACTTCAAGATTTTCGAGTCCTTCGAGTTCTTGCAAATGCACAACATTCGGATCGGTTACTGGGTCGATTACTCTTGTCCTTCCAATTCTCCTGTGCAACGTTCGCACAGTTTTCGTGGATTTTACGCTGTCGGATTGCCAACGGCTTGCTCAACGTAATTAGCATTATTATTAGCCCGTGGAACGATGTTGGCGTTGTCGGCGGGGCATTCTATTCTGCACACGATGATCTTTCACGATCGATCTTACGTACGTACACACGTACATGTACACAAGCACCGGGCCGCATTATGCGGCCCCACTCGAGTTCCTTCTCTGTCCACCTCTTCTCTCGTTCTCCCGCTTCTTTCCTCCGCCGAATCTATATTCAAATTGTGGGAGAAGCCTAATCACAAGCTTGTTCTCAACGGTATACGAACCAACGGCCTCGTATCATGCCAGGGGACTGAGATTTGCTCCGATGTTGCTGTCGTTTCGAAGATTCGAGGCACTCTTTCGTTCACGCGAACAGACGAAAATCATCGTCCGCGAGTATCGCATGTAGTGAGTAAAAGGTGGTTAAACTTGTCAAGATAATATCTTATCTTGATAATTGATTTCTTACGCAGTCGTGCAATTGCTGATGCTTGTTATTCGCGACGCGGGGAGACCGACACTTGTAATTTTCTCGTCTTTTCTCTCTCTCTCTCTCTCTCTCTCTCTCTCTCTCTCTCTCTCTCTCTCTCTCTCTCCGTTCCACTGTCTCAACTGTCCCAGCTGCTCTGTCTATCGGAGAATAAATTCTCCTTTCCCTCTCTCTCTCTCTCTCTCTCTCTAACTATCTACCTATCTATCTATCTATCTCTATCTCCGTCTCGTACGATCACGTGGAAATCCACAACTAGCGGACGAGCGCGACTGAGAAGAATGCACTCAATTTCACCTGTTACGTGGAGAATGCAGGGCGCGGTATCGCGATTTCTCACCCAACTACTGGCTTCTTCAACCCGCGCCCCGTTCTCCGAGCTTAATGAAAACCTCGCGCAGGCATACCCCGCGAGAAACCCCGTCCACCAAAGTTCGCCAGTCCCGACGATAAGAAGACCGCGTCTCCGCTCTGGTTTCCCTCACCCCCCCCCCAATTCCGCGGTGCATAAATTTGCATGTTTCGGGTAACAGATAAGACGCGGGGCTAGCTCGCGCGTTCTCGCACGCGCGGGGGAAGAAAAAATTGGCGAGGCGGGTCGGATGGCATCGCGGCGAGAGAGCGCGAGAAATATCGGTCACCCGGGGCATGCCGGGAGAGCGTCGCGATGAGCGACGTCGACGTCGGCCCTCCTCTTCTTCCTCCTCCTCCTCCTCCTCCTCCTCCTCCTCCACCCCATGCCCGCGACTCCTCGCGAAGCGAGGCCGCTTAAAAATTCGGACAATACTTCCCCGGGCGGCGGGGCGCATTTAAATGTATGTATTCATACGCTCGTGTATCGCTTTGACGAGAGGTGTGGTCAAAATTATTCAAACTGACCCGGACTCTTTTTTCTCCTCTCGGTCTGGGACACTTTCTAGCACCGCTGCACCCACGTACCACCTCGCCCTTTCCCCTCTCTCCCCTCTCTCTCTCTCTCGCTCGCGGCCTTTGTCCTTCTCCCTCTCTCTCTCTCTCTCTCTCTCTCTCTCTCTCTCTCTCTCTCTCTCTCTCTCTCTCTCTCTCTCTCTCTCTCTCTCTCTCTCTCTCTCCTTCCTTGCCTCGCTCGCGACGTCCCTCTTCGTTATCGTCTCTCGTTTTCCTCCCGCGTTCCTCTTCGTCACACTCTCTAGCCATTGTCCCGTCGCCGAATTTGAGATCGCGCCGGTCCCCGATCTTGCGCCCGATGACCTCGTTGCCTTTGTGTATTAGTACCGCAAGAGAGTGATTCGCGGGTTGCGCGCGTCGTTACTGATTACCGGCCACGGAGATCGGGACCAGACAAAGGGATCGAGGCGTACGTCAATCGCATTACGCAAGCACAATCGATGTGGATGCTGTCGCGATGCAGGTCGCGACCGATATTTAAGCGATCGAGATGCCGCTGCCGCCGCCGACCCCCATCCCTCTCCCTCTCCGCCTCGTCTTACGGGATTAATCGGTGGATTATTCACCTTGCTTCGGAACGTCGAGAGACTTTATCGTCGGCGCAAACCGTATTGCAGACGTTCCTCGTTCGAGGAACAACAGCGTTTGCGAGGATGATCGGTAAAGAGAGAAGAGAAGAGAAGAGAAGAGAAGAGAAGAGAAGAGAAGAAAGAGAGAGGACCACGCGCGCGCGCGTGCGTGCGTCCGTCCAATCTCGCGCTAACGAGTCCGCGCGCTCGAGTGGATGCGATGAATAATTTCGGAGGGAGGATCAGCGAGAGTGCCATCCTCGAGAAGGGAAGGGCAACGCGTCCGACGCGATTACGGTATCGGCCACCCACCGAAATTTCCGCCACATATCATGAATGGACAGAGGAGTCCCAAGCTGGGCTCTCTATGCCACGGCATGTTCCCGGCCGGGCCGACTATGACATATGGCTAGCGCAAAAACCGCCAATGCTGATCGATCGGCCACGCTAACCAACCCCCCTCCGGCTTCCTCTTTTTCTCTCACGTTCCGGCTTTATGCGGTGGCTTCGTCGCCACCTTTCCCGGTACCGCCGCTACCGAAATACCGCCGACCAAAGCAAACAGATCAAGCCGCAGCGTCTGCAGCGGATTTCTTTCTCTCTCCCTCTCGCTCTCTCTTTCCCTATCTCTATCTTTCTTCGTCTCGATCGACCGCGATACGCCAAAAGTCTCGTCGCAACTAAGTTTACTATCTAATCTAGATGAAATCGCAAGATAGGGCAAGGTTGCTCATCAAGGTGGCAACCTTCCTGGTTGAGGACGATGAACGATCGACAAAGGTCAATCGGGTTGTTTGATAATTTCGTACGAAGCAATCGGAGCAAAATTCGTTCGTTCGTTCGAGATGTGGGATTTCTCTTAGTCGTCCTTATCGCTGCGGGAGATTAATCCGCGAAGATTTCTTATAGATTGAAAGGTCCTCCGCGCGAAGGCGAGATCTGTTCCAAGATTCCATGTCTAATGAAAAATGCCCGACGATGTTCGCGGCGCTTAGAACTTTCCGGTGAGAATGTTCAAACTCTCGCTTGTTCAGAGCGCGGCTTCAGAGCGTAGCTCTTGCGAGACAATCTCGATCGCAGAGAAACGAGGATCCACGATGCGCTATCGGCAGCGCGCGTCCGATATACCGAGTCCTACAAACGACGTCTATAAAAGGTCCCCTCTCCCGCCTTCCTCCAACCGTATCTCCCCTCGGCCGCTTCTCTTTTCACCGTTCCGCGGGCCTCCGCGCCGCTTAGGCCGCATTCGCACGATCCTCGACGTCGGGCCACCTTCGGCACGACCTCTCCGCGGTGCACCTACGGTGAAGGTTTAGCCACGCGGTTCGTGTGTCGTAGGTGGTCGCCCGCGCGCGGGCGCACGCGAGTGCAGCGAGTGCAGCGAGGTGGACGGCGGTCACTACTCATCGCGCACCGCCGGGAGCCGAAAGTTCATCTCGGTACGGTTAGTCGACACGATCAGGCATGCTGTGTCTTCCTCCCTCTCTCTGTCCCTCTTTCTTCCCTCCCGCCGTCCGTTCCTCTGTTCTTCCGCATCTTCCGTCTTACCATCTTCCTCGCTCGCGCTCTCCTCCCCGCGCGCCTCTCTGCCATTCTTGGACCGCGGCGTTTCTCCAGAGAGCCTCGGAGAGCGGTCCTCCGTTACTCCGCACTCCGGCTCGGCACTCTCGAATCGATAGGTCGGTCGAGTTCTAGTTTCAAAGGACATCGGCTGCCCCCTGCGCCCAGCTACCTGCCCGATGCGATCGATGCGACCGCGCGCGCTTTGGCTTTCGCAATTGGCGAACAGGCGCGAGCCGTCACGCGTTATGCGCCGCGTTAGCGCGACAAGAAATGTCACGCGTCTCTTCCTCCTCGTGGTTGACCTCCACGTGACCTGCGCGTAGCACGTGTCAACGCGCGGCATTTTCGGATGGCCATCGTCGACGCGAAATATCCAGACGAGCTCGAGTCGATTCTTCCGCGAGACCACTGGAAATTCAGTTTCCGGATCGAACGAGGCGGAAAGAACGACGCGAGCTCGACGATTGAGCCATGAATCATTCCCGTAGACGCAAAAGAATGTCCCGAAAGATGTCCCTGTCATTTACAAAAGCGTTTACAGAAGCGATATTGCGAGATTGCGGAAACCTCAGCACTCCGCGATGGTCCGAAGCGGGTTCGCGCGCCGCGCGAGTTATGCACGCGCTCGTTGATCCGTTTACCACCGTTTACGGCTCGGCTCGCGCATCGACCAGATCGATGGATTCACCGACGTCGATGGATCGTTATTTATTTATTGAAGCGCAAGCCGGGAATCGCGCGCGTCTTCGCGCCTTCGAGACCTGGCTGAATCCCTCGCGCGTGCGAGCAATCAGGCCGGGCCGTAAATTACGATGTACAATACAACCGCGACTGACCGCGGCCGTTGAGTTACATTCGAGCGTAATCGGCAATCGTGTTGTAATCGCTCATAGACCGGCGCGCTTCCCACAACGCACGCACGTCGTAAACCCGTACCCGCCGGACAACAACTCGTGCCTCCAACAGAGGAGGCATAAATCAGGCCGCTCTCTCCCCCCGGCAAGTCATCGTCCTTAATTCCTCCGCGATCGTGTCACCGTGTCAAAGGTGAGCACCGGGACCGATGATAGACGCCGGTCAGCCATCGGTGGAATCCAGCGCGCGCGCCAGAAGTCGGCGAGTTCATCGCGCGGCTACCGAGCAGATCCGCTACGCCGAGTATCGATACTCGAGCGTGCGGGCGATGTCCGCGTCATGCGGGCGACCAGCTCCTTTTCTCTCTCTCTCTCTCTCTCTCTCTCTTTCTCTCGCTCTCAAGACGGAAAGTCGCTAATCGATCGTTCCGATTGCCAAAAATCCTTCAGTTTCCTCCTCCGCCCTCCCCGCGCTCTCGCGGCGCGCTAATTCTCTCGCCTCGTCGAGAGATGCAACGCCCGATAGAGGCTAATGCGAGCCGCCGCTCGTCCGGGTTTATCGATGTTCATGAAACGCCGAGGCGAAAGTAGAAGCCATCCTCGCTCGCGCAGATATCTTCACGTGGTATCTTCAGCATCCCCGTGCGCGATCGGGCTTCCGCCTGGCCTCACCCTCGCCCTCCCGCGTCTCCCGCGCGCTCGCTGCCGGCTACAGCGCAGCTTCCTCGCCTCTCGAGCACCGCGACGAGAAGTCGAACGGAGAGACCATCCGTCCATCCTGTCATTCGTCCAACCGACCGACCGACCGACCGACCGACCGACCGACCGAGTTCGAGTTTTAAGAGAGTCGACACACACACACACACACACGAGAGAGAGAGAGAGAATCGTGAGCGCTCCTCTCCCGGCGCTGCTCCTGCTCCCGATATATAGGGCAACCGCGTAGACTCTCACGGTTTCTGCGAGCTATTCATCTGCATGCTGCTCCTCCGCCGCCACTTACCTCCTCTCCCTCTTTCTCTCTCTTCTTCGAGCTCCGATCCCAGCTCCCCCCTCCCGCTCCCCCCCCCCTCTCGGCCACGCTCCTCGAGAAGCGTTTCCATTATCGCGACCGGACCTGGCCAAATGTCGCGACCCCCGCGGTGTTTCCCGCCTGTAACATCGCCTTCACTTGATGTATGTACTTGCCTCTCCCTCTCTCGCGACGATATTTTTATCCCGGCTGGATTCCCGAGGCTCTCGCCTAACATTTCGCGACTTGTTTCTGCATGTATTAGATTTCATGCCCTCCAAAGACTTGATTTCATCATGGCGGAGAATTCTGTCGTCCACCGCGAGTGTGGATTCGGATCCCTTCGCGCGAGCGATTTATCGATTCATCATCGAGATTGACGCGCGAACGCTCATGATCCTTCCTGAGGGAGAGTCATTCTCGCCTCGAGTGTCGCGATAAGCCTGAGCTCGGCGATCTATTTCTCGTCGGCGATTATTTTAATTCCGCGCAAATTCCCGCGCTCTAATCTCCGAAGAATCTTTACTTCCGGATCCAAGTATCGCTCCGTTCCAGGCAGAAGCGAGTCTCTCGCTTATTTCTCTTCGCCGGCATTCTCCGGCCCGCACGTGCACTCCCAAGCCGTGGAAGCCCGCGCAAATTTATCGAGATAATCGTCGTCGTTTCGCGCGGAGGAGCGGATCGGATGTACCGTCGATTTTCCAAGATTGCGCGCACGCGCGCGCACGGGCGGCCGGACAATCATCGAGACGGAGGCGGGAATGCGAAAACGAGGGGGCAATGCGATCATTCGAGCAAGGGGGCGAATGACAGTCCCGACGCGATTCAAATTCCGTTATTAGCCCGCGTATTATCGATCATCGAATCGATCGCTCTCCGTTTCGAAAGATGCGCGGCAAAGTCGCGCGCGAACGAAAGCGAACGAGGAAGACGAGCGCTTCAATTCTATCATCGCGATGAAACGGCTCATGACTGATCGAGAAGCGAGTCTCTACTCGCGGTTTCGCGCATGTACGCGCGGACGTAAGGTGCGCGCAACTTTCTACAATGTAGAGTAACAGCTGCGCGAGTACTCGGACTCGTGACCGAGCGGTCGGAAGATGCGCTGACAAAACAGCATCGACTAACGACGTTGCGGAAGCCGCTTGCCACAACTGACAGAGAGAGAGAGAGAGAGAGAGAGAGAGAGAGAGAGAGAGAGAGAGAGAGAGAGAGAGAGAGAGAGAGAGAGAGAGAGAGAGGGGGAGAGGGAGGGAGGGAGGGAGAGAGAGAGAGAGAAAAAAAACAGCTGTGCAACGGCCACGCGGCGCGAATGCCGCGGATATCAAGCCGTTATCAAGAGATGTTGTCGATGTTGTCGAGAGATGATTTCTTTCCTTCGCGCCCGCGAAGGATTCTCCACGTTCGCATCGAAGATCGGAACAAAAATCGAAGCCGCGTGCGTGGCTCTCGTCGCATCGGGATACCAACGCGAATTGATATTCGAAACGTGCGAAACGGACAGACAGACACGGTTAAAGAACACGGCTGTCGTAAATCGGTAAATGACCTCGCAGCATCATCAGCAAGGAGCAAATGGAAATCGCCTGCCGCGAGCAAGAAGCTCGCCGTCAAATCGCAGATTCGGTCGGCCTTGCAGGCATCCGATCCTTTGGTACACGAAATATCGCTCCTCGCAGTAAGGACAAAACGTGGCAAGATGGAGACAGACGAGCGGAGATAGCTCTGGCATTAATAACGGATCGTCGGCGACTGCGAGTCCGTTCGAGATCCCGGCGGTCCGTCCGCCGAGAAAATAACACAAGTAGGAAGCAAAGCATTGAAAGGCGGCGTCGGCGGCGAAAAAAGTCGAAGCACATTACGCGAAATGACAATGTTTGATGAAAATTGCGGATATCGTGGTACACGAGGCTGCCGCGGCGGGCTCGCGACGCGGCGCGGCGCGGCGCGGCGCATCGCGGCGCCTCGTGTGGCATCGTCTCGCGCCGAATCGTGACGCCGCGGAGCGGTATTCGGATTGCGCTCTTAGCGGTTTCGCCGAGTTCTTTCCCGCCGCGACAAAAGGGGGATCTCCCGGCGTAAACGCTGGTCAGAAGCCGCGGTGGGCTCGCGCGGGCGCGGGCAGGCGGCAAAAACGCGCGGTGGACATGGATGTCGCGCGCTCTCTCGTGTCGCAAGGGAAATTTTAGTTGCGGCAGACACTATTATCCAAATGGGACGGAGAAGCCGACAGGAGGACGAAAGCGCGGCGGAATGAAAGAGCCGCGTCGCGAGGAGGAGTCGCAGTTTTCAGCTGGCATTTGATTGCGTCCACGAGAAAGAGAGAAAGAGAGAGAGAGAGAGAGAGAGAGAGAGAGAGAGAGAGAGAGAGAGAGAGAGAGAGAGAGCGGAGGGGAGAACCGGCGAAAGCGCCGACAAAGTCCGACGTCTCTTGCTCGGTTGTCGCTCATTTTGATCGGACAAACGCCGCAGAAAACGCCTCTTCGATGATGCCTGCTCAGGCTCGAGCCTCGCTCGATGCGATCGAGACTCTTCCGGTTCGAAGCACTGGATCCTGACGGAACGCGGCACATCAGAATCGAGACATTTTCACGCGATCGGATATCAGGAAACGCACGCGCGTATCCAGTAAAGGCATTCGGCCCTTCAGCGTGCGCGACATTAGTCGTCCATTATCTTCCACTTGTCGTCGAGGGACCGCACGAGTCGCAGCTTACCCTCGGCATTCGCAAACCCTCCCCTCCGCGGGGGTATGCGACGTGCAAAGTGATGAAGCGATCAAGCGGAGTTTAAAACGGCGGAGGACACCGCGAGTCCAGCTTCGCGATCCGCCAAACGCCAACATCCAACGGAAGCGCATTCCCGAAAATCTTGTAATCTTGATTCGATGACGCAACGCGCCTCGGATAAGCGCAACACGTTTCGCGATTTCGTAGATTTTTCTGACGCAAGAGCGCGGAGTCGGAACGAGACTCGCCTCGAGTCGATCGCTTCCAGGTAGAAATCGACGAAAAATCCTATTCGCCGCTCACAGCTCGCCGCTGCAAGGAGACCGATGTTTATCGCGCGATCGCGATAAGATCGCGATGCATCGCTCCGAGGATCCCTGGTGAATCTCGCGCCAAATATCGCCTCCGCTTTCCAAATCGCTCTCCGAGAGTGAGACTTCAAAGGCGCCGATCGATTCTCCTTCGCGTGCCGATTCTCTCCGTGAAAAATACTCTCTTGTAATTATCTTGGAATCCTCAACGTTGTGACCCTCGGATAGAGGGTCTCTTTCTCTTTCTAGAAGCGGGATGCGAGAATTTAACAAATTTCTCCACTCGTGACTCCGATCTCTCCGTCCTGCCCCTTGGCGAGCTCGATCGGCCGACGACGATCCGTCAAGCGAAAAGGGCGCTCGCGCTCTGTTCCCCGCGCCCGCGTTTCCCTTACCCGGCTCGCCTTCCGTGGCGATTGCAATTTCGCTCGCGATCTCGAGCGCGTTCCGAGCGGGTCCGCTCGCCGCCGCCACGGCCGTCGCGAAATCGCGCGACGACCCGACGACGGCGGAGCGGATTGGCTGGCTGCCGCTGCTCGTCCGATCCCCGAGCGAAGTGAAAGTTGGACGTGTGGGCACGGGATGCGCACGAATCCATTTTTTCGGCCTCGCGCCGGACTTTTTCTCTCTTCCCGGTTCCCATGTATGCGCCTAGCCTACATGGCCGGCGAGCGCGCAATGTGCACGTTGCACACGTTGCCGCCCGCTCGCGTGCACCGCGCCGTTCCCTTCGTCTCGCCTTCCCCTCGCTCGATCCCATCTCCGGGCCCCCCTAGCACCGCTCGCTGCGCGCGCGCGCGTCTTTCCTTTCTGCTGCGCGCACACGTACGAGCGTGCATGCACGCGTGCGCTATATAGCAGCTGGTACCGTACAGCCGCTTGTAGCTCCGTGACTTATCGGCGCCGCGCGCCGGTCTCTACCCATCACACCAGCGTTTCCCGCACGCCCGCGCCCGGTATCGATTCGCGCACGGTATCGATGATGCGATGAATCGAAGAAGCGAGCCGCAGCGGCCAGCGCCCTCGCCGGATCCGAGAGATCGCCGAGACTCGCGCTTTCGCGGATCCCTTGCCGCTCGATCCCTGTTGCCGATCGATCGGCAACTCATCCCTCACCCGCGGGATTCCGTGAATCCACGTGATTTTCAAGGCGATACTCAAGCCGCTTGAGCAGCGGTAATGTCGTCGGGAATAACGAAGCGAGGTTTACGAGCCGGCGCCGCGCGACTCGCTCGCCCGCACGCTCGTGCAGCGGCGCGCAATCGAGCCTGAAAAACCCGTCACTTTTGACGGGCAATGCGGCCGCGCGGCTAATAATGAGATAACAGTATTTATTCTGTAAGAACCTGTAATGCTACTCGCAACGTCTTATTATGGTCAGCTCATTCATCCGTTCGCATCCGCTTATGTCTACGTGTAAAGTTTACACGGCGGATCCACGGCGAGCGTGTACCATTAAATGGTATTAACGACGAGAAAGAACGCGATGATCCTCTTATATCACGGCGCGTTTCAGCTAGAGAAGCGCGAGAAGCCGCAGTTTCGAGTTAATCGAGGAAAAGTGACGCCGCTCGTCCCGTCACTCGTTTCCAACTGAAGAAAATGCGCCAGCGCGCAGTCACGTCGCCCGAATCGTCAGTGCCGCAATTAATCCACGAACGACGCATTGCGACGAATCGCGACGACTCCATATTTTTCAACACGCGCAAGCATCGCGCAAGGAGGAGCGATGCTCTCGGCGAAACGCGCCCCGCTCGGCGCTTCATCTCTCGGATTAGAAATTGCCATTACTCTTACCGATACGTAGCCGCGCTCCGATTCCAAGCCGGTGACTTATCAGATCCTGACGTGGGCTCGATGAGCGCTAACAGCGTCGTGGGATCGAACTACGTTGCGCCGATCCGCGCAACTTCTCAAGAGAAAGAGAGAGAGAGAGAGAGAGAGAGAGAGAGAGAGAGAGAGAGAGAGAGAGAGAGAGTTGCAAAGTCCGAGCAAACTCGCGCGCGACCTCTCTGATTAGCCGCGATCGCCCGTTTTTCTTCTCGCTCCGATCGATCGCGCGCCGATTCCCCATTGTCTCGCGCGGATTTATGCGCATGCGCGACCATCGCGGCTATCGCCCAGCCGCATCTTCCGAGAGATGAAACGGGCAGATCGATCCCGATCGACGAGCACGATCGCCGCGCGAGGACGATCCGCTGGCGATCCACCGTGCAGGGAGCACCTGGTCCCGCATCGGTCGCTAATTATCCTCGGCGAGCGAAGCCGTTCGATTCGAGGGATCGGCATATGCCGTTTAGACTTTGCAGAGGTAGCAAAGGCCCGCTCGCCGCGTCGAGCACCGGCAAGCAGAGGATGGAGCAAATGACACGTCTCGCGCGCTGATGACACAGTCAGCGCCGAAGAAAGAACCTGGCACGATGTTAGTAGCTGCCTATCGCAACGACAGAAACTGCTACTCCGGCGTGTTCCTTCCGTCCGCGACGATACACTGTGCATCTTGGCAGAGTGACGCTGCAATCAGCGCTCCCTTCCTTGATTCATCTGTGTCCTCTGATCAGTTTCTATACTCTTTGTTATCTTGTTATGTTGTTATTATTATTTACGAATTTGCGAATACGCGTATGTCGAGAATGCACAAGACCAATGCAGGAGATGCGCTCGCTCGAGATGCACTCTTGTTCATTTATTCGGCTTTACGATTACAGACACGATTTCCCAGCGACACAATGCCGCGCATCGATCGATCGCGACGATTCCTTTTTATCGTTCTAAAAGCCTCCTCCTCCTCCTCCTCCTCRTCCTCCTCCTCCTCCTCCTTCTCCACCGTGTCGTATTATATCGCTGTATAAAAATAAATAAGGCTGCGGGGAAAAAGGACCAAGGGAGACGCGTCCCCGCGCAGCAATCGGGATACGCCGCGATCGTCTCTCGCACCAGAGGGGAGTTGACGAAAACAATAATGTAACAGGGGTGTGAGGGAGGTATCGATCGACATCGCGAAACAATGGTTCCGACTGGTGGCGTAACAAATGATCGTCTCCTTATCGGCTGTACCGCATTGGCGCAACGTCACGGTCAGCTTTCCCGCGATCGTCCCGAAATCGCTCTTCCCGGCACAATCCGTACAGAACGATACTTCTTTCAGCGTTACAGCGGTACGCATCGCCACTGGAGGTCGCGATAATGTTTCTGTATCGATCAATCCCAGCATCCGTGACACGGCAACGCAACGGCATGAGAATGAAGGCGCCGATAAGCGACGATCTCGGATGCTCTCGCGGCGCGAGGAGAGACGATTGCGAGAAAGATGGCGCAGATTGCAGCGACGATTGAAATTAATACCGTCCCACTTTTTTCCGATTCGATGTTAACGCTCGATGCTCGCTCCATCGACGATGCCACGACGAGCTTACGTATCCGCTCGTGGTTCAACTACGTCGCTACAAAAGAGACTCGGAGGCTCCGCTCCGTTTTTCTGCTCCAACATCCCGTCTCGGCGGAGCCAAGCGGTGTAATACGTTATCATAGAACAAGAGGACTTTCCAGGTAGGATCCGGCGAATCCTCTCTCGTCTACTTTACTCTACGTGACTCGCGCGCGCGCGCGCGCGCATCTCTCTCTCTGTGTGTGTGTGTGTGTGTGTGTCGGGCGAATAAGCAGCTCGACTCCGAAGCCAATCAGTTCGCGTAATGGAGATCGATAGCCATAAGCCGATCTGCGCGAACACGATGCACGCCGCACTCCGATATAATGCACGTTCTACCGAACGAGCGCGATGCACTCGCGCACTCGCGGATACGGCGATAAAGTAACGAGATCCCGTCAAAGCATCGTGGAAACGCTGCCCGATGGCAAGTTGGAAAGAGCGGCCATCATGTCGGCATCGAGTCCGAAGCCTTAACGCGAATAAAGCTATAAATCTCCCATTACGCGCTGCGCCTCGTAACGCGCGCCAATGTTCTTCATCAAGGGTGACGCGGGAGGGAGAAACTTAACCATCGTCGCGCGTAGTTTTGCATTTCGCGAGGACCGAACCGATCGGCGCGTTTCGCAAAAGTTCCCGAGAGATCAGGGAGCTAGCTGTGCTTTGCCTCGCAAAATGCATCGCAACGTGCGCGAAGGTGTCGACGCTCGTCAACGTCCTGCGAGGGCGAAGGTTGGGACGCCGAAGGTCGATTCGCCGATCGATCTCGCTTGACCTCCCGGGCCGCCGGGTTCGGTCAGGCGTCGTTGAAGGCGACGCGTTCGAAAAGGCGATGTGTTCGTAGGGGAAATATTTGTGCGTGACCAGCGAGTCGCGTCTTTGTGCTTTCCGCGAGTCGCGTTCGTCGCGTTCGTTATCGTTGAATAAACCGAAACTAAAAAAACGGCGGACGGACCGGACGCCGCCGAGATGAAATGCCGGCACTGTCCACTGTGCCCCACCTGTATCCTTATCTGAACAAACACGCGTATCCCGTCCCCGATTATAAAGAAACGCGGGTCAGTCACTGGTGCGCGGGTATATCCGTTCCTTTTTTTCTCTCCTCCCCGGCGCGCCGAGGTGCTGTAATATGCACGTAAGCGAACAAGCGGCAGATAAGATACGAACCTTGAGATGTTACGGCGATCATTAAGATAACAGCGCATACGCGCTGCATGCTTTACCGATCAACATCGAATTAACGCCGAGTCGTCGTGGCAAATAACATGGAAAATATCAAGTCTTATCGGCCGCGAGGCCGCCGAGGTTTTACATTTAAACGCCTAAATCCGTTAATCGTAGAATGTTATGCAACTCTCGTGCGTTTTTGCGCGCTCGCGTAGATTGTAGATTTTATCGAGTAATCCCGGCTTTTGTACGTTTGTGCGTTTGCTCGGTGTGTCCGAAACTCGGCGAGCATCATCGCCGTCGAAACCGCAGTTACCACAATTGCCGCTGATGAATCGGCTACATCGGCGAAGGAACCAGCGAAAGCTTCCGAAACTTCAGAGGTCGAACGATAACGATACATGGCTCGACACATGTCCGTGCTTGCCTCTGTCGCGCCTTGAAACGCGCGCGCGCGCGCGGTCGTAAACACGTACACTTACACGTAATAGAACGGCGTACTTACAATGCATCGCGGCTCGGAGTTACAAGGGCCCGTTGGAGAGTGTTAAGTGAAAGTCAGGTAAAATCCCTGACCACGGTGCTCTCCGACCCTCCGTTTGCTTCACTTGGCCGCGCTGAGAGCCGCCGAGAGTTGCCGAGAGGCGACTCGCGGCCACGTGACCACGTCGGAAATGACACGCGAGACAAAGAGCGCTCGTATTGGCTCGTGGTCGGGGCGTTGTCGGAAAAACTGATCGGCAAAAATACACCGGCCGTCATGAGTGACGCGGAAGAAATTGCTCTGTCGAGCACCGGGCGCGCGCTCTCTCGCGCCCGAATCGGGCCGCGCGCTAATGCCAGTCCGCAAATGCCACGATTCCTCTGCGAGCGACGACTACGCGTATCTCGTCGAGTGGAGAGGACGTTCACTCGACGGCGAAACAAACGACTCGGACAAACGATGGATTCGCCTCAGCCTGCGTGACCTCTCGCAGCTGAAGAACGCACCTGCGATCTCCGGCCTCGGGCAAGGAAGCTATTTCTTCTACGTCGCGCGGTTTTCGACGAAAGCTTCCAGCGAGCGAGCGAGCTAACGGAAGAGCGAGCCGTTTCCGGAAGAGCCGGCGACATCCGTTGTGGTCGCGACCTCATGTGCCCCGACACGCACGTCCGTGGACAGTTGGACGCAGCTCCGCGTCTCCGCGTGACAAATTATGGCTCGTTTCACGCCTATGACGTGCCTGCCCGCGCGTCCCGCAACTAGCCGCGGTGCGGATCGGCACGTTGCTGCGAGAAGAAGCGTCCGAGGGTGGATTTTTATTCGGGCCTTCGACAAAGCGAGGCCTTAAGTCCCGAGGACAGTCGTGGCTGCGAGAATGCCCGTCCGGATTAGGACTGTAAGAGCGCGCGGACCACCCAAAAAAAAAGAGGGCCGAGAAATCGCGCGTGAAATAGCGCGGATCATCTCGTGTCAATGCGAGCCTCGAGAGACGGTGGGCCTGCCGGAAAATGGGACCGAGGACCCATACTCGCCGGCTGACACTCGCGCTTCAGCGTGGAGACCACTCTGGGAACGATCCCCGGCGAGATTACCTTGCGCGAGCCTCTTTGATTAACGATACCGTTCCGCGACAGCCGCGCGATTCTCGAGAATGCCGGCTCGAGAATGAATTAATCCTGCGAAACGAGCGACGCGCGCGAGGCGTCTCGGAATTTACCGTTCCCTGCCGTTGCCCGTCTCTGGGGGCGTCAACGGGCGCGTCGATTCCACCCCTGATACACTGGTCGAGTAAAAAACAGGAATCGTGAAAACCGGCCGAATCTCAGCGAAAGTTCCCATGCGCCTAACTGTTCACCGGCCAGGATCCAATATTTGAGCGGATCTCTGGTTTCAATTGAAAATCAACAACGGTGGCGGAGGAAGAGCGCGACCGCCCGATCCGAGGAGGGAGGAAGAGGGAGCGCGATGGAGAAAAACCGACGAGTCCGAGACAAAGATCCTCGGCTAGAGGAGAAGGGCGAGAGGAAAGAAAAAAAACTGTCTGCCCTAACGGATTTTGGGGTGGAGCGAGAGCTGGTGGAGCTAAAGGGCGCGCAGCGCGGAGGGGGAGTGGCGAGGGAACGAGGCGAGGAAGGAAGACTTGGACGCGGTGTTCCGTTTTTCCTTTGCTCGATGCACCTTCGCGGCTCGTAAAACTCTATTCCGCTCGTCTATCCTCCTGCCCCCAACCCTCTCTCTCTCTCTCTCTCTCTCTCTCTCTCTCTCTCTCTGTTTCTGACCCGTGGTCTTATCTTTACGATATTTGCGTGCATTATCTCGCGCGAGGAGTACACGACGGCACCGGGATTTCTTCCTCGTGAGACGAGCCGCGAACCGAGGCGGGAAGACGGAAAGGGAGGAGAGCGCCTTCTTTATCTGCCGGTGAGGAATTAATCCAGCCACCAGAGACGAGCCGCGCCATGATTTCCCGCGTTCAGGAAAGAATAATTCCCCTGGCTTTCCTTCTCCTGTCTCTCTTGCTTCTCTCTCTCTCTCTTGTTCTGTTTCCTCCTTTCCCTCTTGCTCTCCAGACCCCTTCTTTCCGGAAGGCGTTATACGCTGAAGAATAATCGGTCGGTACCTTCCCCCTTAACCCCCGTTGCGATACTTCCCCATTATGACGTTACGCCGGTAATTAGCATAGTCATCCACAGGTGGTTGATCGTGAAATATATCGCTGCCGGGATGGGTAGTTACGTATGCTCGCGGAGAAGAGGGTAGCTCGCGGATGAGTCTCGTCCCTGAATTTTCCAGAGGGATGCGAGAAAGCACGTGGCTCTAGTCGGATGATCGACGTCGATGACGCTCGCTCGATTAAACGTTCCGCGATACGTCGATGAAACGACGTCATTAATCGGGAAACGACGGGGAGGTCTTGCTTTTCGCAAGGATCGCAGCGAAATTCCTCCGGCGACTCGATCGCGTAAGCGGCGATCCTACACAGCAATGAATAAACATAATTAATGTCATAGAAAACTGCTGGCGGCCGGCGAACAATCTGCCCAAGCACTGTGATTATTGGCATTAGATCCGCCGATTGAAACCGCAGGGAAACCGAGAGACGGACTTGCCCGTCTCTCTCTCTCTCTCTCTCTCTCTCTGTCGCGCGCGCGGCGCGGCTAACGGGACATAATCTGACTGTGAATCAGTTAGTCCAGCCACGTCGCCGTCGATTCGTCGTCGTCGGATGGAAGGTGCAGGCACACGAAAAAAAAACACGTGTCGGCTGGCTCTCGTCGCGATCGTCCTCCCGCCTGCGTCGGACAATGCGCGTCCACTCTGAAACAAAGGATCCTATCAGATGAAGCGCTTTTTCGATACGACGAGAGGAGACGCCATGAGGGCTGTCCAGTGCAGACTGATGCCACGGAGCGATTAACTTCAAACGCAACTGCCCGCTCGTCATCCGGTCCGCGCTGCGTTTATTATTTCGAAAAAGGGGTTTTTTTACGCCCTCCCTCCCTTTGTGCGGTACGCGGCGACGTCTCTGTCGTCCAAGTTGGCGAAAGACCGTTGAAGGCTTACAAGATTGAAAACATGAGCGATACTTTCGTCGTTCTTTCGTGTTATCCTACATATTGTTCCTCCATTGTTCGCGCATGGATGCATTTTACTTATCGCGTGTTATCTTTGATATCCGTTCAAACAACGTGTGAGAAGAATATTAAGACTGTATTTACGTGGAATCGAGATTGTTGGACCGGTTAATGAGGCTGCTGGCTTGTCTAAAGTACCTTACAGAAGCGGATCGTGTGAACAATGCGCGAGCGCCAAGGAAAAAGCACTGGGCGAAAAGCGTGTTGCCGTAGTAATCCGTAATGTTAATAGCTCGCGTGATATCCGAGGCGCGGATGCCTCAAAGAGAGAGAGAGAGAGAGAGAGAGAGAGAGAGAGAGAGAGAGAGAGAGAGAGAGAAGGAGCGGTGATCCGCTCGGCGCGAATTCAATGTGTGAACCACGCGTACAAAGAAGGCCACATATTTCCAATGCTAACGAGAGGTTGCAGCCTCCGCGATAATTCTTCAACGGGCAATTTTCTAGAGATTGGCCAATTTGTCGATGCTTCGATGCCGCGACACGTCGAGGGCGCCGAAAAACCTGAAAATCCTCCGCGCGGCTCCGACGCGATCCAGAGCCGCGCTCGGCGGAGGATCGATCCTCGGCTCGATCGGGTTTAACTCGAGCGACATCGCCGAGTTTCATCTCAGATGAATCCACTTGCTCCGCGGAGCAAGACGAGTCTGGACCACGCATCGAGTCTATCCGAATCGCTCTGAATCGCTCTGAATCGGCGAGCTCTGAAACAGCTCTCGTCACATCGATTTGAATCGTAATTATCGTCGCGCCACCGCGACGTGTTCGCGCGATATGGGACTCGATCATCATCACCATCATCATCATCATCATCGTGAGCGCGGATAGCGTAGGTAGGTCAAATGTGACGGACGCGAGAGCCGCATCGGTGCCGCTCGCAAAACGATTTCGCGTGCATCGGTAACGAGAGGCAACGTTAGAGGCGCAGGCAGGGCTAGTTTCTCACAGAGGCATCGGGACTTTCTCTGTATACGTCGCGGATTTTTCCCGGCGTATTCGTATAGGTCACAGCGCCGGGGTCAGGAATGCCCTTAATAAAGTAACCGCGCGATGAGGCGCTCGTTACGCGCGAACGGAATAATGCCATTTTCCTGGTAAACCAACGCACGGATCTGCCGGGCTAATTTGCGCCGGTAATTTTTCCTCTCCCTCCGTTTCCCCGCCGCAACGGAGATGCTCTTCCGCAATCATGCGGACATTGCGCTGTCGCGATAACGCCGTCGATACTCGCAAAGTGCGTGGCGTCGGAATCGATCGCGCCCCGCCAGGAAGTATTAATTGAGAAAATTTTGCGCCGCGCCTTCAATCTATTAAAGGCTCGCGATATCCTTGCGCGTTATCCTTCCGCAATTGAATCAATCCGAGCACGCGTGCTCCCTTTTTTAAATAAATTCCAGATCTATGCGCGAACTATGATCGACTTAAGCGAGTCACGATCTCGCTGCGCGAGATGATTCGTATCTGATTCCGCGACAACGATACTTCCAAGCTCGGTTGGAAAAATTTCGCCTGTGCTTTCAACACGCGTCCAAGCGTCATCGCATTTCATCACGAAGGCTAAACCGTCCAATTTATTATTATTATTAACATTATTTTCGAACGAGACTTTCTTATTTCGATGGCTGAAGATTAATCGGACGCCTGCATCGTGCAAGACGCCTGCGCTTGTGTTGTACCCAAAGATCGTCTTAAGCGCCGAAGCTTAAGAGAAACGCACAGAGAGAAAGAGAAAGAGGGAGAGAGTGGAACGCAAAAGTAATTACTTCCGGGTTCTTGGCGGCATCACCTGGTGCTATTTTTACGGTTTCTACCGTTGTTCCGAAAATCCCGATAAGCTCCGCAGCGCGAGAGGAAGCCGGCAAGAGATCTCGCGCCGTAGGCGGACGGTGAACATTAATGAAACGGAGCGCACCTACCTGGTGTCTCGGGATGAAGCGGAGCGAAGATCGTAGATAAGTTACGTGCTGAGGTAGCGTACGCGTAGGTAACTACCTGTACGGCACGGAGAACCGTGTTCCGGTCATTCGCGTCCTTCTTGAAACTACCGTGTTTCCCAGGCGCTCGTACGGCTCGCGTAGCGTGCGACATGGTAATTTTTGCGCCATTGATAGCGCGACTGTGTTACTAATTAAATTAATTGCGGAATTTCATGAGGTCTACGAGGATACAGGGACGCCGTTGCGTTGCGTTAATTAAAAAAAGAAAGAGAAAAGAAAAATAAGAAGGAGAAGAAGCAGCAGCAGCAGCAACGTCAGTCGATTGATTAATGTCTGACTTGATGTCTGACAAACCGAGACGGATGAAGACGTGCGCAAGACGTCGCATCACGTCGTTGGTCCCAATAACGTCCGAAAAATAAGTAAGCAGGAATTGGATTCCGCTTTCTCGTCGAAATTTTCTTCTCAGCTCCGAAGAGAATGAATGGAGACAACGTTGCGGATCATCTTACAGTCGTTGTGTTTACGCGCGTTCCGCGACACTTGGAGCGGATTTCTAATCCGTGTCCCGAATCGCGCGTGTCCTTTTACCCGCAAGCACGATGGCGATGGTGTATACACATATACATCCCCGATTACCAAACCTCCTGAAGCCGATCCTCCGGAAAGGTCCCGTGCTCGCGCTCGAGCGCGCTCGCGGAGATCCCGTGTTATCAGATTTCGCGCATTAATGACCGCCGCAACGGCGGGCGGATTTTGCACGTCACGAGCCTGTAAATCAAATATGAACTCGTGCATCTCACGAGTGCAGGGACACGATTACCTGGCACTCGCGGCATCGGCTGGAGGAGGATTCCACACAACGCGGTGTCGTGGAATCCAATCCGCTGCCGCGGACGACGCGGATCGCGCAGACAGGCGAACGCGTTAATTATCGCGGGCTGTCGTTTGTTCCGTCATCGAGCCGGTCTTTATCGTTATCGTTCGTCGGTGCTTCCGCCGTGGCCGCGGCGCAGCGTTAACAAACTCCTCGCTGAGAGATCCGAAGCCTCCGATAGGCTCCGATCTCTCAAGCGAGGACCCGCGCTCGCTCGCTCGGCCTCGTGAAAACGCTCGCGCGGACGCTCTATTCTCTCTCTCTCTCTCTCTCTCTCTCTCGCGCCCATTCCGGGGTCCTGCGCGCCGCGCCGCGCCGCGCCGCGCCGCGTCGAGGAGGAGGATGTGAGGGCGTGAGACTCCTTGAGTGTGGGAGAGTACAAGGCGCATTGTGGAAGTCGGAGCGCGCCGACATCGCCGACACCGACGTGGCTGCCGTATAACGCGATCCGACGCGCGACGCGGGCCCCTCCGCGGGGCCACCCCTCGCGTGCCCCCACCACTTCGGAGATGGGCCCCGGCCTCGCCCCACGCGCGGGTCGGCATGCGGCTCCTCCGCGAGGGTACTCCGCCGCGTGATAGTCTCGTTTCTCGTGTGAACTGACCACATGGGTCACATAGCTATTATCATTTCCCGGTGCCTAGGCCGTAGGAAAGAATGAAATCTAGATCGCCGGAAGCGCCTCATAATTAACGCGCCCGCGCCAACGGGCACGCGAGGGGGCCGCGGGACGGGGGCGGGAGAGAGGCGACCGTCGCGCGGGGTAACGCCGCCGGACTGGCGATGGGAAGAAGGAAACGGGGAGAAAAAAAGGACGCGCCGACAGTGGGGGCGCGACGGGGGACGGGATTCGCGCGAGGTGCAGATTCGAGCGTTGGTGACCCGGTAATATCGCGCGCGCACGCTACCGTGCTGCGGGTATCCGATGACCGATATACCGGGTGCTCCGAGCGAATTTTGCGCTCGGCCTCTATCGCGCTATCGCGCGCTCTCCTTTCGAGGATGTAGGCCGAGTATCTTCGCCGAGTATCCGCGGGTATTTGACGCGCAATTCGAGGGATCCTGCTAAAGCGTAAAGCGGATCAACTGTTGCTGTCCAACTGTTGCGTCATTCAAATTATTTGTTCAACAAATTTGCTCCTGCGTTCGAATAGCAATCGTCTCGGCTATCGTACGGATATCCAGAAAAACTGTTTTCGTATATCTCGTTTATATATTGCTTACATTTGTTTCTCTCTTTCTCTCTCTCTCTCTCTCTCTCTCTCTCTCTCTCTCTCTCTCTCTCTCTCTCTTTTTCTGTTTCTCTTTTATTTAATCAGTTTCTTGAAAACAAAGATGTGCAATCAGGAAAAGGAAACATTACGTTTTCTCGTAGTTGCTACAATCTTTTGCCTTTCGTTATCGATTGACGAGCTCCTAAACCAGACGCTATCTTGATATCGGATCATTAAATCTCATTTTTATTTCTTCTTTTTTATGTTCAATTAATACTTTTACTCTTCACTATCTCGCGCGCGCGCGTGTGTATCTCAATTCAATTGCCAGGTGGACTTTTCGTGGACGACGATTCGCGCAGAGCGTCGTCATCAAAGCGCCGTCATCTCCGAAAATCCGCGCGTGTCCCTCCCCGCCCGGGGGAGCCTCAGGGTCCCAATGGATCGAGCGATGGTCAGGCGAAGGGTTGCGCTGTTTTGACGATCTCGCCGTGTCTCGCCGCGTCTCGCTCGCCGGCGCAGCTGTTGTTTTGCCGTTGCGCAAACCGACCCGCACGGGGGATTTTCATGGGGACGTCGGACGTCGTCGCATCTATCCGTCTGTCCGTCCGTCCGTCCGTCCATCCGTCCGCTCGTCCGTCCTAAGCACGAAGAAAGGGTTCCGGTTGCGCTGCGAACTTCACACATGTGGAACTGAAAGCCCCCGACGTCCATCCGTCCGCTCGCTTCCATTATATCACCTTCCACCTTCGTCCACCCCCTCGGATACATATGGCCCGCACGGTGGCGAGACGGGCGTGGGGAGCGAGACGTGTCATCTTGCAGCTTGCGCAATGATCGGGAGGACCAGCATTTCGCCCCTCGTGTTTTCCTCTCGTTCTCGGCAGACGATCGTTCTGTAAAGGGTAGCGGGCTCTATTAACGGCTGCAGCGGCGTGAATCGCCTTGCTTCCGGTGCGAGGGAGAGAGAGAGAGAGAGAGAGAGAAACGCAAGATACATCGCGTAGCGGTATATCACAGAAAATATCGAATGGCAAATGCGCGACATCGGTTTGAAAAAGTAAGCGCGTGCCTCGCCGCGCGAACTGGAAACTTTCAAATTATTCCGCGCGCGCTTGCAGCCAATCGCGTTAAAATCGCAACGATAATTGAAGATCGCGCGATGCACGTGTTACAAGCGTGTTACACGACTCGTAACGGAACGTATGCGGGAGGTTATCGCGCGGGCGTAATTCTCGTTCACGTTTGATTCACCCGCGGCGCTATCCGACCTGCGCCGCTTAATTGGGAGAATCGCCCGACGAGTCGGGGTTAATTGCGATCCGCGCGAACTCGGCTAGCGGGAACCAGCTCGCGAATTCGCGCCGATCCCTTCTTTTTTTTCTTCCTAAAGTCGGCGAGCGCCGAAAAAGTCGGGAAAAAGTCGTTGTGACTCCAGTGCAGCCGACTATCATGGCTATATCTTACCACATAAGGGCTGCTCGCAACGGGGTGGGGGGATGGAGAGTGAGTGAGAGAGAGAGGGGGGAGGGGGGGGGAGACAAGGGTGAGCGACGGGAGGACGAAAAAATCGGGAGGCTGGATGGCCATTAATATATTTTTTTCTTCGGCCACCCTTATTTAGCATAAGCACGAAAGAGAACTCCGCTCTCTGGTGTCCCACCACCCCGCGCGTAATCTAACCCTTTGCAAACAGGCTGGGAGAAAAAAGGCACGACCGGCGATACCAACCGACAGTCCAATGTGCCGGGAATCTCTCCCGGGACAAAAAAACAGTGGAGAGAACGGTAGTCTCACGGTACATTCTTCCTGTCCACCTTTCTCGCGATGAAAAACCGCGGCAAGAAGCGCGATGCACCGCGCGATCGCGTGTACACTACTAAAAAATTGTAATAAAATATATCTGTATGATTAGTTTTATATATATATATACATATATATATGCGCGCCAGAACGTTGTTGTTGTTGACGTAATTTAATGAACCGTTCTTCGTGCGGATACTTTGAAATAACATAACATACTTGAAATGTGCAGAGTGTAAAGAGCAGATCATGTTCTTTCGGAACGATGATTGTCTAAAGTATTAATTAAATCTCAAAGTATTTAGTGGTTAAGGACTTTCCAACTTTGTATACGCGCGTGCATATGTGTGTGTGTGTGTGTGTGTGTGTGTGTGTGTGTGTGTGTGTGTGTGTATAACATATACAAAAATGCAAATTCGCCCTTGTCATATTTTATGACGCGATCAATTGCAATGTAAATGAAAATCAAATTTTATCTTCGCGTGATTCTACATTGTTCTCACGCTTCGGCCAATTTCACGCTAGTTAATTTCATGGCTCATGCTTACTGTATATAAATTGATCATTGATTTATCTTGTAATATCATTTAGGATCTCTTCGGCAATCTCACGTCAGAAGAAGCAATCTCTGCGTTTCTTTAATTATCATAATTTAACGTATATTTCTTTCTAGCCCGATTCACGCTTTTATAATCCCTTGCTTTGTGGTCACTGTTGTTGATCCCTTGATCAAACGGTGCAGATTGCTGGGTCAACGGAAAAAGAAACAAACGCACCATTTCATTATCCCGACGTTAATTAATTATTCTTGTCCATTGTGAAAGTAATTAATTTCCGCTGAGATAGAGGCTCTCCGCTTCGCAGCTTCCCAGCTGACAAATGTATTCTTTTCGCTGAATTGCGCGAAACCCACCCTAATCCATCCAGCGATCGGAAGCTGATCACGCGTACGTCGAAAACGTCGCCGTATCGAGCGCGAAACGGATTCAACTCAACTCTAGTTAATTCTAATAGCTCTTCATAGTCCTTCATCATACAATCATCGAAATTTATAATTTATCACATAGATGAGTGCTCCAAATAATCACAATGTTGTCTGCTCACCTGAATAGCGATTTCTCCGATCGCAACAAAATATGACGAGATTGATTTCGAAGATAATTGTAAATAAAAGGAAAGTTGTATCATCTTTCTACTATTCCTAAAATCAGTTGCGACATATCGGTTATAAGCGCGCGTGATAAGTCGTATGAATTCTGCAGCACTTTCCCGCGAACAACGTACGAATAGAAGGGCGAAACGTTCGAGAGACGTTTGAAAGATCCAAACCATTTTCGCAAGAGGAATTCTTAACAAATCACGCGTGAGTCAGTCGCGAAATTAAGATCGATATAATATCTGTACGGTCGAAGATGAAACGCGAACCGTTGCCATTGTTAAACGGGGACAGCCGGCTGTTTCGCCAGGAAAATCAGAATAATCCAGACACGTCAGATTCACCGTGCCATCGGGATCTCTCCCAGCGGGCAAGCTTAACGTGTCATTACCATCGAAGGTCATTGCCGCCGCCACCAGCGCAAATGCTGGCGTAATTTGACTAAAGCCAAACAAGGCAGAGAGAGAGAGAGAGAGAGAGAGGGAGGGAGAGAGGGAACGGTAATACTCGGCCATTCATGGTCGTTGGCGTTTCCAACGAGGGTTTTTCCCGTCTTTTATTACGCGAAATCAATCGATGGCCATCGGGCGCCGAAATTGGCGCGACAACGCTGTCACATATGGTCAAACGGCCGCAAAAAAGAGGGTGGCCGCTCAGCGAGGAATGACCAAAGCGGAAGTGCGCCGAGCAGGAGGCGACCATGCGAGGAACGATGTTTGGACGCGCGTGCATTCTGTTGCGTCCACAATGCGATTTTTTTCCAGGTTTTATTGGGCTAAACGCCCAATTCGTGGAAACGTCGAGCTCCGCGGCTGCCTCCGCGTTGAGAATCTTATCGCCCGCGTTATCCGCCGTGCGTTGGACGAACAAGGATATCCCTTTGCGGATACTTTGTTTACTTTGTACGACATAATTGTGGAACATTGTGCGCACTCGTTCGCCCGCGTTCCTCGCGTTACCGTGATTTTCCGTGAAAGAAGCGGAGCGATCGACCCCGCTATCCGAAAGCGGCAAGGCTTGCAACGAACTTTCGTAAAAAATTTACTTCTCTCCCTCCGCCTCGCTTTCTTAGCCGAAGAGGCGCATAAATCCTCGAGGTAAACGCGCCCGGCCTCGAATTTCACGTGAGTAATTTTATAACCGTAAATCGACCTCTCAACGATCTCACCGCTTTCCGCATCGGAAAAGAGTGACAGCGAGAGAGAGAGAGAGAGAGAGAGAGAGAGAGAGAGAGGAAGAGGGAGAGAGGATGAGGCAAGCCGAATGAAAAACAACGGGCGCGGAGAAGAAGCGCGATGTTCTTCCCTTCCCGTCTTTCCTTCTTTCATTTCTTCAGCCTGACGAGGAAACAGCAAAAAAAGCCGCGTGTATAAATCGTATGCAAAGACGAGGTGGAAGCGCGGTCGGGCCCTTAATTTAGTTAATTTAGATTTTATCCGTTAGCCCGGAGAGGAGCGCGAGCGCGCTTTTTCCGCGCCGGGGAAAAAAAGCGGCCGGTACACGGGAGACAACGAGGAAGGGGTTGAAAACAAGCCGACGGCACCGCCGGCATTATTATATACTTATTTAAGATACGCCGTTCGCGAGAGGGTCCCCCGAACAGGGGGACTGCGTTGTCCTTTCTTCTTTCCACAGAACCCACATGATTTTTTTCTTCCTCCCCGTCTCTCCATTAAAGGACCTGCCTTGTGGACAATGATAAATACGCTGTCCTCTATCTCTCTCTTTGTTTTTCTCGCGTTGTCTCGAGGGTCTCACCGGTGACTCGTTCCCCAGGAGGGTTCGCCTCTCCTCGCTCGCCCGCAGCTTTATTATAATCGGTGTGAAATGATAACCGATCGCGAGCGGCTTGATTCGCGAGCGACCAGACGATACGGCACGGCGCCGCGTACGGTTTTTCTCGACGCAAAAACGAAACCGTACCCCGTACGCGGGACCGCGGCGGTTCAAGGCGGGAGATCAGAGGCCACCGGGCCGGTGGTTGGGGGGTAAAAAATTTACGGTTTTAAAATCACGCGAGAAATTATTATGCTCGACGGAGGGGAGGGTCGGATCCGCGCGAGATCTCGCGGGGTGGCTTTTTGCAACCGCGCTTTGCGCTCGCTGCTTATCGCCGTTCGCAATCTGCGTTTTACAACTGACTCGGCTTGATCGCCGGTGAATCCCTGAGACTCGAGCGAAAACTTCGTTTTCTCGTCTTAGTGCACTCGCGCGAGTGCAGGTATCGCGTAAATGCGATCGTTAAGGGACATTGTAAATTATCTTTCTCGCGATGTTTCATTGCGTCGAATTTTTCTCGAGCATCCCCGACCCGCGCTTCATCGCATCAAACTGTAGCTAATCTGTATCGCGACTTTTACTCGGTACTAAAGAAGCCGATAATTAGGTCAAGCTTGGACCCCTCAGGACATCGATATCAAATCATTCGATATTTTTTGCGATATTTTTTATGAAATCGTCTTCCATCGCAAGTTCATCTTTCCCATAGCTCAGCGTCCCTCTTTCTCTCTCTCTCTCTCTCACTCTCTGTTTTCATTCGAGAAAGACCGTAATCGTGATTGGCAAATCCGACTTTTTGCCCGATTCTTGAAGAGCGGCGCTGAGCCAAGTGCGAATGTACGTGACTTTCGAAAAGAAGGGAAGACAGGATGCCGTGGGGTGTGCCGGGAGGGGGATAGGGGGATACGCTGACCGTGCCCGTGGGGTGACTTACGACGGACATGTGCAATTTGACCTGTTGACCCCGGAGACTGTGGCGCGCGGCGCATGGGGGCGAAATGTATTTGGGGTAAAAATAATACAATTTACACATAATAGGGGAGGAGGACGAGGTCGCGTCGGGGATGTGCGCGCGTATTCAAATGACGTGTGCACGTATGGGGCAACGTATGGGGAAGGGGGAGGGAGCGTGCCGGCCGGTATATGCACAATAGCCGGCTCGGATCGATCGATGCCTCGTCACCTTCGATCGCTCATGAATACGAAACAAAACGGCGGCTCTGGTCATTCGCGGTGACCGCTTCTGCTCTCGTAGCTTTTTTCGAGGCCATCGGCCTCGTTAAGACTCGAAAAAAGCTGCGGAAGAAAAAAAATGCAAGAGAGAGAGGGAGAGAGAGAGAGGGAGGGACGAACTTGCGGAGGATTTCTCACGAGTTCCTCTCAGCTGCTCGATGCAAAAAAGCAAACGCGAAAATCGCTTACGTTCTTGAAAGATTAGGAAAAAATTTCGAGAAGCGCACTGTTTCCCCGATTCTGGCGGAATTTTCTCACGGGCTCTTCTCTGGCGCGTAAAATTTTTTACTAGAAAAATTCCGTGACGCCGCAGCGGCATTCTTGCAGAGCTTGCAGCCGACTCGTGTGCCAACCAAGTCCGCGATGTAAATCGGACGCGCGCGCGTTTCTTTAAACATCTGCCGCTCGCCGATTTTTCCGCAGAGAAACGGCTTTTTTTCTGAAACAGAGGCGATTTAGGAACCGGGGAGGATCGTTTGTTACGACTCTCAACGCGTAGCGTGGTCTCCTCCACTCGCGTTTTTAAGAGTCCCGCGCTCTCGCGTCTCGCGGATTAGCGCTTTAGAGATAATTACATCAGAGATGACGGCGGAACCGGCTCGCGGGGCCCGAATTTTGTCAACCGTGCTTCAAACGGGAACTTGAAAATAGCCCCGGGACACATATCCGTTGCAGGGGCTGCGCTTCTGCTTGCGCGCAAAGGAGCCCCGTGAGCTCTGACTATTTCTGTACCGGCACGCAGCCCCGTGTGTGTTATGTCTGGTTCGCGTGAAAGTCCCAGCATCCCTCGTCCTCGGCTCCTGCCTTTCCCACCCCGGACTCTCTCTCTTTCTCTCTCTCTCTCTCTCTCTCTCTCTCTCTCTCTCTCTCTCTCTCTTATCGCGACACTTACCCCTAGCGTCATCCTGAAGCGAAGACGCGAGTCCTGATTCGTCTCTCTCGACGTGGCCGCGGATGAGGACGACGAAAATAACTGACGCACCCTGCGACAACGGCAAAATTATTGCGTCCGACCATCCGTTACTTGATGCTCTGCTCCTACTTGATCCCGAGAACCAAGGCTGATGAGTATTTACTCGCGTAGGCTAATTTAGATGATCTCATTCATATCGATGTCGTTTTGCCTGCACAAATTGTCTACGCAATTTACATGTATTTACATGTGGAAACGTTAACTCTCCTACGCAAAATGGATAATCCACATAATCTGACACATATATTAAAATTTAGCAAATAGTAGCAAGTAGCAAGTAATAGTAGACTGATGTAGTGGCATTTAGATGGCTTGACATTTGGACGAATATTTTCAATTAATCATTGAACGTAGATAAAACATATGTATACAACACAATTAGATTAAACTTGACTTAGACTGAACTTTACGTACACGTTATTACTACTATTATTCGAATGATGATTCGTTATTGATAGACACGATCAATGACTGATCAAGCTTCAGCTTCACGCGGGAGTAATTAATTCCTTTCATTCCTCGGAGACGAACACTATTTCATCTCGACTCTTATTCCATTTGATTTACGTGTTCTCGTTGCAATGTCTCATTGCAAATTCGCGCAGTTTCGCGGAGACGAGCAACGAGAGATTATGACGTCGAAATGACGCATTCGCGATAACCATTCTGGCGGTTAATATTCACGATTAAGCACGCGCTCGTTATCTGATGCCGATCCGAAGAATTTACAGACGGTCGCGAGTACCAAGGTACCCGAAGGCGCTCGTTATCGTCTCCACGTGCACGCGGGTACGTTGTATCGCGCGCGAATCCGATCGTGACGATAATAAAGGAATCATTGGCGAGCGATGGAAAGCCACGACATTACGTGATTTCCTCCCGCGTATCGGCGACACGTACACGCACACGTATGCGAGCGCGCCGCAATGCTCGATATTTATCGCCGCCGCTCGGGCACAATTAATTATCCCCCGATGGGAATAATTAGCCCGGTCAGAGATACGCTCGGAGTAAAGTCACGTCCCCTCGCCGATCTCGGCGGGAGCTTTGCCAGCCGATTCTTTCCTTCCTTGTCGCTGACGCGAGAACGAGCCTGCCGCGAATCTGGGAATCGTACCGTTCGCGATCGTCGCGCGCGATCAGCCTGATTAATGCCCGACTGATGTCTCGCGGCCGATTAGTCGTAATTAAGCCTGGCCGGAAGTAATCGGTATAATTAGTCGACGCGAACGACGAGAGACCTTTCTACGTACGCGAGAGCGCGCTTGGGAAGAAGCCACAATCGAAACGACAATCTCCGATCACTCGTTCTCAATAGGTCCTAGAAAATAGTATTACTAACTGATAACTGATGACTGTTAATTGCATCCGTTGACCGTAGTGTCCGGAGGTTTGAATTATACGAATCTCTGCGCGCGCGCGCGCGCGCGGTAATATAATTATCCGAATCTGCATAAATTAAAATATTAAACGCAACGCCGCGCTTTTTCACGTAATTACGTTAATTATTATCATTCCTTTACACGTATAACGATGTGCATATTCACACATCCTACTTGCTTTCACGTGTCGAGCTTGTTGAAATTCTTCGAGTCAATTCAGTTGAAAATAAGACAGGAGGCGCGTAGAGGAATTGAAAATAAGACGCGCGTACAGCATTTTCAAGAAATAATTTAAGTGAAAAATTAAAAGTGTCCTGCTTAAAGCGCCATGACCGGCGCTGTGCGCGGCCTACAATCGCTCGCGTTTTTCGCAGCCGGTTCCGCGGTGTGTTTCGAAGGTCTGAAGGTATTGACCGGTGGCCCTCTTGGCACAGCTCGGTACCAAGGCCTCCTGTAAGGCGTACCGGCTATGTGGCCATCCGTGCTGGCTGGCACCGACTATCGAACAAACTGACCAGTAGTCACGATATCCGACCGAGAACAACCCTCGCGAGGCTCCTCGCGAGGTTCCTCGCGAGGTTCCTCGTTCGACCAGACCCACGGACCCATCGCCGACTCTGACTTTATGGAGATCGTTGCACGATAACGCATAAATGATGTCCGGACGTCTCCCAGTGAAAGTCACGACCGGTTTGGTTTTGGTTTAGGGAAACTAGGTTCTAGGGAATAATGCAGGGTCTTGCCGCGACCTTGCGTAATCGTAGGCGATCTGACACGTCGTGTCAGAAATGTTTATTAGACCTTCAGGCAGCTTCAGGCACCTTCAGGCATTAGACCGGCGTGCAAAGTTATTTGGACAACGCGCTGCACGAGGACTCCGACTGCATTATTAACTGCCACATTTGGTGGACAGGCGATATATTTTTGGTTTAACCGGAGGGTTATTACCCTTAAGAATCGTGTCGCATGCTTACGGCAAAATTCAGACGGATTAAGCTTAAAGATTCAGCGGATTAAGATTTGATGCGCGCTTGTCACGCTAAATGCTTTAACCGATCCCGCAGTTTCGGAGCGGTTTTTATACATTCACGACCCCCTCGGTTTTACAAACACGTCGCGTAGGGCACGATATCGAGGGCACCAATGGAAATGGCTATTTTCGCGGGGCGTGAGAAAATTATGAGAGCTAATTTGACACTTTGCTGAAACATCAGCCTTTTTCAACCACGACATTTGCATTTATTATCTAATCTTTAAGAATGGTGTCACATTCCAGAACGTAATAGCGTATTACGGTGTATTTTCTTCGTGTGTTTCTCGCATCGCGCGGTTCTCGCGCTCTCCTTAAATGACAGCTACGCTTTTATCGACTCGTGCAAGTATCACGTGCAATTATCGAATAATTAACAAGGAGAAGCTGATGATCCATCTTGAATCCGCGGGAAAACATTCGAACAAAGGATTCGCGGCTTGTGAGCGCTCAAATAGCCAACCTCGGCGCGTTCGCTCCCATTCGACGCATTTATCTGCTAGTCATAAGGAACAGATAGAGGACATCCCGAATGCGCGCGATTCTTTGTCCCCCCGTGAAATTGGAAGAAACATTCGACGAAGCAGGACAACGAGGCGTCGAGGCCGAGCTCTTTCTCTCTCTCTCTCTCTCTCTCTCCCTCTCATCTCTCACAGAGATGCATCCGTTCTCGGGTGAATGGGAAGCGCGTGTGTTACACGCGTGTGTGCTCGCGCTCACGATCGCAACCGGAGGAGATCCAGGGCGATCCTTTCGCGCGGTCACGAGAAAGGGAAGGAAGAGGGAAGGAGAGAGAAGGGTGACAGTTGCGCGAACGGGGTCCTGCGGGCCGCGAGTGGGCCCCTCAGTTCCTCAGGACGCGCGCGCGAGAAAGAGAAAGGGAGAGAGAGAGAGAGAGAGAGAGAGAGAGAGAGAGAGAGAGAGAGAGAGAGAGAGAGAGAGAGAGAGCGAGCGAGCGCGGGAAAAAAGGGTTCGTAAAAAAATGATCGGCCAGGATCTAAGATATAAAAAAAGATTTGTCCCCCTCGCGCACGTCCTGGCGCGCCCTTACGGTATCCCTTTCCCCGGGGCTAAGAACGCACGGCGATCACGGAGCCGAGGACGCGCAGGGGGTTTTTGCAGCTGGCCCCGTCCCGAATTACGGACGAAAAGGATTCGGGCTCCATTCTTCTTCCCTGGACGAATAAGCCCCAAAGGACCTGCGTCCATGCGAGATGCCTCTGACCTGCGCCTCATCCTCTACCGCTGCCCCCGATTCACGTCGGGCCCCGGGACCCTCCACTTATCGCTCCTTCTGCTATTATGTCCCCTCGACTCGGAGACTTCTATCGGAATATACGTGTCTCCGTTTCTCCTTCCTTTTTTCTTTTCTTCTTTTTCCTCCTTTCCATTCGGTCCGTTCTCATCCACCTCCGCGGTGTGATACGTGTGACCATATTGTGTCATCGTTTTGCGTTCTGTTGTGACGGAAGGTGTACGAAAGGCCGCGAAAGGGTTGCCGGAATTTTCAGAGTTTATCCACGTGAGACTTTTTTTATCAATGCGACTTGTTGGCGCAGTCTCCTGTCCTCGTTATGTTGCGTTTCGTGGGAAACTCGTATCCCGACTCGCTGCAACCGAGGATGTCGCAAACGTTTTTCAATTGCCAATTGCCGTATCGCTGTTGTCATCTATGCGGAAACTTGAAACTTGAACAGCCCTCTTTGAAAACTGGATGAATATATCACGCGCGGAAACGCGTATGGGGCCGAAGCTGCTCGTCGGTCTACCGATAAGATGAATTATCGTGAATTATCTCTCGATGACTCAACGAGTGTCCTGAGAATTATTCATGGGAGGAATGACGTAAAAGAGTAAACGAAACAGAGCTAGAAACTCGCTCGCGGGACGTACCGGGACATTTTAATCAAACGCGGATAAGAAGCGCGCACGTTTCACGGAACAGAGATACCGAAAGACCTTCGTATCTCGCTGCACAGATTTCTGGCTTACTCTTCAACGATCCCTTTGTACGACGGTGTGTTTTTGTATTCAGGGAACTCGGTCGGCTTGGCCGTGCTCCTTTAGGAAGGCCGTGTCTTCGGCCGCGAGTAGGACACGTCGTCGAAAAGCACGCAAGAAAGCGTCCGACAGGATTATGTCACATGGTCTAGCACGCCGGGCGTCCTCAAACGGAATTCGTTTTCGTGGTCCAGCGAGGATCGTGAAAGATCACAAATTGCTCGGACAATTTTCTATGGGGAATCGATCTTCCTTGCTAAATGCCCGCTCCCGGAGACGTCGAATGGGATTACATCGCGCGAAACGAAACGGATTTGCTTGACTCGCACATCGGGATGAAGCCGATCCCCAATAGCAGCCTCCTCTCGGTGGCAAATTCCGCAGGAAGAACTGATTCGACAACGTGTTAACGTGTGATCGAGACCGATCGACCGATCGGCGAGAGCGAGTTAGGAGAAAGGACGATCAATGGATTATCGCATCACGGAAACAATTTCCTTTGCTCAATCGATCGCACGTATTTCATAATTGGCAATGCGCGTCATCGGGATTCATCGGCTGGATTAACAGTCGCCATTGCGATCGTCGCGCAGCGAGCTCGATTTCCACGCCTCGTAATGGCGGCGAGGATCCGATTCTTATCTGTCTCGAGGCTGCTGTCGTCGTTATTGGAATAATCGTCGCGCACGACGTCATTGGCTCCCCGCGCGAACACTTTCGCTCCGTGCTACTTGATCCGACGAATAATCGCGTGCTCGTGCACCTCGTGCACCGGTAGCTGCGATTAATAAATCGAACGAAGGTAATTCGATGTTGGCCAGAAGGTTTCGGCGAGCCGGTGCGAATCGATTGACGGAACGGAAGTTAAGACACGTTAAGAAATCGTAACGAGGAAGATCCAAAGAGTTCCAAAGGTTCCAAGGTTAACGACCTCGATCGAAGTAATCGTTCATCTCCCGAAAAACATTATTGCCGTATCGCATGGCACGATCGCTGCGAGATCGAGCCCGCGCGCGCTTAACGCCGGCGATAAGTGAATCCCAGACCGAAAAAAAGCGGCGACCGGAAATTTTTCGTCCGTGGTCACGTAGAGAAGATGATGGCGTCGCGCCGCGCCGCACCGCGCCGCGCCGCGCCGCGTCGCCGTGCCACGCGGGAGAGGGAGCAAACAATTGTACAAATAGCGCCGTATTTCATGATAACACATGTACAAACAGCCTTACGTAAAGCTGGCAATTACGATAAAACTGGACGGACGAGAAAAAACATGCGCGCCGCGCGCTTTTCGTGTACACTGACGAAGGGCGGGAGGGATGGAGGGAGGGGGTTGGCAGGAGGCGCGCGGTGGCGAGGAGGACACGTGGCTTTCGGATCATCGCGGTGACTTTGCGTAGCAACTGACTGCCTCTCCGACAGTGGCGTGATAAAAGCAGGTAGCATAAATTACCGGGAATCTTTCGGTGACTCGTGCTGGCCGGCGCTGATAAAAATGCCAAGATGCATAAACCTATCGAGTTATCACGGAATATCATTTTAGTAGAATTCGCTGATGCGCTCGCGCGATCTGTCGAGCTTAACCAAGTTAGAGCCGCGGATTATCGCTATTTACGTTCGTCGAGATCGGTGCATCCCCGCCTGATGATCACCGTTGAATAATATAATCGCGGTAATCCGCGTACCGATGCATCTTATACGCACTTTATCCGCGCTCAAGTCGGACAATCCGTTTACAAAAGAATTTAATTAAGAATCTTACGGCGGGCTGCGGTTACGCGTCTGCAAGGCAAACAGAAATTTCACGTAGCACAAACGTGCTGCTTTTGTGATTGTCGCCGCTTCTGTCTGAGTTCCTGTTGTACCGCCCCGGGTCCTGGAGGAGAACGTGTGGTGTGCGAGACTGCCGTTGGTGCAATTCTGCGATTCTGCATTAGCATTGCTCACGTAGCAAGCATCTCACAGCGGGACTGTACAAGATGGGTTGATTAATCATTATCATATCTTTGCAGCCGGGGTAAAGGAAACCAAGCAAGGTGAATCATCGGTTCGTTGTAGTCGCGTCGAGTTAATCGTAATTCGAAATCAGTTTGTCGATGCGTGCGACGATACTCGAGATTTTTTAGACCTCGTGATGCACGATAAAAAGTAGGAAGATGGAAGATAACGATGCGACTTTGGCGCATGACTTTGCGATGACCTCGTCATTTGACTTCGGGGTCTGCCCGATCTGCCCCGTAGGAAATCTGTCAGATTATACGAGATCAGACTAGACGACAGATCAAAAGTCGTGATGGTCGCAAAGTCACTCCTCATTCGCCGTACGTTCACATCGGAGGAAACTTTCCGATCGCACCCTCGCGCTCGCCAGATCGGACACCCCAGAAACGAAGATAGGTGCCCTCTGACGTACAAGTGGAGAAGTCATTGATGCTCTGTCCAGTCCAAGAGACGGGGCATGCGCCGACTGTATGTCAGGCATCTGCCGTATCGATCGTGTGTGAGAGGGTAATAGGGAACTCCCAGGACCACCAGGCCAGGGAAGGCCTGGGCTCGTCGGACGTTGCGCTGGCTCGAGTGTGAACGATGCCTAAGGCGCGCGAGCGTGCGAGCGAGCGAGCGCGCGCGGCTCCTGTGGCCAGGCAACCCAACTTACACGAGATTACGCCGAGCCAATAGCACGGCAGGAGCGCCCGTCAAAGGCATATCTCGATGTGTGGTATGAGCCGAGTCTCTAAAAGGGGATTAAGGCTCCTCGTATTCCAGGATATGCGCGCTCCCACACACGCGCGCGCGCGCGCGCGCGCTCAGGCAGACGTGGCAAGCCGCGCGATATATGCTCGCGTGTGGGCGTGAGAGACAGGCATATGAGCTCTGTAGGGGTGTGCCGGGGTGCACCGAACGCCGCGCAGGAAGTCTTTGCCGAAGGAACGGATTCAGGAAGACGCGATCAAAGGAAGCAGCCAGAGCCATAGGTGGATAAACGAGCGGGTAGAGGATAAAAAGAGAAAGGAGGCGTTTTACCATGGATACACTCGTTCGAGCACACTCGCGGTTATCTTTGACGAGAAACATCGCGCGAGGGAAAACGCATTTAATGCGTTCCGTTTAATGCGCCGAGCTGCTCCGGATCCGTGATCCGTTGATCCATGCAAATTTCACGAATCGGATGAGAAGGTAGTATCTTGAGAGTATCCTGATATATCGAAATCGAAACTGAGGAGAAATACTGACGAGATGATCTATTAATCCACGGAAGAACGCAGTTGTCTA
Organism: Eciton burchellii; assembly: GCA_020341155.1. Lineage (NCBI taxonomy): Eukaryota > Metazoa > Arthropoda > Insecta > Hymenoptera > Formicidae > Eciton > Eciton burchellii. The sequence continues at coordinate 604,499 of JAHMML010000073.1, forward strand.
AAATTCATTAGCGAGATTGTTGAACTTGTTAATGATACTAATTTATTAGAAATATTATTCCCAATTTAATTTACCTTTGCTAAAGATCGATCGCTCGAGACTTATTCCTTCGTCCTCGACTATCGACTATCGCGCCAATGCGATCGCGGGGGAAAAGTTTTCGCGGCACTTGGCCGCGAACGAAAGTTCAACCGTCGAACGAAACTCCGACGATGAAATAGTGTAACGGTGTGCGGGGCCTGGGTTTTCAAAGTCGCCGGTTGACTTTCACCGTCGCCAATTATACGGAAGTGCGGCGGCACCCCGCGGCGCTTTCGATTTTTGCCGCGGCCCGTGAAGTCGTCCGACGTAATTTGAATAAATTTCCGAACGACGAGGTACTCGCGACTACTCGCCGTCTCGCTTTACCTCCTTCGCCCACCTCCACGAGCGGCCTCGTTCACCCTCTACCCTACTCCGCTGTTACTCTCTCCTTCTCGCGGTGGCGGTGCCGTAAATCGCGAGTTCACTTTCCGCACTTTTCACCTAGTTGGCGCACCGCCAGCAGCGCGGTAAAGGGGTGAGACGCTGAAAAAAAGCTCCGTCACGGCGGAGTGGCAAAGCGCGGGAAGGGGTGCAGGAGGAGGGGGCGGAGGAGGGGGCGGAGGGCGAGGAGGAGGAGGAGGAGGAGGAGGAGGAGGAGGAGGGGGTGGGGAAGGGAGAATGCCAGGCCGAGGAACTTTACTTTCCGGGGGTGCGAAACTTCCCCTTTAAGAAGCGGGGGCCCGCGAGCCGTCGCCGCCGCCGCCGCCGCCGGCGCGAACGACATTTTGCCACGTTACTTGGTGCTTATTCCCGAAATTATTTTGCTCGTTTGCGCTGCTTCCGTTTTGAGCGGAACTTTGCAAACAAATTGCCGCGTTTTGCAGAGTAAATCCGGGATCGTTAACGTGGACAATGCGCGATGGACGTCTTTATAAGATCTCGTCTCTAACGCGTGAGAGAACCTGTCGCGCGTTCTAAGAAATTATGTTTCTCAAAAATGTATTTCAAAAATGTATGTAAATGCACGCGCACGTGTGCACACATATATACACGCGTACATACATACGCATATGTGCGCGCGTAATGTATAATGATATTAATATATAATAATAATTAGAACGAGCAAACTGAAAGCGCGATTTCAGCGGCAGGATGATTCTTACATCAGCAAATCTCTCTAAAAGAAATCCATAATCTTGGAAATATAAGTTTATTCTTTAACTTATTTTTAAAATATCAGATATTGAGAATCACAGATTCTCAAGTGCACGTACCAAGACCAATCGAAAATTCGTTTCGAATTCCCTTTTGTCCCTCCTTTTCTCTCTCGACTCGACTCGACGGAATTCCGCGCGTGCGGTTACGACATGGCAGGTCAGCCCGATGTCCAGTTTGTCCTTGCCGGACCTGCGCGTTTCGCGTGGCGAGATCATACGGCGAGGACCCGGGATCCGATTGGGCCACCGAGTTTCACCGGGGCGGGTTCTAAGCCGGTTTAGGGGCAGTTTGTGCGTCGAGCCACCCCCCTTGCCACCCTGACCATGGAGGGTGTGCGGCAGTCCTATCGACTTGCGGTCACGTGCTGGACAAGATGTGCCGACTCCCTTGTCACGTTTGGCACGCGTGCTGCACGCGCGCTGTCAGGTGACAACGAAGATTTATGGCAATGGTGCACGATATTGGTTACTTTTCGTGATTATTAAGCTCGGAGAGAAATGATTTCATTACTTGCACGCGGAGCTATGTACGAACGACAAGATATCGAGACGACATCTTTTAGTGAAATTGTAAGAATCTTGTTAAATTAAGACTTATTTATTCTTAAATTTATTATTACAAAATTTATTATATTCTTTTAATCTTTAAACTTACGAGAGAGACAGAGAGAGAGAGAGAGAGAGAGAGAGTAAGAGAACGGTTGATAATAATAAAATTAAATATACTTTACGTCAAGAGTCTGACAATATATTTTATAAAGTTAAAAGATTCTATAGGAAGAGTGAAAGAGAGAAAAGGATACTTGCTGTATATGTAACATCATTTGTCATTATATTCCGATAACAAATGTATGTGTACAGTATGTGTATCCTTAAAGTAATCGCGGAGAAATCCCATTGCACGTGGGAGGGATTTGAGATAATTAATGCGTTTCTCAGCAGATTATATTCCAGTATACAGACAATATATCCTCGTATCAACTTATATATACTTCCCAGCTATGCGCGCGCGTGTGTGCGTGTGTATGTGAAACGGAATTAGCTTTCTATTGCAGCTTCCACTGCACGGTGAATCTTTTGTAAATTCATTTGGCTTGAATCCCGAAATCCTGAATTCCGAGAAGTTCATTGATCCCGCTCGGACATTGCGAATCAGCCTGTTCGATGACGCGTGTTCGATGACGTCCGATGACGCGCGAGAACGCACGACTACGCGATTTTCCCCGCGCGGCAGGCGAAGGAGGAAAAGGACGGGTTGGGGGTTGGTTGTGTGACACACGAGCCACCCCTGCGAATGGCCGAGCGGAGCTCGGCCGCCAAACAATCGATATATGCGTTCAAAATGGCCGCCAGGAACGCCACCCACCCCATTCCACGTCTCCCTTCGTCCCGTCCCACGTGTACCCCTTGCCGCCACTCCGTTCCAGCCAAAGCCTTCATCCCCGTCGAGTTCTCTACATCCCTCTCACGTATGCCCCCGAAGCTCTTTAACTTCGGAACCTAGCTACTGACTGCCAACCAGCCAATACTACCCTCGGTCGTCCGCGAGGGTGTTTTGCCCTTCGCCTCTCTCGCTCTCCGAAATTCATCCCCTTTATCTCTCTCTCTCTCTCTTTCTCTCTCTCTCTGCTTTTCTTTATCTCCCGCTTTATCTACTACATTTTTTCCTTCTCTCGCGATCGTCTCCTTCTTCGGGTATCTTTTTCCTCGGTCTCCGCTAAACGGACCCCGCTCCTTCCCTCAGAAGTGACGCCCTCGCGGATAGATAAAGCTCGCGAAATTTATTGCCGCGCGCAAAGTGTTGCGCGACTATCGCGCGTACCACCGTGCATGAGACGCGATAAAAAGCGAAGAGCTGAGAAAAAAGTTGGGACGTAATCCAATTTGTGCGCGCGAGGGCGCGCGAGCTTAGATTCTTCATCCTACTGACGCGCCCTAAGGATAAAAGTGACTCCGTACGCGCATCGTATAATTTACTTGTTACACGTACGGCGCGCTATTTATTCTTGCTTGTTCAAGGATATTGTTGAATAACAATATCCATAATTTTCATAACTTTATTCCAATCTACTCTCGATAAACGAAACACAGCGAATATTCGCTGGGAAAGGCGATTATGCTCTTTCGTACAATGGATTAATTGAAATAATTTGAAATGCGTAATCTTAATCATTGATATTTTACGTAAAAGCCTCGCGGAATCGATTTCGTCAGAATTTTCTCAAACTAAATTCTTACGAAAATAACCTCGTATCTCACGCCTCGTATCTCACGCCCACTCAAATACAAAGTACCAGATGATTCCCGCAACAAGACGCGCCTTCTTCTTCGCAGAAAGAGAGAGACTCGACAGAAGCTAATTACGATAACTATATAGGATTCGGTAAGTAAACGATCCAAGAGACTGGATCGCATTATTCGACACCGGCGATCATTCTCGCGTCGATGGTGTCGCCGTTCTCTGAACACTTTGAAGATCGAAGAAGCCAAAGGAGGACAATAACAGTGGCGCGAAAAGCGACAAGGAAAGGGAAAGGGGAGGAAACTAGCGAGTTTATTAAAATATAATGGCGTTTTCAGGGCAGACGCGAGAGAACGAAGGGTGAGGCGTCAGCTTTAAGAGGGAAGTTTTCTTAAGTGTTCTTAATTAGAAAGGACCTGTTGCTTCGGAAAAAACTAGGTCACGGCCGTAGACACGTCGTCGACGACGACGACGACGACGACGACGACCCTCCCCCTCCGCCGTTCCATCACCGCGGCGTGCACCATCCTTGGCAACTCCCAGACGCAAACTCGCCCGACGTCTCAGACTCGTAATAGTCATTATTTTCTTCTTATCCTTCTTCTTATTCGTACTCCTTCTCTCATCGTCGTCAATTCTCTACCGTCCTCCTCTGGCTCGTCTCCTCTGACACGCCGTCTCCTTTTTCCACGTTTACTTCTCAGCCTCGTCTACCACAATGCTCCATAGAATATTTAGCAGGTCACACCTCTTGCTCTTGCAGCTGAACGTCGTCGCTTTAAAAGAGCGTCACCGCGACTGAGAGAGAGTGAGAACTCGAGCGTGCTAACGAACACGGTAACATTCACGTACCGGGTGCTCCGAGAATCATCGCGAACGGCGCCGCGATCTTGCCGGTAAGCTCGATCCGAAGCTAGGCACACGTTTCGTCACACTTCTGGGATGATCGTCTCGGAGGCCACGAACGAACTTTAAAGCATGATGCGATTTCCAACAGCATGTAACGCAACTGTCGCGTGGACCTCCGAGACATCGTCAAGTTCGGCAATCGGATCGCCATGGTCCTCGCGTCGCGTTTCAATAAAGAATTCGGGCCGCTCGTGGTTGTAGCAGCGTCGAAGGACGTTGTAACGTGACACCAGCCTTTCCTTCGAGACCTAGATCTCCCGGTGAGAGAAACGTCGGCCGAAATATCGACGGTGATGGCGAACAGTTAGTTCGCGCAGATGCGCGCATCTGCCGGCGCGGTTTCCGTTCCAGATCCGCGCGAGTATCGGGACCACGGCGCAAGGAAAATCAGAAAGAGCGAGATGCAAATTCCTTTTTTCTCCTTTTCTCCTGGCTTCTCCCCGCACGCCCCTGCCGGTCCCTCCGGTAACGCGCACCGGTTACGTGCGTAACGGTTTTCATTGCGGGGAGAGCGCGGAGGGAGAGAGAGAGAGAAAGAGAGAGAGAGAGAGTGACGGGGGGAGAGGGAGAGAGAAGATAAGAGCAGAGGAGAGGGGTCGTGAAGGAGAAGAGGAACCTCCGTCAAATAAATTTGAATATCGATGCCCATTGAATCCGATCGAAGGGGTTCGGCACAAGTCTGCTTTCACGTTGCGAAAGGGTTGCAATTTGAATATTCTCGCCGGGGCAACCGGAATGTATCGCCGGGGCGCGGGATGCGAGGCGAGGTTACCGGGAGGGTTACGTAGCGACCTCCCCCTTGCTTTTTTCTCTATTTGTATACTTCGCGAGCGGCATTATGCCCGGGAGGAAAACCCAACACCCAGCCACCAGCCCCGGGGCCACTGCGTTCCATTATTAAAGTAATCAGCGTCATTGTGACGGGCGTTCGGTTTTGACTAATATCGCCGCTGAGAGATCGGGCCCTGATCGGCAGGTAAGCCGTTCCAAGGTTCAACTTTTCGCGAGGGAAGGACTTTTCTCTCCGCAGTCTCGCTATGACGACGGAAAATTGGCCTCGAGTCTTTCCTCTCTCTTTGGATGCTTGTAAAAAGCGTAAAGCAGAGTCGGAGCACTTGGTTTTAGCTGGGATGGGGGGGGGGGCGGGCGGGCGGGCGGCGATTGAAGGGAGAGATGGAACGTCTAGCGGTTTCCGCTACAGGCCGCAGAGAATGCCTATTCTAGAACAATGTCTGGTAATTTTATCGGGATACGCGACAGATCTATAACCGGCGCGTGACTGCTCGAGGACTGCAGCGTGTAAGGGACGCGATGGCGGAGACAAAATTTAACCTCCCGACCTAATAAGCTCGCGGCGATAATTTCGAACGGCGAGCCGAACCGATTTCAGCGCAGAATACGTTACGCAAAAATAACAGAGAACCCGACCCGGGCCACGGGACGCATTAGGAATTACGACGGGTTGCGCGTTTGCGAGCGCGACGCGGCTCACGCCGGGGCTGGAATTAAAAGCGGCGAGAAAGCCGAGTGGCCCCGAAGGGCCCTCGACGCGATGCAGGCTATCTCCGAATCGCGAGGCCCATCGAGTGCCCTCGAAGATAAAAATCAAATTCTATACGCAGCGGCAGAGGTGCGAAGCCCGAGCATGCATGGCTGACCGCATTGTCGGTCCCGATGACGTCTTAACTAAGTCCCACGTACGTACGGACGTATGTACGTGCGTATGGGAAAGGGTCGTGCCCGGGCCAAGGCCCAGCGATGCCGCACCGGTCAGAGATCGCGATTCCCCACATCTGCCGCGAGGATGGACGTCCACGGACGAAATTGGGACAGATCCTTGTCAGCGAAGGGCTTTAATGCGATTCAACGTCACGGCCGGGACGGCCGGCTGAGATATGGAATTATCGAGATTGAAATCGCAGATGTAACTGTAACAATCACGTTAACGTTTAGCGCTTTGGACTGTACGCGTCATGGTTTCTTAAGATTTCTCTCTTTGCTCTCGCTCGTTATTTTAATTATTTCACGCGACAAGTTCTCGTGACAAGTTCCAAGCAAACTTTTCGGAATACTCTATAGTAGCTTAACAGTGTTATTGACACATTGTAACTGTGAGTAATCGTAAAAGTGTGTAGCTTGTTATATTTTACCAATAAGGGAGTAACAAATGTTAGCAGACAAAATTCGTACAGGTAAATCGACAACAGAGTACACTCGTAAAGTAGAAAGCGCATGAAAAACTGCATTTCACTTGTACTTGATACTTTCAACTGTCATACGACACTTTCAATTAACACACTCTGCGTCGCATTACATACACACTTGGCTTTATAACTTACAAACAACGATGCCCGAGAATTGTTATTATTATCCGCGATCAATTGCGCGTCAATCGGCTACGTCAACTATCTCGTTAGAGAGTCAAAGATCCGTAATCGGGGAAGGAGAGTATCGAATCGAATCTTTTACGGCGTGCTACGATAGGTATAACGATTCGGTAGATCGATTCTCCCGCTGGATCATTAATTATCCTCATCGACGGGAACGCGAATGGCCGTATGAAAATCACATTACGATAAGCAATAATTGTCAGACTAACTGCTCCAAGGGTCCACGGGGTCTCTCTCTCTCTCTCTCTCTCTCTCTCTCTCTCTCTCTCTCTCTCTCTCTCTTTCTCTCTCTCTCTCTCTCTCTCTTTCTTTCCAGAGAAGAAAAAATGTTCAGGTAGCTCCCGTTCGTCGCGTGTATGTGGGGGGCCCCACCTGGGGCCCGTGTTCGTGCGCGCGCGAGCTTGTGTGCGTGCGTGCGTGCGTGCGCGCTCGTATCAGGGTAGGAGACGCACATGGGACCCCATGGAATATGCATGCGTTTTGTATTCAGGAATATGTTAACCCTTTCGCTTAGTCTTTCGATTGGCGTCGCGGAGGCAACACCTCGTCAGCAACGACGCGTTCCCGTTCCCGCAACGGCCGTCCGTCGCTTCTCTTCAGGTGAGACTCCGCGAGACTTGCCGACATCGTGTTTTATTCGCTATTCGCGATCGCGAGATCGTTTACGTCGGATTGCGCCGGATATCCGCGTGCATGCTCCCGTACGGAGTTTACGTAAAGGGTTTTTAGCTGGGGCGAAATCTGCCAACGTTTCGTGGTGGAAATGTCTCATTTCGAGATAGTCTCACTTGCCTTTTATCGCACCTGAAAAGTCCCTCTCGAGTCTCGGATAAAATGTGAAATTATTTGCGAGTGCGAGATATCTCGAGCATAATCGCACGCAACGATCAAACGGCTATACAATTTCCTCTGTTTTCATACAATATTTTAATAACAAGGACACTCGTCGGAACGATCCATTGGATGGTTCGCATCGGACATCTTTATTATGTCGGATATATAATAAAGAATAATATACACACGAGATATATTCGTCGAGTGCTCGTTGCTGTCCGTAAGCACAAACGGTCGGTGTAAGCACAAATCGGTTTGAAATTTTACGCTTTCTAAAAATGTTTACACGTCGATGAAAAAGTGCTCCCAGCGCTTCATGGCTTTCGACGACGGCATTCACAAACGTTCATGCGGTACGCACTATGGAGAACGGAAGTAACGCAAGAGTAATATCACGCTCGAAGAGTATCGTCTAATAGCCGTATTAAAAATATATCGTCCATCGAGCAAACGACGCGGTAAAGCTTCCATTGAGTCAGCGGTCATTAAAAGACATTCAGATTGTCGTATCGCGCTGCGATAAATCGCTTTATCACGACGCGAGGGCGACGCGGATGAAATTACTTTGTCTCGTAAATACGCCATTATGCAATTACGCCACGGATAAAGTAACGTCAAATATCCCCAAAGACTTTCTGAATCGCTTCGAGTATCGTCGAATGTGGTTTCCCACGATTTTTGAGCCACCGAACGAAGAAATAACGAGAAGGATGTCTCATTCCTTCGAAAAAGCAAGCTTAAAGAGCTTTATGGTCCAGCCGTTCGATCAGAGGGTGAAACGTAGAACCATTTTGTAAAGATCGAGTTCTGACGGCCATCTCTGCACCCCCGAACCGGCGCCATCCCCGAACTCACGTTTCGTCCAATTGCCTCGCACTGGCGTGGTTTGCCAGTCTTCGCCCGACATCCCGCTGGCAGGCAGTTGACCGCTGGTCAGTTCTCGCTTGACCGTGAATAATTCAATCCTTTCTCGCTGGCGAGGACCTTTAGAAGGAAGCCGTGCGCGCAGGAAATTCAATCGGGCGTTAAACAAACTTCAGCAAACGTTTCGCCACCTGTGGTGACTCGTTTGCTCTGTTTCCTGACTCGTTTCGTTTCTCCTTCAAGTGTCTTTTAATAATATCAAAGGATCATGAAGGAAACGTTCATCTCTCTCATCGACGATGAAATACTGGCAATTGCCTAATTATCGATTGTTAACGTATAACGGTACAGCGAAGCGCTCGTACACGAAATGATTACCGCATCGCATCATCGGTTCTTTATCGGCGGGAAGCTCTGCTTCCCTCACGGAAACTCGGTATGATCGCCGGTCCTCTTCGCGTTTATCTTTTCCATTATTCATAAACGCCGGCGAATTGGCCAGGGCGACGCAGCTAATATTCAAATTACACGGCAGACTGCGAGGCAATTGAAAATTCCGACGTTGCGGCAATCGTCGTTTGACAACTGACTCTCTCCGAGCTCGCGTGGCTCGTATCGAACGGACTCGCCATGCACTCGGCAGGGACATTAATTTTCGCGGACTTTGCAGACCGCGGCCCGCTAGGTGCTAATAAACGATTAAACATCGGCCCGCCGATAAATCATTCACGGGACGTGAATCATTCACGCTGGGCGCGTGCCGTGAAAAGGAGTGACCGGGTATTATCGTTGGCCCGAGTCCAGGTCAATCTGGACGAGAGGGAAGGAAAAGAGAGAGAGAGAGAGAGAGAGAGAGAGAGAGAGAGAGAGGAAGATCCGATTCGCGGGCGAATTTCCGGTTTCGCATCCCTCGACCACTCCGACGGGGTCAGCCGGGCCCCCTGACCCAGGTCGAGGGTCAGCCCAAACAACCTTTCCTCGGGGTCAGCCCATCGCGCATTACGGTTCTGATTTACGGCCCGCGTTTCCACGCTCTATCCATGCGAGAGACTCGGTGACCGGAGAGCGACCAGGTCGAAATAACGACTAATTAATTTCGATACTTGTATTTCGTTCGGTCGTGGCGATCAACTACTGATCGCACGTATTTCCATCTCGAGATAACTCCTTACGGCGCAGGCATGAAAATTCTGAGAGTCTAGATTGCGAGAACGCACAGTTGGAATGCAGAATTTTACATCATGAGCAGGATGTCGCAAGTTCAGAAGCAAGGAACGTAAACACGTGAGAAAACTTGAGCAGAGATATCGCGTTCGATTATACAATGACACTGTCAGAGTTCGATCTTTTTCTTTCGACAAGCATGGCGGTGTTGCAAGAGGCCAGGCCAATTAGTGATAAACAGCGGCATACACCGACGAGATTACGGAAAAGTGAGAGGGACGCTTCGATAGAGAGAAGAGTCTGAACGCGAATCCCCCCGCGAGCTGACGAGGAGACGGGCGCGAGCTAGCGAGCGGTACGGAGCAATGACAGAGATTTCCAAGAGGCGATGCCAAACGCAAATTGGCGCAAATTGGCGGCGGTTTCTGCACAGGACGCACCGCGCGAGTCTGCGTAAGACGCTAAGCCAGCGGCAAGCAATTGCAAAGTCTCGCTACATCGAGCAGTAGTGGGTTTGGATGCGTGGGCCGAAAGAGGACAGGGAGGGAAGTAGAATAGACGGCAGGCAGAAGAGGAAGTTTCGGTGGAGCGGGCCAGGCACAGGAAGGGCGCTGGGCGAGAAAGAGGGCGGAAAGAGATAGGGAGACAAAGAGGAGAGGAGGAGGAGAGAGAGAGAGAGAGAGAGAGAGAGAGAGGGAGAGAGGCAAGCAAGAGATCGTTAGGCGTCTTACGTCTTGCATCCTGCCAGGACGACGGAGGCTCTATCGTGCACCGTTGCACGTACAACGCGCCCCTTCTGCTCCACCGGTACACGTACGCGCGGGGACGTACGGTAGGGTGGTTTTGGCAGGGCCATCCTCCCGCGCCTCGACCCCGAAAACCACCCCCCGTGCAAGTAGCGAGGGTCACAAGCCGGTGCTGCACCGGTTCAAGGCGTCCTCCGCCTCGACAACATGGCTGATCCGTGTATCTCGTATCGCATTCGAGAGAACGAGACGAGACACGTACGCTTGTATGTGTGTCAAGTGAAGCTTTGCCAAGATGCCAAAGAGCAACTTGCAAATACGTTTGCATATATGGTGCTGTTGTTCAGAAAACACAAGTCTTATTCGCGCGTCGTTATTCGAACGCAAACGATCGGACAACCGCGAGCATTGGCAATCGAGATGATCGGTCGATGATCGATGCGCGCGCGATCGCGCGAATTGTTTCGGGGTGTCGTGAGGGTGGCGGCTTTTTGCGAGAACCGCGGAAAAGGAGCGGAAATTAGAGCAACTTCCGAGAGAGCTCTTCGAGTGGCTCGAGTACTTCCCTAGGTATTTCCCCGGCAAGCAAGTTCGAAACTGCTTCGCTGGGTATTCCTTATTGACTGGCAGGCAGTGGGAACGGGACATCTTGCGGCGCGACGGGAGGGGTTGCTTAGGCAACTTCAAATTAATTTCAAACGCAAGGAGAAACAATACGTAATATCGACGCGAATCGCGCGCTGCGTCTTACGATAATTATTTCCCGCCGAAAAAAATGTCTTTCTCTCTCTCTCTCTCTCTCTCTCTCTCTCTCTCTCTCTCTCGAGCTTCCGGAATCTTCATCGGGATCGCCTATTAAAAGGAACTCTCGCCGGCATGACGACAGATCCCCGTAAATTCTATAGCGTTAGCCAATGGAAGCGCATCCGAGTAAACGAACGGAGCGGTGGATCACTCTCTTAATTAGCCCTAATCACGAAATAACCACTTCTCATGCATCTGAATACATACACGCCGGTGGACCGAAGCGCAAGAAAATTTCCGTAAAAATCCATGCCCATCACTCATCAGGGATTGAACGCGCATACCGAGGTATTAATTGCATACGCAGCGAGTTTGGCGAAATACGAGCGCGCAATGTTAATGGAATTCGACCCGCTGGAGGAGGTGGTTTCGAGATTCCATCTAAGATGGTAAGGAGAGAAAGGCAAGGGAACGCGCGAACCATATCGTGCATAGAGAGAGATAAAGAGAGAGAGAGAGAGAGAGAGAGAGAGAGAGAGAGAGAGAGAGGGAGAGAGGGAGAGGTCGCGTAATTACGACGTGAAGACTCAGTGGAAGCTGCTGCAGTTTCGTACTTTGGTAAGGACGTTCCCGTACCGGCAAGTGCAGGCATTCGCGCAGCCCTGAGGACACGAAACATCCTTTCTGGAGATGCCTCCGGGTCTCGTCGAGCACGGGGGCCTCCTCTATTCCGCGAAACACGCTCCTGCACACTTAATCGTGTCGCGTCTTGTTCTCGCCGATACTCGCGCGGATGTGCGCGCAAAATCCGGCGAACCGACGTAAAACTTGGCGTTAGTTCCCTCGGAGAATTAAACCCTTCACCCTCGGAGTCCCCTCGTCCCCCGTCCGCGTCCTCGCGTTGTTTCTTCTCCCAAATGTTCGGCGATAGGGTCACGCAGGGGCGGTTAGCTTGCTGGCGCGAGATTTTATCTCGCGATCGCTCTCTCTTTCTCTCTCTCTTTCTCTCTCTCTCTCTCGATTGAAGAGAAGAATCGGCATGATCGAGATAAGCATTGGGAGCACGGAATTAATTGAGATTAATTGAGAGTGCTTAGATGTACGATCTCATTGAATCGAACGGTTTTCAAGATATTGTGGCATTTTTTATGTCGAGATCACACGAGATCAAAGCGTTACGTTTGCGACATCGCTGCATCATAATTCTGCAGTGGATGCTTGCGTCGCAGAGTCCAGTTGTTCAGTCGTCAAACTAGAAATAATTAAATCGTAATCGTGAACTTTCGAAAGCGAACCAATTAATGACCGAATTGAGCTCGCAACGGGCATCAAAATTCGATCGGAATCAGATCACGTGAAACATAAATTTGAAACTATGCAATTAAAACTCCCAATGATAGCTCGTTATTTATAAATCCTACTAAATGCTACTACTGCTATTACTGCTACTACTGCTAATCTTTCTCAATATCATGCCAGTAGCTCCATCGCGCATACTGACGATATCGATTCGCGCAATTACCGTTTACGCTTAACGTCGTCATACGTTAACAATTCACTACACTCGATGCGCGTGAATCCCGACGAACCATTCCGTGATGTGGTCAGTCGATCGGTCGATCTGAAACGACTTGAAAGAGGAGGAAACGATAATTTCCGCTCGAGGGACCGCGAATCCATCCCCTCAGGCTCTCCTGACCCGCCCTCCACCTACCCCCGTGACTCTGGATCCATGTGCGTGGAAGATCCTGTAGGATCAGGGTCTCTGGCCGTCTTAACCGGCAACACGATGGATCCCCTCTTTAGCAAGCCCAGAAGGTTACCATGACGACCAACACGTGACGTAACCACCCACCGCCGTGCCCGCTGAAACAAATGAAGGCACGTCCTTCCTTCGCCCCCTGCCACCCCGTGACCACCGCCGCCGCCGCCCCCGCCTGCTCCTTCTCCTTCTCCTGATCCTGCAGTTTCTGCCCCGACACACTCGCCCGCGCCCTCTCGCCCTCTCTCTCTCTCTCCCTCTCTGTCTCTATCTCTGTGCCACCACCTTCCGAGAGAATGTGGTCCAGGGTGTAGGACGACATGTGGCGGCGAGGGAAGGCGCGGGGAGGAACGCGAGGACAAACGCTGTTAGACGAAATTGAAAGGATCGCGCCCCGAAGGGATCCGAATCCACGAATATCGGAAGGAAGGATCTCAAGGTGCGATTGATACAATTTCTCTTGCTAAACTATCCAACGAGCGTGCGGACGTTGCCTTCTCATGTCGGGGGAGAGGGGGAGGGAGGTGGAAAAGCTGCGACAAGTTTCTAAACTCGAGCGAAGCAATGGTTAATCATCATTTGAAAGATTTCAGATCGCGAAAATTGCATCGCTCGTTGGAATCATTTAAGCGGTCGTGAGTCTACGGAATCTAATTCCGACAGACTCTCGGCACTTCAAGTGCAACTCTCGGATATCGTCGTCTTCTTCGATAGTATGAAAAAAACGCGTAACCGAAAACGGAACGCAGTCCCGAGATGATATCATTTTTATGCAAAATGTCGCATCTATCATTTCTCTCGCTACATGCCCGAGATGTATTCCAATCCCCTTTGATTTCGTCCCTTCTGCCCCTTCTGATTCTGCCCGGGAACACCTTCGCCATCTTCCTGGCGTGACGCGCTAAGGATTCGATTCCGTACTCCCAACACGCCCCGATTTTCACCAAGTCTTTTTACCGATTTTTCCATTCTCCGTCTTTGCCCTCCTCTTCTTCTCCCTTGCCACTTACGAACCCCTTTTCTGCAATCCGGCGGATCCAGGACGTCATCGTTCGGCGGGAATACGTAACGAGAGGACGCGCGGAAGGACAAACTTCGAATCAGGCTGCCCGAAGGGACGGAAGTCTTTGGGCCGATAGAGAGCAAAAGGGCGGAAAAATGTTGCCGAATCCTTAGCTCGAAACTACCAGTGTGTCTCGGCATCTCTTTCTCTCTCTTTCTCTCTCTTTTTCTATTAGCGAGCAAATTACTTGAAATCTCGCGTGCACGCGAGATCATCGCAAAGAGAAATGATGGAAAAGTATGCGCTTTCTGCCTTCGCAGGAGAACAAAGGAAACATTTGACCAAAAGACAAAGATGTCGTTTTTTACGTACATTTCTTTTCTTGTTTAATTGCCAAATATACAGAGATAGTTTCATCTACAATCTCCTTTGATCCCTCACATTACGATTCCATTTAACCAATATAAATCCTGACGTTAATTAAGCAAGATTTCCCCTCAATTCCCCGCAATTATCATTATTCGCGATGAGAAGACAAGGAAATGGAGCGCGCATAGCGTCTCTCGCGCATTTCATCCGCAGGAAAATTCTTATAACGTTATAACGTTCGCAAACGCACAAACAGGAATAATCCGAGGGGCCGAGGGTAGGAAGGACAGAATTTCCGTATTAACAGCCGCCTTTGATGAAATTCGCCCTTCGATTCCTTCCAGTCCATCGCTCCCTCACTCCCTCTCTCTCTCTCTCTCTCTCTCTCTCTCTCTCTCTCTCTCTCTCTCTCTCTCTCTCTCTTTCTCTCGCTCTCGCGTGCACGCTCGTATGCGTCCGCGGCGTCTTATTCTTCCTTCTCCTCTTGAAGCAATATGACGCGCCGGGGAGACGGGCGGGGGAACGTCTCGGCGCCGTGTGCGCGTGACACATTCGAATACGCGCGCGATTTCCTCTCCTTCGGGGGTCAATCTCCCCCGCGAGGGGAGACGTCGAGGGTCGCGGGCTCGCGCGCGATTCTGGAGTCGTTCGCTCGCGTCTGGCGTGGAAGTCAACGGAGAGGATTAATCGTCGAAAGAGCCGCGATTGCCTGCGAGGCGGAAAACTCCTTTATCGTGGCTGCTAAGATTCTCTTTGCGCGCGCATACGCGAGGGCCACGAATTGGTCCAAGCAGCTTCGGCGCTGCTTCGGCGAGTTACACGCTCGAGATATCGCCGCTGCGACTCGAGCTTGCCACGTCCGCGGATAAATAATCGATCGTGAAACGGTTAGCGAAACTGCCGATCCGTTTGAATGGCAATTAATCGAGAAATAATTAGGCAGGCCACGAGCGAAGCGTCGAGGAGCCGCGGGGTCGTGACGAGAGGGAAATAAAGGGCGTCGATCGGCACGTCGAACGTTTGTCACCAGAGTCGGGGCCATTATCCCTTCAGATTGGTTATTTTCGGTAAATACCGTTTTGAAAAGCCAATAACGCTGTTGCCCATTGTGCTGGCTGCGCTCCTCCGGTGGCTGAGTTGCTCCTTGTCGCTCGTTTCTGCGAGCGGCTCGCCCGTCCTTCTCCCTATGGGGTATTCCGACAAACACGGACCGACAAAAGTAATCCCGAAAACGGCACAGGTGACGCAGCTTCCAGTGGGAAAAAAAGTGGGTCCGGGAAAATGCACCGCGAGGGGGAACGCCGATCCAGGTAACGGGTTAACCCCTATCTCTTTCGGCGGATCGAAAAGAGGGACGAAAAGAGAGAGAGAGAGAGAGAGAGAGAGAGAGAGAGAGAGAGAGAGAGACCTGCAACGGTTTAGGTTTATCGCGCGCATCGCGAAATCTGAAGAGGAAGATAGAGAGGAGCAGGTAGAACGCGCGATGCCCAATTTTCGTCGAGTGGTGCCCACGTCGAGAAATGTCCCGCACGCATGGGGGACGGAGGGAGGGTGTCGGCTCTTGCGGGACAAATCAGAAAGTCACGTGTGTACCCACCGTGTCTCACGCATGCAGGGAATCGCTGCTTTCGGAAGCATCGAGGTCCTAGGGGAAATATTGGATGAAAATATCGGGAAGGATTACATGCATGTGCAAAGCAAAATTACCATAAAGGAAAAGAGAAAATTAAGGAAGAGTAGTCTCGATATTACCGATTGATTAGAAATTGAGATCGCGCGCGCGCGCGCGATCCTTTGCCCGCATAAGTTGCGGAATCCCTTAACGAGGAGTTGGCAATTTAAACAATGCAGGATCGCACGTACTAAATAAGACACGAGTGCCAATCTTGTCAGTGTCTTTTGCGAGGAACAGTGCAGCGGATCACTCGTTCAAACGCATTAACTTCATTTGCCGAGCCTTCAACGTCAAGTTACAAGTCGACGTATCGCGGAAAGTTCTATAATAACGCCGGCATTATAAACTTTGGCGCGTATAATGATGACAGCGAGCGTGCATGAACTCGGCGTATGCTTCCACGAATACTTAGCAAATTAACATATGCACCGCGCGCTTTTTCATCGCGAGCACGCGCCAGAGTAACATACATTTCGGCGAACCGGGGACGACGATGTTTCCTTGCGATGATTTCGGAGAGAGGATCATGAATCTCTCTCGCGAACCTCGAGCGTATGATAACTATCCCGATGTATTCGTCCACGTATTCGTCCTCTCTTCGAGAGAATTAGATTCTTCCTAAGCAGAGATACGTGTGCTTTCTCAGAAAGACGGATAATTATTTATTTACGCAGCGAGTTCCTTGCGACGCAATCGGCGATTCCTTTTCTCTCTCTCTCTCTCTCTCTCTCTCTCTCTCTCTCTCTCTCTCTCTCTCTCTCTCCTTCTCTCTAAATGCTGTGTCAATAAATCTGTCAAGCGAAACGCTATTGAATGATATTTAAGATAATCCGTAGCCGTGAATCGTCGAGCTTCTGGCCGCGAGTTTCAGAGGGAAAAGGAAAGTATCGCTGAAAGGATTCGCGAGGAA
Organism: Eciton burchellii; assembly: GCA_020341155.1. Taxonomy (NCBI): domain Eukaryota; kingdom Metazoa; phylum Arthropoda; class Insecta; order Hymenoptera; family Formicidae; genus Eciton; species Eciton burchellii. Next base: position 621,352 of record JAHMML010000073.1, read on the forward strand.
CGAGCAAAAAGAACGAGCAAGTAAAGAGCCGCGTAAAATCCGCGCCGACAACGTCGTCGTAAAGAGCGAGCGAGAAGTAGGAAATGAATGAGAGAGCTAGAGGGAGAGAGGAGGGAGTGGAAGGAAGAACGGAGTCGCGAGTGTTGAAGGAACAAAAAAGAAGAGCCAAGGTGAACCTCCCTGAAGGCGTCGGCCTTGAACTACATTTTTAATTGCGGCTTCCTCGCGTACCCTTCTTCCTCACTCCACTTTCCTCGTCCCTCCGCTCCTCCGTCACCGTGGCAGCGAGTTCCTCGAGTACGATAAGAACAAAAGGGAAACAGTTTTCCGTCGACGCCGCCGCAGACGCCTACCGTCACCCCCCTCGAATCCCGTATATACTCACCCCATCTGCCCCAGCGTCCGCCTACCGTGCTTCCTCCCCCGCATTAAGTCTCCCCGCGTATACCCTCCCTCGCACGGGGGCCAACTTTTGCCCCCTACCTCTTCGCCGACCTGTCTTGCGATTCCCTCCTCCCCTTCCCCCGGCTACTGCCGTAGCCCGTCTGCATGGCCCACCCCTTTTCTCCGTGCAACAAGTAGCGCGTTCATTTAAGACGTGTCGGCGTTCTTTTGTTCGTTTTAAAAAGCCAAAGCACCGGCAAAGTTCCGCTTTAAGGAGGCAAGAGCGTTATCTTCGCCGCGAGGAACTTCGTGGGGTAGTTTGCCAGGCGGCAAGAGAGGGAGGAGGACACACGACGTGGCGGCGTCTGTTCCGCCAACCTCATACCGACACGGATACGGTTTATGCTCGTGTTCCCCGGCATTTTTATCCTCGTTAGCGTCTCGTTAGCCTTCGATCGTCTCGCCGGCATTATTGTTCGATCTAACGAAGCCGCTGAGAACTTTACCTTTTTATTCGCCTTTCGGGTTGTACGTTTTAATTTACCGCTTCGTCGGCGAAGCTGAACATTTCCACCGGAGAGGCCGAGCGAATCGTCAGGGCGACGTTCGATCGATCGATCGTCGCGCTCTCGCGGAAAACGTCGCCAGATCAGAGGAATAAACCGAGCGAATTAAAACCGAGACAGGTTACGTCCCCTGAAAGGGTCCTTGGCATATGGCGGCCTACCTAGTTAGCGCTAGCCGGCTCATACGTCCGGATCCTGGCGGATCCTCGGCGTGGAACGCCATACGATCGGAGACGGTCGCGTCCCAGCATCCCATTCAGGCCCATTCAATGGACCACCTCGCTTCGTTAACCAGTCTGTCGCATTTTTTTTCCTCTCCCTCTCTCTTCCTTTTCTTTTTTCTCTTTCTTTTTTTTTTTTTTTTTTTTTTTTACCTATCACCTATATAACCTCCACGCGGAAGGTTACAACCCTTCTCCTCGCAATTTGAATACATTGTACCCTGGGCCGACATACATATGTATATCCGACCGATACTCTCTTCTCCTCTCTCCCCGCCGCGCGCACATCGAAACGTTCCTCCCCGCCTCTCCGCCGTACCAGCTTTCTCGTTCCCCGCGACTCGCTCTCGCACGCATATCGCAACTTCTACCTGGCTAACCCTATGGGGGGTTTTGTTGTAGCTTGACCGAGTTTTTCCTCCTTTCTTCCATTCTTTTTCCCCGCCCCACCCCTCTCTGACGCGCGTCGTCTCTCACAATGCGTCTGATTTTGATTTATATGACGCGACCGACAGTTCGAATCACCGAATCACTGGGAAGAGAGGAGAAGGGTAGCGCGGGATGCGTGGAAATTATAAATTCATGCTTCCCGCATGTGTGTATAATATATACACGCATATGGGAATCCAAAGACCGCGCTGCTCGTCTCCGCGTTTCAGGGACCCCCCACCCCTCCTCTCTCCTGCACGAACCCCCGTCCCTTTTCCTGTTTCCGTTGGCTTTATGTCACCCTTTTTGGTTCGGCGAATATGAAAACGATTTCGATGACGCGCATCGCGCAGGAACGCCCAGGAGGCATTGTTCGCCGAAGCATCCTTCGATGATTCAAGCCGCATAAATATTTCGATGGAGCGGACGCGGCTTTGGAAACGGCTTCAGAGGCTGCGATTCGCGATAAACAGTCGACGCAGCAGTTGCCCTTCTCCTATTCTCAGGATCCCGAGAAATCGAATCAACCTACTCAGGACTACTGATTAATAGATTAATCCGACATGCACTCTGGCTGCGACTTCGATGGCCCACGGTGTTCTTCGTGTTCCACGGTACATCGACTTTCACGTTCGTTTTACCCTCAACGCGTCGTCGCATTGGTGAACGGCCGATTCTCCATCGACGGGGAAATCGTCGCGCGTTCCTTCATGTATGACGTCGATAACGCCGATGACGCGTATTCGCGAAAGCCCGTCACAGAGACGTCACTCGAGAATCGACGAGCGCTCTGTGATCCGCGCGCGTTATCGGCAGGAAGGCGCGACACGCGGAATCGCGATTCGGCGGAATTAACCGCCTGCATAATTCCGCGTGCGCGTCGATCCTGCCTGACTCTGCTTGATTCGGCCTCGCAGGCATCACGGAGGAGTATAATTCCGTCCGTGTCTCCCCTCGAGTGTCGTCGATGCCTGCTAAAGACGCGGCTGTGCCATCAATAACTAATATTCGTCTTCCGCCTAAAGACCCCGAGAGGTCCCGGAACCCTCGTGACACACATAAGCATACGTTTACGTGCGCTTTGAGCGCGCGCGCGCGCGCGTTCCATCTCCGACAGACAGCATCAGGGTCGCTAATGGGAACGGAAGCTCCTCGGATCCACGATTCCGCCCGATAAAGGGTTGCAACGAGAAAGTCGATCTCTCTGGCGGGAAGAAACAGTGAAAAAGACGGCGCGGCGGGACCGTAGAAATTCGAGACACACACCCCTTCCGGAAACTTTTCACGCAACCCTTTGCCTGCGAACCCTCTCGCGAAAGATGCGCGCGGAGACCGTGCGAGATCTCCAGCGGTCCCGAAAATTTCCTACGTGACGCTCCGTGACGGCGAGGCTTCCCCGGGAATCGCCCTGTTACGAATCGCGTCCTCTCAGAGGATCACGACGGGACCAAAGGATTACGACGTGACGAAAAATATTCCCATGTAAATGAATGCCGGGAGACCAATTTGAATGGAAAGTCGTCGGTTTCACTGTAACCGAAAGGCAGCCTGAGAAACCTGAGGGGGGAATATCCAAGGAAAGAATGCAAGAGGAGACGCTTGGCTTCATTTATTTTTCTTTATCAATTTCATACCGTAGAGCAATGAAAAATCCCGCTGATCCTCTCGAAACGTCACTCTCATATCGATTATTCAACTTGGAGGCAACATTTCAAGCCCTGAAACTACATCGTTCTTTATATTCCATATTATGCAAGCAAAACTTGCAAGTTTATAGAAAGGGTTTATATTATAAAATATAAACGGTCTTATTATCAGTCTTATAGACATAATAGTCTGTTACGTGATTGATGATTAACACATTTAATGAAGAAACCGTGTTCCCAAACCGCGATTCAAAATGTCTCCCGCTAATGGGGAGGACGCATTACACGAATCACGCGTTTAATCGTTCGATATTATTTTCGATATAGATTCATCCGATTCGTACCGCGAAAAACAAATGCGGAATCGGGAGCGGAACTGGGCGGAATAACGCCTCTCGTCATCGCGCGGGATCGCGTGGCAAAGTAGTTAGGAAAATGTCTTACTTAAGAGAAAGTTCGCCGACCGGGCGAAGGGAGAGGAGGCGGGGTTGGGGCGGTGAGGGGGGAGGGACGAGCGCGGTAACGGAGCGAGACGATCGTTGCAAGCACGACCCTGGCCCAGAAACAAAAGCGAGAAGAAGCTTGTGAATAATTCAACTATGCGGGAAATGAGGAAAGAGTTCGTCGAGAGAAGTTCCCGCGAAGAATTTTACGCGCCCCATGCACGTCCTTTGATCGCCGCGTCCTTGAAAGACGAAAGGAAAGGCTCGCTCCTCCGCCGTTTCCTTCAATTCCAATTAATTCCGCAATCATCAACGATCGTACGATCAAACGAGACGTGCCGCTGCAAGAACAACTTCTCGACGAAGCTGACGTCACATTTTTCCACGCTCCAAACGTCGGTTCTGATTATTTCAGCGATTAAATTCCAGGACCTACCGCAAAATCATCAGCGCAGGTAAAGGGATCGAGAGGGTTGCGCGCCGGGGGGTATCGTGGAAATTTACGCTCAAGGAAAGATTCCTAGGGTGATGGCCAAAAGAAGGGTGCCTGCAAGGGGTTCGGACGACGAAGAGAGGAGACGTGATTCCCTCCCTTCCTCTCTTACTCTCTCTCTCTCTCTCTCTCTCTCTCTCTCTCTCTCTCTCTCTCTCTCTTTATGGGGGAGTACCGGTGCGGAGTAGAGAAGTAAAACAAAGACTCGCACGAGGGGGACAAATTACGGATTCAAACGGCCGGGCTTTGTCCCTCGGTGTTTATTTCTTTGTTTTTGCGCGAGCACGCATTGTTTCAGGCCGGGCGCGAGAGAGGGGAACGGCGGGGGCTGGGCATCTCGGCCTTTGTGGGAGCCCCGGCGGCTTTGTTGCGTGCCTTACCTGTATGCGGCTGGTCGTGCAACGCGCTCGCGACTTTCTCCCTCGCCCGCTGACCCGCTCTCTCTCCTCTCTCTCTCTTTGTTCGCGAAGGAACCATGCGCCCCGCGGACCGCCGGAAGCTGCAGACCCCGAGAGATCGACCTATCCTTAGCTACCAACCGTTCTTCGTCGCTAGCGGGAATCGCGCTCCACGCTAACTCGCGCGAGTCGTTAATCGATTATACTCGATGACTCGATGTCAATTGACAACAATGCTGAGAGGATAACGACCTCTTTATCTTTGCAAATGACGATCCTGATGTGAAGAATGAATGAATACCGTGGCAGCGAAGAATGGATCGAGATGCGATCGAGACGGGGAGCGACTTGGGCTTAGGAGAAGCCTAAGCGCAAACACGCAATCGCCAGCAAACACGCTGCAATAAATGCAGTGCGTACTTATACGGCATCTCTCCTTCTCCCCCCCCCCTCCCCCTCCCCATCTCCCCGATACGCAAGACCAATCCGATTTAATCCTGTCCTGTGCGTCGCCGAGCGCCTTACGGCCCAAGAATCTGGAAACAGATCGTTCCTCCGTCGACTTCCTCTCTGCAATATTCATGCGATAAAATTCAACGGAGCCAATCCGAGCTCAGCCGCGGGTGAGCGTTAACACGAGAGCCCCGCGAAATGCAGACGGGTTCGTTTTAATAACGGCGAATCGAGCGGTCGAATCGACCGGGTCAAACGGTTATATTTCGAGCCGATTAATTAACGCGATTATTTGTCAGGCCGGCGACTCGCGGAATATAAATCTTTCAGGGACGATGGTGATAAAACAGATCTCGCCAACGGCGGCCGCGAGAAGAAGCGAGGGATGAAGCGGGGGACGGGGGGAGGCTTGAGTGGAGACGGAGCTTGTGCAATTTAAACGTGCAAACGCGCGCCTTCGCGGTAAACTGACAACGAACGTGACGTCGTTCAAAGATTCACGAGGCTCGCTCTGCGGCAGCAGCAGCCGCCTCGCTTTCCTTGCGCGGTTGCTGCTGCGACGAACGATAACGAATAACTACGTAAAATTCTGGCAATGCCAAGAGCGAGAGAGAGAGAAACGAAAAACGGCGACTCTTCGATAACGCGCGGGCAAAGGCACCGTCTCGAAGGATCTTGATGGGGATTCTTAATCGGAATCCCGAACGGGAGTGAGACGGTGCTCACGGATTTGTTTCCTCAAACACGACGCCGTCGTGTGATTCGTGGCGTGAAATGAAAGACCGAAATGATTCTCTAGTGACGGAATCATGTTCCATCGAATCGTCCGATTCGTATTCCGATGCGATATTAAAATATGAACAGCGTACAAAGCGTAACAATGAGATCGGGGATCCCTTTGCGTTTAACGTATCGCTCCTTCGATCTGCAAATACACGCGCGTAATACTTTACGCAATTTTATTATATTCTCGTACGAAGCGTTCCTTGCTTTGGGCGTGTAGATCAAATAATCATCCTCTCTTTTCCATGTGGAAAAAGGCAAAACAGCTGCAGAGATAATCACGGCGAGCGTCCCGGTTCTCCGGAGAAAGAGCGATTCGGGGTGTAACATTCCATTTAAGGAAAGCTAACGCTCGACCAATCTATTTCGGAATCTATTTTCGCAAGAGTCATCGCGATCAGCGCGCATCCTCGTTGCCGATATCCGATATTTTCGTCGTAATTGCTAACGCGACGCTGATGCGACAATGCACTTTAACAAGTGCGTTAAATATTAATAATTGCTCCATGTTACGTGCGTGTTGGTATTAAACCGCGGTCGGATCGGCAAATCGCGTTACGCTTCGTCGAAACGAGCCGATTTATATCGCGTTTCCGGCTTTCGAAATTCTCGTTTCGTCTGATCCGATTTCCAGACGTTTCAATTAATTAACGGACGCAAATAGGTTAGCGCCGGCATAAACGGCGGGCACGGCCGATGATTATTGGCCGACCGATTCATCGTAATCGCATTTTCGAATGCGGCTGTACGGCCAACGAAGAATCCGCCTTGATAATTCAGTATAGAGCCTTCGGTTCACGGCGAACGGATTGTGACATGATTCCCGACATTAATTAGCCAGATGACCTGTTTTAGCTCGTGTCACCGTTAATCTCTTACGCTCGGAAAACGCTCCGCGGAAAAAGTGCAGCGGCTAAAAGTACTCCTCGTGCTGACGATGAGACGTTATTCCGGCGGTAACGTCGATGCGATAATTGATAACAGTTTCAAACGGAAATTGACAGCAACGACAAAACAAATTTGCTCGATGCAACAATCGTACCAACGATCGGCACGCGAGTCCGAAAACGAGTTACGAAACGAGAATCGAGTATTGCGGATGTTCCCGGAAAGATAACGCCAAGATAACGCGAGCAAGGGCGGAAAAGTGAGAAAGAAAGAGGAAGGAAGGAAACGCGGACGGAACTGCGTTACGCGCTGGTCAGACTCGAGCTTTTTCGGGGGTTGGCGAGACGAGGACGGTGGGAGACGCGAGACGTGGGGAGAGGCGGGAGGCGAGAAGGGAACGGAACGGGGATGACGGCGGTGCGAGGGGAGAGAGAGCGGGTGGTGTGCGACGGTCGGCGAGGACCACGAGATCAATATGTATGTTGGGGGATGTGGACCACGTGGGTCGGGGGTGGCCAGCAGTCCCCGGCAGCTGATTGGCCAGCGGCCACCCTAACGCCACGCCCACTCCCACACACGCTGTCTTAAGCCCCCCTCGTGCCCCACACAGCCACCCTGTACACTCAGCGTGGTACCATCGCAGCCGGCGGGGCGGGGTGGTTACGGGGTGGCGGGGGGAGGGGGAGGGGGGGGGGAGATGAAGGGTGCGCGGGCCGCGCAACACCGGGCAAGGAGACTCTACTACCCTCTAACACTGTTACCGAATTCGGTGGAATCGTCGAGAATTGAAAACCACCCTAGCCGGCGCTGCGCGCGCGCTCCGCGGTCTCGCCGAGTTTTGCTTCCTTGTGTGGTACTTTGGAACTACCCTCTCGCGTGGTTCCCTATAATCCGATTAAATGCGTTACACCCGGCGCGGCCCCGCCGAAGGAAACTGCCGGCGCGAAGCTCAACGCGGACCGGAAAGGACCAAATTAGGTTTACGCCGGACGACACGCGCATTGCGGATGTAATCGTCCAGAGGCGATTCGGGCGAAGCCGTTAGATTTACGGGGCGTGCTTCGGGTTGCGCCCAAAATTATCCATTCGATGGGGCAATTAGTTGTAACGAACGACAAGGTGCGAGCTGAGATATCCGAATCGCTCGCTCGCTCGCTCGCTCGCTCGCGAGGACTCGAAGAGAACGCGAGGGCTTATGTTATGTTATTCGAGATGTTGAGCAACTTTAATTACACGTGCATCGAGGTAACGGTACAGTAACGATGGGAAAGCAAGTCGCTAGGTTCGGCTGTTGAAGCGTCAAGCTGTCATTATTGAAATCTCGATTTCATCCTGTCATGATTCCGACGTCCTCGCGCGATTCGTTACGTCAAGGCAAACGATGAAGAGTAGACGCGGCATCGCGTCACTTGTACGCTCCTCGGCCTTTAATTGCTTCCGATATTCACGCCTAAAGCGGACCGCAGCGATCATTGATACAGCTATTTGCATTTTGAGATGAGCAAAGATTTCTCCGAGCTTCGACGATCGCTAAGAGTCAAAAGATCATATCGCGAACCGCGAGCGGCCATCGACGCGGATTAAATCCGCGTTATAGCGCGCTACAGCGCGTTATGGCGCGTTTTCGCTAGCTGCGATCGCAATTGCCTGTTATCGGAAAGTCGGAGGGATGCAGCGGATTTAATTAGCCGCATAGATCCGAATACGGATGTGGAACGATGAGGACGAGTAACGACGTTATCCGAGCCCGCGTGACGATCGTCGATAGACGGCGGCGTCGCCACGATTTAATCCTCATCTGCCGCTACTCGGACGGAAGGAAGAAACCGGAAATTGCACGCTGGATGAGCAAAACACAACGCGCTCGTTCGCCACCGCTCGCAATCGACCCGCGCGAATAAAGCGCGAAGCGAGCTTTGATTAAAGTTCGTCATCTCGCGCTGGGAGAACGCGGTCGCTTCTCTCAGTATCCGTTAAGAGGAAAATGAAACGGACGCTCATCGAGAAACCAGACGAAAGCTCACTACTCGCGATTAGAGACCAACGCGCTCCTTTAAACTTATTGTGCACGAATATCCTGACTTGGTTGAATCCTTGAAAGCGATCAGCGCTTGTTCCGTCTCGCGTATCGACAGATACTGCAAAGAGTAGTCGACATCGACTCGGAGGGATGTTTCCGCCACTTTGCGGCATCTAATTGAGCGCATTCCGTACTTGAGCAACAAATCAAAGAATGTAACGGTCGGATTGTCGGGTTTAATATCGGATGGGAGGGCTTGCATTCCCGTTGCAAACGCGATATCGCTAGCACCGCTTTCTCGCGGAGGCATTCCTCGTTTGACGAAGACAATTAGACATCGCGTATGTCTGCGAAAGGATCAACCAGGATGCCACGCTGGTTCGTACTCGAGAACATCCCCGTCGTGGTTGCGGCCGCCCAACGAATCCTCGCTAATTAGCCGCTGGCTAACTTGAACGAGCGGGGGATTAATTATTAACGTCCACGCGCTCGTAGGAATCGCTCGGCTGAATCCCTCCCTGAATCCGTCCCTCGTTACATATTGAATTGATTCCCAAGTGATTCCGAACAGAAAGAGATGAAGAGATGCTCGTTTGTCGCAATCCGTTGTTATCGTTAGCGATGAGCGAACTCAAGTTGCCTCGGCGAGCCTCAGAGCGAACGAGAGACTAACGACTAAGAATCGATACACGACCGACCCACGAGGTCGGTGGAGTCGGTGAAGTCGAGATCTCGCGAGATCTCGCGTTCGGCGCGGCTTCTTATCGCGACGTGGCGCCGTGCCGCGACAATTCGTTTTTAACGCGTAACGCGCGAGTGTTACGGCGCGCGACACGGCTCCGTGACTCTGCAACAAGTATAAAGTAACAACAAACGCGATAAGTCACGGTTTGCGCCGCTTCGCCAGGCATAATTTCAATTCCCGCCGCGGGCAAGAGCGCCTTAAGACAAACGGAACGGGGCCATCGTCTTATCAAAGCGAAAGGCTGATACTGACGAGGCAATTTGTGCGCGCGGCGCGGCGCGGTGCGGCGATCCGGGCGAGCCGTATGTGCACGCACACTCGCGGGATTCGCGGGGAGGAGCAGGGAAGAGGAAGGGTGGGCGAAGGCGGATGGAATAAACCCCCATAGGCACGCTTCGGCTTAAGCTGCATAATGGAAAACGATACTCCGGCGACTGCCGTGAGTCTCGAGGATTTGCGCGGGCATGACGAAGGAGCGACACGGGAGGAAGCCGTGTCGGAATTAATTGTTACACGGCGGCCGCGCGGATGAGAGTGTACTTTTCGCGCAGCCACCGGCTTGCCGCGATCTCATCCAAGCGCGACGACGGCCATCAGCGTTGTTGCCGCGAAAGCGGCATGATTATTTAATCGTGTTTTCCCCGCGTTATCCCCGCCCCATGGCTCGATTGCCTCCCCCGCGTGGATCATCAACATTTATGCATCGCTGCATTGCATTTCCGGTATCGCGAGGGCGGTCTGACGAAGATGATATTGACCGCTTCAACGTGTGTCGCTTCGCTCGTGTGTCGCCACTTAAATTCCAGAAACAGAAACGACCTGTCTGCGAGCAGACTGAGGCTTTCCGTGGCGGCTGCTAGCGTAAAACTTTACGACAACGTAGTTTTCCTACGGAAGGAGAGTTTAAGGAGCAAAGAGAATAGCGTACAGGGTGGCCCGAGTTGCGAAACTTGCGATATTACTGGCTTACTTGCTCTTAACGAAACGCTGAGAGGGAGAGAGCGTGTATTTTTCCTCGTTGTTTCCGGATAACCATCTCGCTCGTCGACGCAGACACGCGCGCGATTAATGAGACGTTGCGATTGCGTCAAATCTGTGAACGTCGGTAGTGATAAATAATTTAATAAGAATTATGGAAATAGAATCAGGCGTCAAAGTATCAATCTCACGATAAGAGAGACTGCACTTTGACGATAAAATATATCATCAGTATATACCGAGAATATAACACACGCACGCACGCGCACGCACATAACTAATTATGCTATAATTAATTCAAGAATGAATAACGCTAAATGTGATGTTTATACCTTTCAAGCAGTACAGCTTCCAATTATCAGAGAAAGTGGACATCCTTATTTTACCAAATAATGTTTTCTCCGTGTATGACAGTCTCTTGATAATCCATGATGCATCTTGGGAAATCCGATGATCGAACCGGTAAAATAACCGGTCGCGGATAAAGAGCGCTCCGCAATTGAGTCGTCATTCGGTTTCATCTGCGGTTTCATCGGACGCGAAGAAAGTGCGAGAGAAAGAAAGAGAGGAGTATATGCAAAGCAAGATTACACTGAACTCGATTCGCTGAACGATGTCGAACTCTCTTCCTCTCTCTCTCTCTCTCTCTCTCTCTCTCTCTCTTCTTCTTCTTCTTCTTCTATCTTTCTCTTGGCGCCGCCGCGGGGTAGCAAACTACCTACTATTATTACTACCACTACGCTTTCGCACCCCGCGTACTCGCGCGCCGCGTCACGACGCTTTCATTCATAATTAGAGAAAAAACAGAGGAGCGGAGAAGAAGAGGAAGAGAAAGAGAAAGAGAGAGAGAGAGAGAGAGAGAGAGAGAGAGAGGGAGCGTGCGAAAGCATCTCGGAAAGAAGCGAGAGAGGAGGACAGACGGGCGGGAGCGAGATGAACGGCGTAGTGGAAAGAAAGAGTCAATGAAGAAAGTGGCGTAGTAGAACGGGGGTTGGAGGATGAGGGTGGCGGCTGCTGCTCAATGAATAAGAGAGCAAGAGCGCGAGGATGCCGAAGGATAAGGATGGCGCGACCAAATGATGGCGGGGGAGGAGGACTGGCGAGGCGGGGGGCGAGCTGAGACGCGGCGAATCTTAAAGACTTTCGCCGTTCTGTTAATTTTCTTCTCGAAGTGGGTTAAATTATTTTACGATTTCCAGCAGCAGTTCCTCCCCACAGACGGCTCTCTCTCTCTCTCTCCCTCTCTCTCTCTTTCACTCTTCCCCCTCTCTCCTTCCGTCTCTCCTGGCTTTCCCTCGTTCTTTCATCGGATACGGCGCGCGTGGCAGCGTCATGTACATTCAGCGAGGCTTGTTCTTCCTCACCACGGATTCGCGTTCTTGTTTTTTCTTCTTTGTTGTTCTCTCATCTTGCAAATTCCGCGAAACCTTTTCCTTTCGCGACTGCCATCCGAGTCTCCCAACCCCCGTGGACCATCTGGATGACATTGACGCCCGCGCAATGCTGACGAATTGAGATTCAAAATGTCGGAAAACGAGTTTCTTGACGAGACCAACTACAATTGTTCTCCATGATGATTCTCCGTGGAAAATACTCGTGGCAATTATCTCAAGCTGTTGTCGTCCCTTTTATTCGTCTTACTTCCTCTCTCTCTCTCTCTCTCTTTCTCTCTCTCTCTCTATCGCCATTTATCATAAATGTGACAGAAAATTTAAACGCAGTATGACAGATATGCTGTATAGTTGCCGAAATTCTTCGTTTATTGATAGAACTTTATGCACAAATGTTACATCTAACGTTCTGAAAGTTTATCTCATCTGAAGGTTATACTCAACAACGTTACGTGAGATATGATACATGATCGAACGAGCTCCAGCGCATAGTTGACGCGGTCAAGGCGATAGAAAAGATGCACGGCCGATCAACAGCGCGATCCCTTAAAGCGGGAATCTTTAAATATGCGGCTTTAAGCTCTAAACGCTTAACGAACGAAATTAGGTGACGAGAGTTGATCGTAATGCCTTAGAGATTTTCTCGGGAAAGTGCACTCCACTTCCTGCCGCTTCCGTTCTAAATAAATTCACCACCGTAGCCGGCCTGATATTTCCGACGAGAGAAAACTTAACCGCCGCTGCAAACTTTATAAAGTTTCTCCATTTACTCGGGCAAAAAGGAACAAAGTGACAAACAGAATCATGGTTCAAAATGTAGTCTATGACCTTCGACACCTTCCCCGCGTAATCGGCACGATCGTTTTTTGTCTCGACGATCCCTCTTCGTCACCGCGTTTGAAAATTAATCCCATCACAAATGGAGGCACGAATGAAACGTTTAATGTAACGTTTTCCAGTAAATATATTATTTATTTATCAGTCGTATAGCTTCAACGATTGCAACAATCAAACGTCTTTATAAGTAAACAATGCATTATCGCGCAATTCTGAAGAATATAAATCGGATTCTCCGGCAATTTGTCTGATCATAATTTACTTTATCCACTGATTATATATTTTGCCAGTTTATTATTCGTTTGAATGTTATGGGACGGGAGCAATTTCTTCGAAAATCACCGATAAACATTTAAGAGGAGGAGCGGGGGACAATATTTCCGCTCTTTCGTCTGACGCCGATCGGTGATCCAACGATGGACCCGAGAACTGCAAGATCGCAAACGGCCATCGAGGAGAGAGCTACGCTCCCAAGGGATCATATCTTTCGTGAAGTGGGTTATGGGGGGCGCGAGCAAATCAACGCGCGCGCGTGGACAGTGGCGAAGGGAAGCGGATGCGCGCGCGCACGCACGCGCGCATGTACGCACGCACGCACGCACGCACGTACGCATTCACGCACATGTACGGGAGGTTCGGTCGAGGCCCCGCGCCGGCCAATGGCATTTCACCCCCGTGCCGAGGGTGGGTCGCCATAGCAACCCCTCGCCATGCCACATATACGCGCGCGGTAGAGTCACGTACACATGTACACGTGCGCCGCTCGCGTTTCGTGAGCGTAGGAGGGAGGCGGGGGTAGGTTGAGAGAGTACGGGGAGGATGAGGACGGCCACGGGAGGCAGCGCGAGTGGGAGGAGGGGGATACCTCTTCCACCCTTGGACAAGCCCAATCGATCGAGGTGTGCTTCGGCCGGACGAAACTCACCCTCTGTCGGCCCGCCTCCCCCGATCCGCCGCTGCCATCCACCCGGCTTTCACCTACCCTGCCCCATTCCCTCATCCACCCACCGAACCGACGGTGCCTGTTATTTGAATGAGGGGCTGCCGACGCTGGTCGGGGGTTGAATGTGACAGAGTGCCACCCCCGAGGGCCTCTCCCGCCGCCCGTGGAAAGTGCGGTGAGCGAGTCCCACCTCATCCCCTCGCCCTCTCGCCCCTTTACCCTCTGTCTCCTGTCAGTCTTGTTCTCTCGTGCCATCACCCTCTCTCTCTCTCTCTCTCTCTCTCTCTCTCTCTCTCTCTCTCTCTCTCTCACTCGCTCGCTCACTCACTCCTCATTTGTCCTCCCGCTTTCTCCCTCGGCTTTCCATCTCCCTCGTCCCTCCACACCTGACGCTGCCACCTCCCGCTCGAGCGTAGGACGGCTCGCGCGTAGCTTGCGGGGAAGAGGAGGGCCTAGCGGGGGTGGCGTGGACAGAAATCAATATAAGACGGGCCTCCACGTATTCCATCCTTCTCCCATCCGTGGCCCGCGCTCTCGTCCTCTCTACTCTCTCTCTCTCTCTCTCTCTCTCTCTCTCTCTCTCTCTCTCTCTCTCTCTCTCTCTCTCTCTCGCGCGCGCCCTCTCGTCCTCTCGTCCTCTCTCGCTCTCTGGCTCTAACTCTCCCCGACTGCCCCTCTTCCATCGTTTCTTACCTCTTCAACCCCAACATTCCTCATCCTCTCTACCGCACCGTGTTCCCTCGAGGGTGGACTAGTACGCATACACGTGCACGTGTACATACACGCCCACACGCGCATAAACACGTACGTGTACGGCGAGCACCAGCGCGCCGGTAAACCAAGCATTTCTGTACAGGGTGTGTTTCGCTATGCAACGGGTGACCCACGAGTGCTGACACGAGACTAGTACACGAAAAAATTGTATTCTTAATTATCAACGAGCATACTTTTAATTGGAATCGCGCAAGCTCGCGGGTAACGATACGATTGCGATATCGTCGCACAATCTCGCGTGAAGTGAAAACGCGCGTAAAACACATCGAGTACTTTGGAATTTTCGCAAATACAATTATCTGCGAATCATTCTGCGTAACGCCCTCACTCGTGATGCCGTCTTCAGTTAACGACACGACAAGAGTACAAACGATAAATCTACAATCTGAGAAGACAAATTTACACAAGATCGCGATGCATCAACGCGTCGTATCATACATCTCGATCGAAGATATCGATATCCTCGTGGAAGCATCTCGCATAAAACAAAACCCGATACTTCCAGATTATTCTATAATCTATAATCCGGATTATTCTATAATCCTGAATTCCGACTCTATTCGTTTCGATCTATCACAGCTATCACGCAGTTGAAATCCACAGGCACGGTGCTGCACCTGTCGATGCAATTTTTATCAGATGCGTAGAGCTTCGACCGGTTACGGGCTACGAGAGGGGTAGGGCCGCGATCGGACAAAGATCGAGGCGGAATCTGAATCTTGGCGATGCATCGGCGATGCTGGGGCAAGCCGGAGACGCCGATCAACCGAATGCGATGAGCGGCGCGATGATTCTGGCGAATCTCCGGAAGAGCTTGGACGAGAGCGACACTTTGCGGACACCCGTTCCGTCGCGGTATATAGGATCGATAGAAGGACAGCAAACGTGTGGGGAGAGCGGAGTTCGTATCCTGCGGATAAGGGAACGGCATCCATAAATTACGACGCGACTCTGCAGGCTAAAAGTCCTGTACGAGAGACGACCTCCTATATACGGCCGAGCTCCCCCTCGCCTCCTCCCTCAACCCGCCCGCTCCCTCCTCTCTTATTTCCACCCTTGGCATCCGACACTCAGGCCGCCCTTTGCCGACGACCCTCCTCCCTCCGGGGAGGGCTAAGGATGGGCACGCTACGGAACTATAAATTTTATCGTTAAGTTGTTTAGAGCCCGCGGTCCGCAAACCGCTCGAGCCGTTCTCCGCTACCCCCCGCCCCGTCGCCGACCTTCCTCGCGCCTGGGGTTGATTCCGAAGACTCACTTTCTACCAATTTCTCTGCCTTCGAGACTCTCCCCCTCCTCCTGCTTCCCCATCCTCCCCCCAGATTCCGAACGGGGGGAGGGGGAGGGGGAGCTACCGCCCCAGCCATGCACGCCACGAGATGTATCTTGGAAGCGCCATTCTATCGACAGGAAGCTCCTCGACAGTCGCGATGATCGAATTCCTGTGCGAGTCGGTCCCTTCAAATGGAACGATCGTCCTTCTCTTTCTTCCTTGCTTCTCTTTTGCCTTCTCCGTGGAGAGGAGGCAGTAGCCTCTCGCGCGAGATCAGCCTCCGAGAATTGCTCGAGGAGAGCGAGAGCTGTTTCGGAGTACCGCGATATCGCGAACTCGACGGCGGTCCGTTTCGCAGAGGATCAAAGTACGATCATCACTGGCTCATCTCGCGTATCTCGCCAAGACACAAGGTTTTACCTTAGCGACGATTCGAGTGTCAATCGAGATGATACTGTAGCGTATCTCGTTTATCCTCCTCGTTCAGCAAGCTCGCGATGGAGAAACGCCGCCGTGGCCGAGTTCCGCTAACAGCTGTTGCGCTAAGCGGAGAAAGTGCTTCGAGGTAAGGAGCTCGGAGATTTGGAGATTCGACATTTTTCCGGGGGATTTCTCCAATCATTCGATAACCTCAAGCGTCGAAGCGTATTCGGATCGCATAAGAATCGCGCGCTATCGTCGCCCCGTGGCGAGAGTAGGCTGGATTTCCGGAGCGAGAGAACGCGCCGAGTAAAACGCGCGAGATCCCCGGATGAGTGGAAATGTTCCACTGTGCTGTGCGGGGGCAGAGAGAAACAAAGAAGCTCGCGCCGTCGTCGGGGGGTCGTCACGTAGACGTACGAGGGGACGAGAGCGGACATGGGGGTGGTAGCGACGCCGGGATCTGCCGAGCAGAGGGGGTGGCAGCGAGGGAGAGTTCGATTCCTCGAAAACTGTACGTTTTTCTCGCCGATAGAATGGCCGGGACGTCACCTGAATACATTATGTGTTTTCCACCCCTGGGGCTAGGATATTGAAATTTTTAATATCGAGGGCTGCCGACCGGAGCGCCGGAGGAAGAGGAGGACGAGGTGGGGGGGGGGATGGGAGGTGAGGGGACGGATGGATGGAGCCGAACATCTATGGCTTCGCGAGGCATCATCTCTCGTGAGCAGCCACCCTCCCACGGCGATCCCTTATCTCGCCGTCGATATATTTTTACGTGCGAGTGGCCGCGAGTATTTAGCTACGTGGTAGCTCGAGGGTGCGAATACATTTCGGCTGTATTAAAAACAAGATAGTTTAGGAAAAGTCGCTTGAAGAAATTCCACGCGATTCGTAAATTCAATAATTTCACACACATATATTAGAATTCTCATCAACATTATCGATAACATTTACACGATAACGCTACATGTTACGTTACATGTTACCTGGAAGGAGAAAAAATTCTCTACGAACCTCTCTCGTCGTTGAACCGAAAATGCACGACCAAAGTGGCCGCTGAATATAATGCTGAAAGAAAGACAGAGAGAAAGACAGAACGGGCGATCGCCGAGCTTGCCGGCAGGAACGATTCGAAGCAGTAAAAGGCAACTTTGGCCGACCGCGAGCAACGGTCCCCACGTGCCATCCTTTGAAAAGGATCCACTAGCGATCCAGTTTTGCCGAAAGCAGCGCAGGTGTCCGACACCGCCATCCGATCCCGACAAGATCGTTGAAAACGTTAGTACGCCTCACGATGACCCACATCCGCGCGACCCCCCGATTGTCCCCTTCGCGTACCTGAACGCTCGGTATTCGCTGGACACTCTGATAATTCGGACTTTGCCGAAGCGACGCGACGCGAAGCGACGCGACCCCGAGCCTCCGGGCCGCGCGCGTGCTGGCAACCCTTTCCGCGCGAAATTTCGGGGCGCGACCGGGATGCACCGCGTCGGGTCATCCCTTGACCCTGGGCGTGCGGCCCGGCCTCGGGCCCCTACGGTGGTCAAAACAGGCGGAAACATGGCCTGACCCTCGTACATCACGAGTCGGATTTTACCTTCGCCGAGCGCCGACCGAATTAAAACGAAATTCGTATCGACGTCGCGTTACGTCTTCCATTTCATTCTACATTTTCGGTTTTCATCTAAAGGAGGAATTATATATATATATATATGTGTGTGTGTGTATTTTATATATATATATATATATATATATATATATATATATGTTGCTGATTTGTCGCTATCAATAAGTCAATTCCGGATGCTTAAATGTATGAAATTTTAATAAAGAGAGACAGACAAAGAGACATACAAAGAGAGAGAGAGAGAGAGTGAGAGAGAAATTATAATTCTAAAACTTTGCGATTCGCAGATTCGCATATTCGTTTACATCGCGGTCATTTGGTACGTTATGTAATTGCATATCAGCCATTTCCACAAAATTCTCGTATCTCGGTACATTTTCTTTATATCGCTTTCTTTCACGTCTTTGTGTCCTTTATACGCTCGATGTAATGCATCGTTTTTACTGCAAACGCGTACGAAATGAAATTTACATAGCTTTGCAAATATAATGTTATATTTATACAAAACGCTCTTTCTCCTTAACCGTCGCATCGTGAGTATCAGCTGCCTTCTCCTTTTAGCTTGAAAGTGCATCAAGTTTTCGTAACCGCTATCCGAAAAACATCGCTCGCCGTAAATACCGCGAGTCGTTGCGGAAACGCGGAGATTGAGATAATGAATCAAGAGATCGCATCGCGGATTATAGAGCTCGTCATTCGCGCACGCTCGTGATCTCGCTAATCATGTTCCCAAGTCCCTAAAAATTTCCTCATACTTCCCCCCCCCCCTCTCTCTTCGAGAGGGAGAACAGTAATTGGTGGGTAATTTCTCGTACGCGCGATTGGCGTACGTAAACGCCAAAGAATAAGGGAAATGGATAAACCGCGGGCCCGCGCGAGCATCGGCCGGCCGCACGATGGCTGGATGATTTTCTTCAGCATCTCCCGGTGCCCCGGTCGACCGGAGGGCACGACGCCGACGATGATGACGACGACGACGACGACGCTGCCCGGGTTTGTGGCGTTCGTGCTCTCGTTACAGCGCCTCCACTCTACGGGATTCAATATTCTAACCAAAATCCCCGGGGCAACGGGAGGAGGCGGGGGATAAGGGCGGTCTACGCCTTAGGAACGGGCGAGGGGGGGTGAGGCAGGTGGTGGTTCGCAGGGGGAGGGCAGAAGTTTCCAGGCGTGCAGCCGCGGGAACGCTCGCTCGGCGTGCAGCCGCGAGAACGAGAACGGGTGGCGCATCCGGGACTAAAGTTTCCCCGGCGAGAAGGACGTCGCCGATGTCGCCCCGTCTTCGTCGTCGACGGTAAACTCGCGCGCGGTCCACACACGAGAAGCCGCGGGGTGGCGAGGGCGGCGAGGGCGAGAGGAAGGCTTCACGAGCGAGTTACTTGACGGACTCGACGTCGCTGCCGTCGTACAGTTACCGCCAAGAATCCGGCCCGAGGGCGGCGGCAAATTTCCGGCCGTTCCTCTGGGATCCTGCCGAGGAATTCGGGCTAACGGACGCGGGAGGTGTCACGCCGAGGTGACACGTCCGTGCGCTGCTGTGCTGCGCCGATGATGATTCGGCCAGCCGCTCTCTCTCTCTCTCTCTCTCTTTGACCCTTTGGCTCGAGATGTACCAGCGCGATGTAAATCCAGAGCGATGCTCTTGTTAGAGAATGCCTCGTGGATCCTCCGATCGCAGATCGATCCTCCCGATAGATGAAACAGAGACCATTATCGATGATCGCGACGAAGGATTCTAACGAGGAATTCAAGGAAGTGGTATAAATCTGGAAGGGTTCACAGATGATTATCATTGACAACCTGCGATGTAACGTCTGATAATTTCATTGCGGGAATCGTCAAAGTATCCCTGTTATCAAAAATTATTATAGGATAAAGAATTCTTCGATTCGGTTAAAGAAATCGCCGATTGCCACGTCAGTACGTAACAAGACTTGAAACGTTTCTCGGAAAACGATTGAGATTGTTATCGATCCTCGCAAGAGCGAGTGTCTCTATTCACGGTACTTTTAGTGCACGTTGCGGAGCGACGCTGCACCGGGGAAGTTTCAAACAAAATTGCCCCTACCACAGTGCAGAATACATCTGCAAAGTGCAAAATCTTGTTTAATATCTATCAATAGAGCTTGCACGCCGAATTAGCCGAACCGCGAGCACACGCTCGCGCGTGCATTCGAGTCTTGCGCGCGCGTACGATATTTCTCGCGTCGCCAAAAACCTGGCGCCAAAATACAATGAGAGCTCTTTTAAGAGAGAGAGGGAGAGAATTATCTCTTTCTCCTTCTCTCCTTTATATGTCTATCTTGTGCGGTTATATATGCATATATCGATACCTCTCGAATTCAGTCCCGTCGAGCAGCCAATCGAAGTTGTCGGTTCTATCGACGGAAATAAGAATGCGAGAGTTCCAAATACACGAGGCGTTTCTCTCCCTCTTTCTCTCTCTCTCTCTCTCTCTCTCTCTCTCTCTCTCTCTCGCTCGCTCGCTTTCGCTTATCATCCTGCGCATTTTCGAAATTCGCGCTTTACTGGATCTCTTTGAGATTATAGGCCGTTCTATAGTAGACGAATGGATCATCCCTCGCGCGACGCAGAAAGCTACAAAAAGACAGGATCGACGAGACCGACCTAAGAAACTTCCTTGCATCCTTTTGGCCTCGTCATCGCGCTAATCGCGTCATCTGTGACGTTTCTTGTCCTGATTACGCCTCGTATGGCGACGTCGCATTAGGGAGCGGAATCGCCGATCGCGAACAAACGTGGACGCGATGCTTTGCCATCGCGACTGTACATCTTGGCTGTACGCATAGAAGCTTCCCTCCGCGTACACAGAAGGAATGGCCCGGGGCTATGGCTTCCCATCTTACTCCTCCGGTCTCGCCCTCTCTTTTTCTCGCCCTCCGGCGACTACATTCCTCTCCTGTCCCCCTCCACGTCATCCGCCCCTTCCGTCTGGTTGCGCGTGCATGCTACGAGATATGGATAACAAAATGCACCGGTGATGGTGCACCCTCGTCCGTTACAGGGCGTCGTAAACTTTTGATGCGAGCCACTCGACGACGGAGATCCCCCACGTGACCTCGTTTCTTTAACACCGCCTGATGCGACGCAGGATTCCTCGTGCATCATGCAGAAGGGATGCAGCGGCGAGCTATCGGCAAGCGGTATGGCGCTTCGCATTTGTGCTTTCCAAAGTCGGAATTGTTTCGTACGCGCGGCATCTTTAATACTGATGATTCTCCTAGCGCCATCCCTCGCAGCGTTGCTCGGAAGCAAATACCTCGCGAGTAGCTTGACTTCTGACTTTTGCTGGCAACGAATTTTTATCTCAACCGAAGATTACTCCCTCTAAATACAGCTCGAGGCTTTAACGGTAACGGAACGATATCGCGCGTCAGAAACGAAATAAGAAATCCGCCCGTTACCCGACAAAGTAACACAGTAGAGAGGAGGGTAACTTGGCGCGCTTGGCGCGTCGGATTTAACGTTTAGCGCGGCTCTAATGAGGTGCGTCCGCGTTCTCTCTCTCTCTCTCTCTCTCTCTCTCTCTCTCTCTCTCTCTCTCTCTCTCATCGTAACCCGGTGCCTCCACGCCAGGTAGACGTGCCCGATTTTTAATAGGGCGCATAGGTCTCGCGCTCTCCTTCTTTCTTTTTTTTTATCTCCCCCCGCTGCAGCGCGCGCGTATCCCGCAACCCTTCCCGATTCCTCTTACCTGAGGACATTCTAGGTAAGCAAAGCAGGCAGATAACCCGCTCGGCTGTCCCCAAGGGGTGAAAACACCGTGCCGAAAAGTGTCCGCGCCGTCGAGATTGAAATTCAAATGAGACCGCGAGGATATTCTAATTCCGTGCAGCAACCCCTTTTTTGCATATCGGGACCCACGCAGCTGCCATCGGGGACCCAAATTATATACATCGCCTTTTTCATTCTTTCGTTGCCGCCTTTCTCGATTTTTCCCTCTCCCTTCCGATCGTTGCATCTCTGCATCCCCCGGCTGCGCGTTTATCCTCGTGTCGCGCTCGCGATCGAGAATCATTGATGACATGCTCGGATCTATCAACGATCTATCTATCGACATTCGCGTATCCGAAGATTCGAACGCGTCTGGAGCGGACTCGCGAGTTTCCGAATTCCGTACGTAATCGAATTATCTATTGTGTTTTTCTTAATTCTCCTACTCTACTCTTGGAAATTTCAACGAGATCAAGTTTATATTGCACTGGGAAGTATGAACCAAAGCCACGCGCTTCTGATGATTCCGATTCATCCGAGGATCTATTTTTATGCGAGCGAATATCTACGCGAGAATGCGAAAGAAACGAGCTATTGCTCGACGTGAGAATCTCGGGATTAAATATGTATCTCTAAACAAGAGTTGTTTGGGAATAATATTTCGCGTATCTGTTATTTACATTGGAAAGAAATTTTCATAAATAGCGTATAATCCTCTACGGTGCTCTATCAATCTCTCCTATCGATCGTAGGATCTTCCAAAATACAAAACCAGCTTTCGCAGTTTTACATTTTGTTTAAGAATCCACAACGCTTTACGCGAATCGTCGATTTCTCGTCAACGCTTCTGTCTTTCGAGCTTCAGCCGCTTCTTCTTCTTTTATTTTCCGTTCATTCGCGCGCACGCTATCCGCGACAATCGAGGAGCGACAGTATTCAAATCTACTGACATAGCTAGATATCTAAGCTCGAGGCTTAGCAATAGCTTCCGAGGGATTCGATCGATTTTGAGGAGATAAGAAGGAGAAACGAGAGTTTCTCCGAGATATAAAATTATACGAAACACCTTTAATAGCGACTTGACTTTTTCTTCAACTTTAACGCGTTGCATTTCCGACTGTAGCGAGATAAGGATTACACCATACGCGCATACAATCTCGTACATTTATTTCTCAAGATCAATGTATCGATTATGTTTAATTCCACATCTGCCGAGATAAAAATCCTGAAATTTGATAAAATTATTTACTCCTCCTTGAAGAAAATGCAATGACAACGATCAATTCAGTAGATTCTCGAAGGGAAACGTCGTCATTTGAAATCATTTATTCTTCAATCCGTGTCTCCTTAATGTCTAGCTCTAAATATCTCGATAATGCTCGATAATACTCGATAATACTCTGGATAGATGATATCCAGAGCTAATCGACAGAACGAATAAGGCGAGGACGTCTAGTCGAGAGAGTGCATGCGTTTGCACTGGACATTTTCTTGACGATTCGTCCGCCAAGAAAAAGCATTCTCGTGGAAAGATATCGGCACCCCTGAGGAAATGGTCTTCCGTTCTGCCGGAAGTAACGACCAAGGAGGAGAGAAGTCCATTTCCGACCGGACCGCGGTGACTTTAGCGCGAAGAAGCGCTATCGAAGGATGAGATCTCTCGTCGGCGGTTGTTCGGTGAGCACTTTGAAGCACTGGTCGTTACTTCTGAATAATATGACGTCGGAAGAACGCTTTGTTTAGCGCGTTGTCGTGAGCCCGGCAAGATTTATGATTGCGAGGAGAACTTACCTCGATAGAGCGTTCCGCCGCGCTTTTAAAACGACGCCGGGTGTTTGCCGCGTCGTTATTCCAAAGCTGCAAAAAGTTCTGCGAAGGAGCGAACTCCTGTCTGTCGTTCCGACAAACGGAACCGGCAAAAGAGCGAGAGCATTGTCTCCCACTGGTAACAAATTCATCGTCGTACATCTCACGATGTATCAAAAGATTGATGGTTTAATAAGTACAAATATAACCGAATAACACCGGAATTGATAAATCCGCGAGCGTAAAGCATTGGCGAGCATGCTCTTATCGTTAAACCATCACAAGTAGACACATTCCAGCATGCCTGATATCAGGAGGATCTGTAGAACCTTCTTACGCTTACGTAATTTACATTTCTACTTAAGTTATCAAAAAATCAAAGAGCCGAGATTGATGGACTCGAGTAAATGAGACCGCAACATTATCGACTGGCATAAACGGCTGCGCGAAACGAGAATGCGGCGAGGCAAAAGCGGGAAGAAAAAGCGGAAACGCGCTGCTTTGCATAATCAAATCCCACGACAGCGTACTAGAATGCGAAGTGCACCCCTTCTAGCGCCACGCTGTAGGGAGGGTGAAGGTTCGCCGCGAGCACGCGAGGCCTCCGAAAAATGCAGTTCGCCCTTCTACAGTTGCTAAGCGGTGGACCCCGGTCATAAGAGGGATTCTTCATGGGGTGCCTCTGGCGCGGTTGCCCCCGTGCGACGGAATTCCGGGAATAAACCGGAAACACCCGCACCCATTCCGTGAGCCCATGAATCCTCGCGGCGATGGGGTGACTCGGCCTTGCCCCTCGCGCGATCAAAATGGAGCTCGCGTATACAGCGAAACTGCGGAACATATTCGTGAATGACGACCGCAGTGCTGGGGGATGAACATCGACGCGTTCAGGTCAGACAGGATTGGCTAAAAGTAACTGCGACTATTTTGCATAACGAGGGACAGGATGGCAAACAGGAAAGTAATAAGGTTAATCCTTTGGAAAATCTGAAACGAATTATGCTCTCATTAAAATTATTATAATTCGAAGCCGCAATCGACGCGCGATGTTATGTAACAAGAGAATTGAATCGGCAATGAAATTTTGAAATTGATAATAACTTTAAAGGCCGTGAATCGCCGAAATGTTATCATAACATACGCATAAGATGCCTTGTCGCTACTAATTGTCGCAGCGAAAAGTTTTTGCGTGATCGAACCCCTCTATAATTACGAGATAACAGAATCTCTCTCAGAAAAGAGAGTCTATGATAAATAGCGAAAGTTGATTAATCCGCAAACGATATAACAGTCGATTTACGTTCCTCGCTTGCTTTCCGACTGATCCGTTGCCAAGTGTATTATCCACTAATGACAAAAATCATTGAGCTTCCAAGACAAAATCCATCCACCGAGTACTCGCATCCTCTCGGAAAGAGAACGTAAAGTGTAACGAAACATCCGAACATGGTATCCGAAAAACAGCGGTGGCTTTTACGGCGGCGAGAAAAGAAGAGTCTTACGGAATTCCGTAAGAGCCGGAGGGTGGCTGGCGAAGGGTAGCACGCAGCCCGTCGTCAAAATGGACGGGCTAAGCCCGTATAAGTCTAACGGGATTTTCGATCGTAGGTGGGCGGGTGAGTGCAGGCCGCAATCCGGGGATGAGAAGGTGGAGAACCGAGGGGGGTAAGTACGGCAGAGAGGGTAGGAGAGACAGAGAGAGAGAGAGAGAGAGAGAGAGAGAGAGAGAGAGAGAGAGAGAGAGAAACAGAGCAGGTAAGGGGAGTCCTTCAAGATGGCGGCTATAAGGGATGGTTTAGGGCGCGTGAGGGTTGCGGGTGAGGCAATATATCAGAGGGAGACCCTTCTCGAGGGTTGCTTCGCCCCCGACCGATGGTGGCCGTTACCACCCCCTTTTTACTTCTCCTTCCTCTGCTCCGTTCTCCTTGCCACCATCTCCTTCGCCTCCTCCTCTTTCTCTTCTTCCCTATTTCTCCCGCGTCCTTTCTCGTCCCTGGCACCCACTCGATCACGACCACCCCCTTAACTCGGCCCCGTACAGCCCCCGGGTCCGTTCTCGAAAGTATAAACGTCACTGGAGACTGATGGAAATGGACGAGACGAGGGGGAAACGGATGATCGGGAAATGGTGGAAAATCGAATAGGGGAGGATGGGAGAGAAAACACGGAGGACCCGGGGGCTCAATCGTACCCATCGCTGCTGCCGAGGGGAGGGGGAGAGGGGTGGGTGCTGAAAGTCGGTCCACGATCCTGGCACAGCAACCGCTTTATCTTTCGAGCGAAAAGATATCGAGGCGAGGCACGCTGGAAACAAAATTCCATGCCAGCGAAAGTCCTCGAGAACGAAACTCTGACCGTTGCTCATGGCGATGAGAAAATTGAAAATGCGAGCAGCTCTTAGATCCTTCTAAATGAAGACAAAGTTCATCCGTCGCAGTCGCCTTTTCTCACTCGCGCGCGGATTCTGTTAAATCTCTCTCTGATCTCTTCAAAATAGAATGTCTCTAAACGATAGTTACGGATAGTTACTTGATAACGTAACGAAACGGTTGATAAAATATACGCGCCGATAACACGCGCCTTTCATCGACTACAAGTATCACGTAAAGTTCTCCATACGCGTTTTTTCACGTAGATAACGAGCGTCAGAATCCCGTGGTCGGGACTGAGCTCGAGATAAAAGTGCAACTTGCTCCTCGCGTCGCGGCACTGCACTGAGTATGAAGAACGCGACGTTTAAGTACCTCGAGACGCCTGCATTTTCCCGCCTCGCGGCTCAAAACGGCCGGTAATGAGCTTCGATTTTTTTTATTCACCCACGCTTTGCGTACTTTCGCACTTTCCTCCGCGTACTTTCCTACCGCACTGATCGCGCGACCGGCGAGAAAGAGGAAAAATAGAGGTAGGAAAACGCGCTCCGGATATAATACACTGGTCGATATTATCTTATGTGTCCCGTTTAGCGCGATGGGGCAAATAGATACAAGGAATACACGAGGAATAAATGGAACGCGTTCGTTGAGGGATTGTTCCTCGAATTTTGATTGATTTTCGAAACCACCTGCCCGAAACTTTGATCCATTTTTTCAGAAGGACCAATGATCGCGTAAGCTCTTTGGGTGGGCTAGTAATGGAATTGCTAGTGTTACCATCAAAATGCATCAAACGTGACATGCAATTTCTTATTGGTATTTGTTCGATGTATAGTGAAAGTATACATCGAAAGTATACATCGGGCTACAAAAGTAGAATAGTTGTTCGTTTTGATCCTTTTCCTCCCTTTATCATTCTCCTTAATAGCTGTTAAGACAAAATAATAAAAGAATCCTCTCTCTCTCACTCTCTCTCTCTCTCTCTGTGTCTATGATGAAGACATCCTCTCTTTACTTGCTAGTCCCGCTAAGAAAATTCTTTTCCCGATACAAATCGCTATTCTTGCAGTCTTTCACGCAGCTTGAAAACCTTCTCTTTTTACTCCGATTTTTCCTATCACTGTTTCATGCACGAGAACACAAGAACACAGTAAAAGCGGAAGAAGATTGATTTTGCAATATAAATAAAACGTACCAGATGAACGTTCAAATTGCAGAGAAGCAAAATAATTTCGAAAATGTTTTCAAAAATTAAATCAATATGCTGGATAAAAATAAACGTGAGATGCTTTAGATGAGAATCCCGAACAATTCATGATTAATATCGACTCCATTTTTACAATCGCGCGCGCGTTAAACGCGGAATCGAGGAAAGCACGCAAGTCCGTTACGCAAATGTGATAAAGAATCGCGGGCATGAAAAAAAAAAGATTCGCGGAGCTCAAAAGAAACGCCGTTAGTGAACAACTCGCTTCTTTCAGTCACTGTTTCTTTTGCTGCTTGAGTGCATCAGCAAATGCAACCGCGATGAAGAGAGAACGGGAAGAAAAGGAAACGCAAGCAACGCAAGCAAGCAAGAAGATATGACGAGAGTGAAAAGCTAGCGGTAAGTATCGAGCGTATAATTCGCTCTTTAAAGAACACTTGGACGATAATTAAGCCGACCTACCAGCGTTAAGAGAGTAAGGGAGAGAGAAAGAAAGAGAGAGAGAAAATATCGGAAAAAAGAAAAAAAAGAACTATCGATAAAAGAAAAAGGGAAAAAGTATAAAAGAAAGGAGGACAAACGAGGATAGAGGGGAGACGATTAAAAAGAGAGAGAAACGGAAAACGGAATGCAAAAGCTCTTGCGAAAACAGCTTCCTTCGTTTATTCCTTCCTTCGTGGCTTGCGAGGACACGTGGACCGCTTTTAATTGGCGGCCAGTATCTAGAAATTCTATTAAAGCGGAAGACTCTAGAGCTCACTTGCCAGTCTGAATGGGTCCTCTTTTTCCCCTTTCTTTGTCCATTTTCTGGCAGCATTTTCCTCTAATTTTCAGCAGCGATCAAACACAGAAATTAATTGCTCAATCAATCGTTTAATTGCCCAAAAGTGTGATGCATAGAATTTAATAACAGGAGAACTTGATAAAAGATTAGTTTATATTCCTAGTTTGAAGATTTGGAGCAACAATTAATATGAAATGGACTTAATTAGATATAGCCAAAGTCAAGGTAATCAAGATAGGGAGAGCTTTTTACTGCATAGACATTTTTATATTATTCACGCGATATAAAATATTAGTCCTGTTGCATTTTACTTGGCACTATTGGCAATTTAATGTAGACGAAAGTTTGGCTATTGACTTTCCGTTACTTGCAATGTCGATGGCTGGCATGTTTCCTCGGATGAACTTTTTGATTAATATCCGGAAAATTTGAGCTTTGGCACGTCCCTGTTCTTGCTTTAAAAAATCACTGGAGGATATTCCCCGAGTAATATCAACAAACCTTCAATTTCGATTCATGATGTATAATTTATAAGTTTCTAAGAGACATAATTTAATAAAGTATCTCAAATTACGATATCTTTTTGCTAAATTTCCTTCATTAATCACAGATATCGAGATCGAGGTAAATTTCTTTCGTTTATACGATTCACATACATGGATTAATGAATTTCAACATTTTTCCAAAGAAGATACTTAGCGATAAAGCGTGGCGCAGATAATTTAAATAAATAAAAACGCTTGACACTCCGCACCTAAATAAATAAAAGCAGATCGAAAGGGGGTCGATGCCAGGCATTTCTCTCCCTTTCGGGGAGGTGGTCGAGTGGGAGCAGCTACAGCAGCAGCTACAGCAACAGCTACACGGGAATGGCGACAAGGGAGGAGAAGGGCAGCGGAATCGTACTCGCAGCGACGTTTTATACGTCGTCGGGTTTCATGCGCCGGGGTAATTTTTTTATTAGCTTGAAAACCACTCGACCTGCCGCCGCCGCCGTCGCCGTCGTCGTCGTCGTCGTCGTCGTTGTCGTCATCATCGCCACCGCTCGTCGTTGTCGTTGTGTCGCGCATGTCGGTGAGATTCCCCCGTCGAGAAAAGATCGACCATCCCCTGCCGCGTCCACGTTTTTACTCTTTTTACCCTCCAGCCTGTGCTGTCCTCCGCGCCATCCTCGCCGCCTGCGTCGTCACTGCTCGCGAATTAACCGCGACTACCCCGTCCGCGTTTTCGCCCGTCAAACAGTCAAACGAGCCGCGCATTCATTTGCCTTATTAAGTAGTTTCACGCGAATTAAGAACGTGCCGGCGCAACTCCCTTCCTCCTTGCACCGCCAGTTTCCCTCTCGGTCCTTATCGCTGCTCGTTTTTGTCTCGATCGACGAGAGAACGACCGAGAGCAATTTCGCGACACGACGATCGGCATGCAAATACGAGCCTCAGCGCGGAATGCCTTCTCGTTGAACTTGGAGCTGGGTTATTTCTGATGGCAGACAGCTGATTTCGAGGACCGTTAATATTAATGCATATGTGTCTGACGGTATAATTATCCCGAGTATTCTCGTTCGAGCGATCGATCGCTCGTTCGTTATTAATCGCGCGCGGCTAATGCAATTTTCGCGGGCAAATTCGTCAGACCCGATATCGGGGACCGTTACGTCGCAACGGAAATGATTGCTTACTCGTTGATAATCTTTCGAGAAGAAAAATAAATAAGAGACGCCATCGGATTATCTATTAACGCGAATTACGTTGAGTGATTCTCAGCGTGTCCAGCGTTTCTGGATTTCTGGATATCTTTGCTGAAATATTTACCATCTCGCGTGAGGATCGTTTGCAGTCTTCGCTTCTCGATGCGCAATCTGACGCGCGAATGAACGTGAGACTCCAGCTTTGGCAAATTCCGGAGGAAAATTAAGGCACTTTTTCTCGACAGGTTAAAGTGTCAAGAACTTAAGACCTCGAGAGCAACCCCTGCTCGGGGTGTCGAGGCTGCTTAGAAACTCTTAGAGGGTAATAAACTTGTTTCGCGCGCACGCGTCGCTCATTATAACGAGTTTGAGAGAAACGCCGACAGGTTCATATTCTTCCGTTCGAGACGGTTTGCCGGGTCACCAAACAGGATCGCGAGACCAGAATTCAAAGCTGAGCAGCGCCGCGTTTGCGCGCGACAAACGAACACGCGAGATCATCCCCGTGTGCGCCGTTTACCTCGCGTAGACTATCGCGTCTCGGAAATCCGGAGAATTCGTGCGGTCCCCTCCATTTTTCTTCTTCGATTACAAGAGCGCCAACGTTAAGCGATTCTCGCGATTCTCGAGAAATGCGAGCTCCCTCGCGATTCGTGAGACAACCCGGCGTATCGGAATCGCGGGAGCTACCCCTTGGCCCTCCGGTATTAACGCGGAGGGAGGAGAAGCCCTTGGCTCCCCGGTTCTCCCAATCACCGACATAAATAAATCGTGCTCCCCGTCTATTCCTCCGCCGGAATCCCCGCCACTCGATCAGGCGGATATATAGGAGGAAAAAGGAAAGTGATCGCGCGGATAGGACGATCGTCCGCCACTTCTGCGATCGGATCGGATCCGATCGTTAAGCCGCGCTTACTCTCTGCCAAGCCCGCGGAACGATGTGTAATCAGGCCGACGTTCTCGATTTATTTGAGACAGCTTTATCACCGCCGATGCGCCCTACGATACGGCCGATATATCGACGACGATAAAGGAGACATATTTTTGCACTTTCTCCCGGCTGACGCGGGACTGGCGCGCGGAGAGCGCGAGCGCTCTCACCTCGCCTGTCAAACGGATTTATTGTCGCGTCCGTAATATACATACGTATGTGTACGTATACGTATGTGTGTGTGTATTACGGCGTGGCCGATATGTTGTATCAGCATAGACCATAAATGGCGCGCTCTATTCTTGTCCGACATCCCTCGCCTCTTAATATCATCAAACTCATTCGTCTAGACGCGGATTTCGGCAAGAATCGAGTCAACGATAGAAAATAGAAAATTATTCCGCTCCTAGAAATACGGAGATCGTAAACTCGATATTGGACGACCATTTGGATTTAATCGGCCGATATGATAAAAATAATAATAACGCAGATACGCAGGGCCGTAAATTGAAACATGAGAAGGCGACTATATGGAATCCCGAGCTACGGACCCTTACGGAAGGAAGGGTTCTTGATACGACGCTTAAGCATGGACTTTAACCATTAGTCTACGAGCCATTAGCTAAATTATGCAAACATCGCCGAACTCCCGCAAACGTAGCACGCGTAAACTTCAGCCATCGCGTTGGGATCCGGATCGATCGAATTATTCATACCACCCACATGTGTTACTCCAACTTACGTTCATCATTAACCCTCCGCGACCCAGTAGCAAGTTTTGCGGCCATTCGCTAACTCCGCCCGATGAAGCCTACGGCTCGACTACTTATTCCACGATAAATATCAATGCGCGATTCATCGTCACTCCTTTTCCTACAGACTTTGCGAAAAGTCTCTCGAAATTCAAAGTCCCCTCCCTTCGAAGGGAGATTGTCGGAATGAACGCCATCTCGGCGATCATCTCGGCGAGCCAATCGCTGTTTGGCCCGTTCTCTCACGGGTATAACATTTACATAATTTGCATAAATGCTGATTTATAAAGGATTTATTCGCGGTCCGTGTTGTCCGCGCTTCCGAATTCCAGACTTCTAGAAGCTATGAAAATTCGAGTCGATTCGCTATAAAACGTTCGCGTCTCCCTCTCGTATCTCAGGTGCGGGTCACGGGAGGGTCGTTAACGCGCAGCCTCGACTTAACTCCCGGCGATTAATCTCCCCGGCGCTAATTATTTAGTCGGTTACCCGGGAGTGTCCCCGAACGGTCGAATAACGGCGTTCCGTTATCGGATATAGCAGGGTCGCTCGAGTGGAGCGAGTGGAGTGCGGGGTGGTGGCAAGCGTGGTACGAACCCGCGCGCACAGGGTTAGGGGGTGAGATTCGGTCTCGAGGTACGCTCGCGCTCGCGAGGATACGCGCGAGGGAGGTTGGGGTCTCGCGCAAGAGTAAATTGATTAGAATTAAAGGGTTGGCTGGCAGGTGCTGGCTGCTACGGAGGGCCGCCACGGACCTGGAGAGGAAGAAGAGACCCGCGGAGCGAGTAGCGGCGAGGAAGAGCCAGGTCGCGAGAGGGACGGAGAGAATTGTAGGTAGAGGATAGTAGCGGAGCGCGGGAGGAGCAGGGGCCGAAGGTACAACGGTGACCACAGCCTCGACGCTGATTGGTCGAGTCAAGTTTGTGGCAAGATGGCTGGCTGGCTGGCTGGCTGGCTGTTGCCACCGCCGTTGCCGCTGCTACTGCTTCTGCTTCTGCTTTTGCTTCTCTATACCCGCGTCGTCTCCCTTTCTACCCTCGTACCCGCCATCAACCTCCTCCTTCTCCTCCTCCTCCTCCTCCTTCTCCTCGTCGTCGCCGTCCTTCTCCCCCTCCTCCCCCTTTCCCTTCTCCTCCTCCTCCTCCTCCGTCTTCCCTCAACCCTTCCTCTCTAGATCTACGCTTCGCTGGCGTAGTTCCCTTCTACGCGGTCTCTAAGATGCTTTACCTATGTGCCAAATAGATGTATGTACGTGTACACGCCTGTTCGAAACAATGCCGGGCGTGCAACCACCCTCGCGCTCGCCCGCTACCCTTCCCACGGCCAACCAACCACCCCCGTCGCGCCCAGCCGCTCTTGTGCTCTTCCACGAGGCTGCCACCATCCTTAGCGTGCCATACTACCAACCCTTACCGCTACCTATATGCTCTGCCACCGACCACCCACATCTCCCGTCTCTCCCTTGCCGCCACCCCGCCGCCGCCCACAGCTCGCCGCTGTGTCTCAGCCCCGAGTACGACGACGTCACCGCTTCTAGCATCCGCAACGTGCTCCACCACCCACTCCTTTCCACCCGTCGCGCGTACGCCGGTCTTTCTCTCTTTCCCTTTCTGTTTCCACTTCCGTCTTCCTCAGACGCCCGATCCGATCCCAGCCGGCGGGTACGGCCGTGGCGCGAGTACGGGAACACCGGCGCGCGGCGGTCTCTCTCAAAGAGAATGCGATAATACGAACAACTTGGACTAATGAGTTAATAGTTGGTGCCACGCGTTACCGGCACAGTACCGGCAAGTACTTTATTCGACGTCGCCGGGAGCAACGAGATTATAACGCGGGGAAGCGAGTATGGGTGAGGCGGATGCGCGCGCGCGCGCCCGCGGGTTTCCGGAACAAGAGGTATACGCGGATGTAACGACGTTGTCGACGTCACGAGAGCGAGCCGCTGTGAGAAAATTCGTCCGAGATAATCAGGCGACTATCTCGTTTCCGCCGCCTACCTAACCAAAGCCGTTCGAGCCGCGCCGATCTCTCTCTCTCTCTCTCTCTCTCTCTCTCTCTCTCTCTCTCTCTCTCTCTCTCTCTCTCTGTCTCTCTCTCTCTCTCTCTCTCTGTCTCTCTGCTCAGCCTTGAACGACTTTTCCTCTTCTTTGCGCGCAAGGTCGCCCGCGGCGGCGGCAACTGATTTACCACCGGCGCGCGCCGATCGAAGCGGTATCTTCATAATCGCACCCGCCGTGCTAATTAACGGCTGCTCGGCTCTCTCGATCGGGACAGCGACGAGATGAATAATTCCAGCTAATTGAAAAAGCATCGCTCTCTTTGTCTCTCTCTCTCTTCCATGATTCAATGATACGATCCGGGATCGACAGGGTGATCGATACGCGTCGCGTTGATTTAGCGTTAGACCGTTAATTTCGAGTTGGAGAAGAAGAATGGATACCATGGAAGCAACGTACGGAGGAAGCAACGTCCATGTTGGCTCGCGACGAGCCAAAAATCTGTAGTAATTGCATAATTATAAGAGCATAATACGTATTTCGGACACGATATCGCTCTTCCTCCCTGCGAAAATATATAAATTATCCCCCTAAGATCCCCCTGGCATCAAGGAGGAGAAACGGTGTTGCGATCGTTCTCGCCATTCTCCGTTGCTCGCATCAAGCTCGTTCCCGGCCCGGCGAATACATCCGGCGAGAACAAACGCGGGGCGTTTGGCGCCTGCTTTGCTGTAAACGTCGCGGAAAAATTCACGCCGAGAGAATCCCGAGGCGATGACGAAAAGAACGGCGGGCGCTTGCTCGCGCGAGGAAAAGTGCAACCAATAATTTTATTTTCCGCGATAAAGCACGGCTTTATCGCGTAGCGAGCGTCGCCGCAGCGCAGGGGGATGACGCGGGCCACTACGTTAAAGGAGTGGAGGGGAAAGGGCACGGGATCGGGGCGCGACGGAGGCAAGCCGCGTATCTTTAGTAAGTAAACAGAGCGGCTTATGAATTTTAAGCAGCGCGACGAAGAGAGTCCCTCTCGCGTCCCTCTCTAGCTCTTTGCAGCTTGCTTATTTCTCTCGTCCCTCTTTCTCGGCCGTTCGCTCTCTTTCGCGGTGTTGTTCGCTCGTCTCCCAACACCCCCGGCCATCCAGCCCTCCCAGGCCACTCGGTCGCTCGTTTTCACTCGCTCCTTCTCCTTTGAAGCGATCCCTTACACGCACGAGTCGGGACGGTGAAGAAGGGCAACGTAATTTAGGAAAGTAGATGCGCCAAGATTGTGTAAGCGACGTTCTCTTCTTTCGGCTTCGTGGTCAGAACGCGAAAACGACATCGCGCGGGCGACGAGGACGATAAACGCCGCGCGAATAACGCCAAGAGGAGCATTTTCCCGGCAAGTAGAACGCACGCAGTGAAACATCATCATCGACCGTCAGTCGATGCTCGCTCGCGTTGCAAAGACGGAGAAGACGGAGCCTAAGAAGCCTAAAAACGGAATTGATGCCGCATCAATTCAGCGTCGCTCGATGGGCGAATCCGTTCCGAGTCAAGTGTCGCAGCTTTCGACCAACGAATGCGAACCTGCGTCTCAAATCTGGCCGATGGAGAGATTCGCGCGAGAGGAAGAGATCGTTGCCAGGGATCGGCGACGATCCGTTTGCATCCCGATGTCTCGCCATCGCGAGCGCTGGGCAGGTGGGATTTTATTTTCATATCGATCTCCGGCTAGGGCAGCCTCGCCGTCTAAGCATTCTAATGGCAAGGGACCAGGATTCTGCGCGTTGCGAGGCGCACGTGTGCTCCTAATGATTTTAGTGTGCCGTGGTATACCCTCTTTGGCGATATATAGTCATATACTGTGCACGTAGCACGGCCGCGTATCGTATCCGCGTTACCGGGGCGCGATGTAATATGTCCCGGAGAGAAACCCGGAAGGGGCGAGAGCAGCGGGCGGCTGAGGGGGGTGGGAGAGTCTTGCGGGATTCTTAATGGCGAAGGGCCTCCGAGGTAACACTACGGCTATTAAACGCAGACCCTACCGCTCCGTCTTCTCCCCCGACGTCCTCCCTCGTATACGCATATATTTCCCTCTCTCTCTCTCTCTCTCTCTCTCTCTCTCTCTCTCTCTCTCTCTCTCTCTCTCTCTTTCTCTCTCTCTCTTCGCTCCCTTCCGCAATCCCCGGCATAGTTTTACGTTGTGGACCTAAAATATCGATAAGGAAATATCGAGGAACGAGATCCGTGCTCGAGAAGAATTTTGTTTGGGATAATAGGCCTACGAACCATCAGATTAGCATCCGATTTCATAATGTAGCGATCTCTACGTTGGGAAAATTCCTAGCGTTTTTTAATAGCTACTATCACGTGGCGTCACGGATGTTCGCGTTGATGCGAATCCCTTTGTCTTGCATCCGTCTGTCTTTCGAAAGTTCGTTGTCGTACATCGCTGGATAAAGATACAAGTGAAGATTTAAGCAAACTCCTCGAGTTTGATTTTGGAAATGCTAGGTATTTTCCAAACACGGAGCTGCGTAATAAAATGGAACGATAAATAAAAAACACCGAGTTACATCGAGTTATATCGTTCTCTCGTGCGTTTCCGTTATGTATGCGCACAATATTTCAGAGGCTGAGATATTCCGAGATGTTTGAGCATTCTTCGTGTAATTAAATGGTAGCGAAATGCACGAATACTTTTTTAGAAATAAATATAAAATGGCTCAATTGTACGAAATAAATAAAAACCTCGCGTGTAAAACATGCGTATAAAATGTACATGTATATTTCCCGAATCACGAAATGATTCCAGCTCCCTTGACCCTCTTAAACCGTTTCCTCAATCCGCGCAGTGAGCGCGAAGGAAAGGAAAGCGCATACCTGTTTCGCGCGCCTGTTTCGCCTGTTTTTTAACCCACTCGAATCATGCATGGACCGCGAGACTTTGATGGTACGTAGAAAAAAAAAAAAAAAAAAAAAGAGAACCAGAAAGAGAGAAACAGGAGGAAGAAGAGGGATTACGGGCAGCGGGACGCGGCTGCGAATAAAATTACAGTCACGCGTGAAAGATCGTTCGAAGGATATTCGGGGGAGGGGAGCGGAGTAGGGGAGGGAGATGGGCACAGCGCGGCGTGGGTCGCCGCTAGGGTAAGTAAAGAAAATGTAAGCCCGGATCAACCGCGCTCATCCCCTTTGGCGTCGGCGTTTGACGCGACCGCTGAAATTTTTACTACGTTCGATTTGGTCTTTCGGCGAGATTCCCTCGCCCTCTGATTGGTGGACCCTGGCCACGCCCTGCACACGTAAGGGTGACTCGCTCGCCCGAGCACTATCAACCCTTATGTATGCCTGATGCGAGCACACTTATGTGCCGTTACCCGCGCACGTGTGCGCCGTTTCCCTCTGCACGTACACCTATACGCGTGCAAAAGGGGAAAGGAGAAAGAGCGAGAGAGAGAGAGAGAGAGAGAGAGAGAGAGAGAGAGAGAGAGGGAGAGAGAGAGAGAGAGAGAGAGAGAGAGAGAGAGAGAGAGAGAGAGAGAGAGAGAGAGAGGGAGAGWCACAGACTCCACGGTTACATACGTGAGTACATACGGCCGATATATAGGCGCAGGGATGTGTATACCGGGTGGGGTTCCGTTCCGGGAGGCAGCAGTGGGTCTTCGATACGACACGGTCGATCGAACGGCTCGTATTTTCGATATTGGGGCGTTATCTCTTGCCAAGATAAGCGCGCACCGCAGACTGTCTGAAAAATATTTCGCCACCGGTTCGCCGATGCTTGCAATATGCCTGCGCGACCCTTACGTACGTATTGTACGCGCGATGTCGCCCGTCAGGATAGCGGAGATTGCCGGGGTAGAACTCGATACTCAGGCCTGGGTTGGGTCTCGATCTTGAGGAATTAATCCGGAAAAATGTCGGATTAATCTCTGCAAGTTTCATAGGAGTCGGTTAACGCGAGCAACGATCGTTTCTTAGGTCGTGAAGCGATGATCGCGACCATCCAATCAGTCTCGATGAGACTAATCGAGCCGCGAGATTCGCAGCGAGTAAGCTTTTGTATTTTGAATTATTCGGCGTCGTCGCCGAATCGTGTCAATCGATAGTAACACGCGAATCCTATCTCGAAAGAACTCGGAGAGCATCGTGTATCGTTGTCTCGATATACGAGACAATTCGTGCACGTTACTTTGCGAGCCTGTTCAGGCAAATGGGACCAATCTCATCATTATCGCTCGCTGCGAGCAGCAGCAAGCCGCCGTATAATTCGCGAATGTAAGGCGCCGCAACGAAGCGGCATGATAACGATGCTAATGCGCGAGCGATGACGATACCTCGCGCGTTGTCGCATTGTGTTTGCGTATTTTCCAACATACATGCGTACGTATTTCCGTTCCGGGGGAACCCCCCGAAAGAGGTTCCGCGCGCAAGAATGCGCGCCATGGCGCGCGATCACGTGACCGCATTTTCGAGTACTACGCGTGATGTTCGCCGAGTTTAGGTCTAATCGTATTTCATTACGCCGTCTCCTGCGCCGTCTCGTTGGTCGTTCCTGTTCTCCGTCCTGGCAATCCTCTCATATCTGATATTTCCGTGTTCCCGCGGAACTGCGCTGACTCCAGATCTGCGTTACAGATCCAGCAACGTCACGCATTCCGACATTATCATTCCGAAATTATATCCCGCCGATTAATCGAGACTCTTCGTGGTATTCGCTCGCAAGATTATTCTCGCGATCACGAGGAGACTCCATTGTCTCCATCGAGACGGTAAATCGTGACAGTAAATTGCGAATAATAATAATTTTGCGATTTCAGAGCATAAGATCATCCGGCAGCACAGCAGTCATACACATTTCATCGTCATCGCGATATCGATGACGTATTGTTTAAACGGCAAACATGTACGGCGTTATTGTAATACATATTTATTTACGATAAGAATAAAAGAAAATAAGTTCCCCGATAACGTTTCCCTGTGGTATTTCACGTTTTATTTCACGTTTATTTGTTTATTTCACGTTTCTCGCGTTCGATTCATCGGTCGAGAGAATTGTATTATTTTTCAGTCTTGATTTTCAGTCTCGATTCCGGAAATCGGGACTCGGGATCTCTGATTTCGCGATTTGATATTCTTATCGTCATTTGTATGACACGATATATCGAGATGTTCGGTATAATATATCCAACTAAAATGTAGTTTGGTAAAACTACATCTCGCCTTTGTTGCAATTGCATAACCTATTATTTATACATTACTTACCCTTATCCGGAGTTATCGAAAGTGTCGAGGCGTGCCAAAACTGTTGATCTGGAATCAGCTGTTTCAAATTGCTTGGAATTATCACTGCACAGCTAATGATGCAGCTAACGATGCACCGGTATACAGAAACATCACATTTTTCAAGCAACACAGTCAACACAATAAACAAATATTTAAATGGACTTACTGCGTCACATTTAAAATCCGAGGATTTTAAATGCCGGTACAATTTTCGTGAAGTTAGCGGCTGATGGCATTTTTCCCTAGAATTATCAGGACCCGCCAATCAACTTCTCGCTATAGCTTCTCGGCGCTAGTGACGCCTCTAAAAAGACGATTGGTTTCCATTGCGTACCGCTAGCGCTTCATTCAAACAGCGCCGAATGCTCTCTTCTTTACTGTCCAATCGAGAGAGAGAGAGAGAGAGAGAGAGACTCGATACGTAGTTTGGTCTGCTAGGCGCTCGCATCGGTGCTGTGAAAGCTTCAAAACAAAGTTGTTTTTGCTCACACGTTTATCGCAATTTTCATTAAAATGATCGAGGAACACGACGAACGCGACGAACGCGAAACAATATGTGATCCATTAGTAAGTAGCGCGATATCCAGTATACGAGAATC
Source organism: Eciton burchellii (assembly GCA_020341155.1). Lineage (NCBI taxonomy): Eukaryota > Metazoa > Arthropoda > Insecta > Hymenoptera > Formicidae > Eciton > Eciton burchellii. The sequence goes on from JAHMML010000073.1 coordinate 660,211, forward strand.
TTGGTGATTACGTGATAAACCGAAACGAAACGCGAGTACGTGCACGCAACTACATTCTAACCTCAATTTCAGAATTCTCTCAGTGAAGGCTGTCGCTTGCCGGTTAAGATGCATGGCACGGAAGATTGGCGTAAGTAAACTGCGTGCGGATTGCGTTCCATGGTGTTTCAAACACCATGTTCCATTAACGAAGGACATGTTTCCTTTCCGGGATATTTTGGAGTGTCATGCACTGTAAAGTGTTATAATTATCTGGATTGAAACGTGTACGTGCAACTGACTCTAAATTATTCTTAAGCACTAGATTATTACGAAAGTCTCGTTATAGGATGTCCAGTATCGATGGATAGTATCGTATGTGAATTTTAAGAGTATTCCGATTTTTTGGTTGTCCACTGATAGCATTACCGTGACTAGATCGATTCGTAACGCAGTTAAAAGCGGTTAAATTAGGTAGTAATTGGTTTTAGAATTCTAGGCTTGGCAATAGCGAAACTACATCAACGTTTGGTTTGATTACGTGTCGTTACTTCTCGAAGCTATCTCTATTGATTCTTGTTACATTAGCGATCGTTCGCACTGTATGATTCATGAGATTTGTGATATCTTACAAGTATTTCCAATTGTTCCGTCATTCAAACTGCGATCATGTCTTCTTCTCAAAGTACATGTACCGAAATAGACGTGTCTCGTTAAATAAATTCGAATAATGAAATTAAACGATGAAAACGTAAATAATACGATCCCCGCTTTTGTTTCGTAGCACTCGCTGAAATTATTAGCATCAAGGATGTACAAGGTGTCAAATGTTACTATGTCCATTATGTTGATTGTAAGTGTTGGCATTCAAGTAGAAGTCTTGAAGATTTAGCAATTTATATAAAGTAAATCTGATTACGCTATTTTAGTCAATAAACGGTTGGATGAATGGGTTATGGAGGATTCTCTGGACACTAGAAAGGTCCATTATCCCCGCCGTGATGGAACAGCACCAGGAACTGGTGCGGCAACGCCAAAAAAACAGGTTGCCAGCAGACCTCCTAGTCCTACTAGCATCAGCAACGAACCTGTCAATGGTTCCGCTGTGTTACAAGCTGCGCTACAAAAAAAGATGTCTAGAAAGAGAAAGATGTATCTTGAGAATGAGGATTCTCAAGACGGTCCACCACAAACGCCAGGCCCTAGGCCTACCGGCTCCTTAGTAGCGCATCATAGCGACGATGTAGTTACGAGGATGAAAAACGTAGAGTTAATCGAACTAGGTCGTCATAGAATAAAGCCTTGGTACTTCAGCCCTTATCCCCAAGAAATGGTGAATCTGTCTTGTATATATATCTGTGAGTTCTGCCTGAAGTACAGAAAGAGTCGAAAGTGCTTGGAAAGGCACTTGGTTAAATGTAATCTGCGTCATCCACCTGGGAACGAGATATACAGAAAAGGATCGATATCGTTCTTTGAGATCGACGGACGCAAGAATAAAAATTACGCACAAAATCTTTGCCTATTGGCGAAACTATTTCTGGATCATAAAACCTTGTACTACGATACGGATCCCTTTTTATTCTACGTAATGACGGACTTTGACAGCAGAGGGTTTCACATAGTCGGTTACTTTTCCAAGGAGAAAGAATCGCCGGAAGATCACAACGTAGCGTGCATTCTTACACTGCCACCGTATCAGAGGAGAGGATACGGCAAACTTCTGATCGAATTTTCCTACGAGTTATCGAAATTCGAAGGGAAGACCGGTTCGCCGGAGAAGCCACTGTCCGATCTGGGTTTGCTTTCATATCGAAGCTATTGGGCGCACACGATACTCGACGTTTTGTTGAACACGAAGCCTGTAATGGAGAACGAGAAACCGCAGATAACGATAAGTGAGATTTCCGAGTTGACGTCGATCAAGAAAGAGGACGTGATATCGACTCTACAAAATCTGAATCTCATTAATTATTATAAGGGTCAATATATCGTGACGTTGAACAGGTAACGGATTGTCAGAAGGCAATGAAAGGCAAATTGCTACTAGTCTCTTGCGAATCTTTATACGAAACCGGTTATTAACGCGAATCTTTATTTACAGGGAGATTATCGAGCAGCATAACGCCGCGATGGAAAAGAGACAAATTAGGATAGATTCTAAATGTTTACATTGGACACCAAAAGATTGGAGTGTCAGAGCTAAGTGGTGAAGCGAGCTCCAAATATTGACAATAAAACTATGCTAATTTTCGTCATAAAACCGTCATCGAAAAAAATTCGGAAGTGATTACGGCAAACTGTACAGTGATTTTATATATATATATATATATAWA
>JAHMML010000073.1:664481-867296 GCA_020341155.1 Eciton burchellii
ATATATATATATATATATATATATGTATGCATGTATATATATGTATGTCTATGCGTGTGAGTGTATGTGTGTGTGTGTATATATATGTATATATATATAGATATATTTTTTATATTCAACAGTAACATCACAGTAGCTTCATATACATAATAAATTTTTGTTCATAATTTCATCTGTCCTTTTGTTACCACGTAAGCGCGGCACAGCGAGTTAATCCTTAAGATTGATCGCGTGAACACGTCAAATGCGAAGGAAGAAACTCGCGTGCACGCACTTTCCATAATTATCAGGTCACGGTGATCTCGGTATCGATATGCTCGCGCGAAATTGGGAACGCTCTTTAGATATCCATGCAAATCCATCGATAGCCGATCTCGTCCATCACACGCGCTATTATTAGCTTGAAGATCCACGTACACAACGATGCGTGATATATCAGGATAACAAATCATCGCTTGAGCAATATATTATATCTCACTGTGGCAAGCTGGAATCTGCGAATGATAAATCACAAATAGCGCAATAGATATTTGACAAAATGCAACAGCAGGCTTACCGCGGACCGATCCCGATATCGTTTTCACGCAAGAACGCAGAACCATGGCTCTTACCTTCATTCCAATTACGATAACAATTCAATCCTTCCGGATCTATCGAGACACGCGCGTCCCGGAACAAGTATCCGAGACAGACTTTATGATCTGCCGAAAAAAAAAGAAACAGACCGTAACGAGTATAATTTTGATTCGATTGATTGCTCTCCACGATCCATTTGATGATCCATATGCCCGTTACGTGCTGAAAGCTTCATGAGACTCGTCGTCCCTGAATTTAAATTCTTCTTTGGAGACAAAACACGGGGATTTCATTCCACGCGTGCATCGTGCGTTTAGCCTGCCGGTAGCAAGAAATTAAAAGATCTTGACACGAGTACCCCGACTGAATCTCGGTTCGAATGGTTCGAATGTCGCTCGCGCGAGAGGATAATCGTTTGCATCAGGAATGGTATCTTCTATTATCCTTAAGCTCCCCTTAAACGAGACTCTGCATTCAGATTATTCGATGGAACTCATGATATCGTACGGAGCTCAACGAGAAATATATAATCCATATGTATCATACATCGCGTGATAAAAAATAAAGCGATAATCGATCGCAGGGAAAGTACAGTGCCGCGAAGTATGATCGTGACTTCTCGCTGCTGCGTGTCTCTGTCTCGCGACATTGTGCATACATTGTGAGCGGACGATGCGTTTCCCTCTTAACAATAAACGACAACAACAACAACAACGAGACGATGAAAGTCCAATGGCAGCGGTAATAATGTCGAAGAAGACAGCAAGTAATTAACAAGATTAGAATGACGACACGTACACAGCATCACAACGACGCATTTATTAAACTATCGCACGAACAACCGGACGCATACCAGAGAATTCGAGAAGCGCTTAAGATTACGCACAACCCTCGTGTATCGCGGTTACCTCGCGATCTCGGGATTATCCCTCGTCAGGCGCACGCTGAGTCCTTTTGCACGCGGTCCGCGTAAATCGCCACCGCGAGATCCCGCGAGGTGTACACCCAAGTTTATCATCATCTAGCTAACTTGTACTCGTCGGAAAATTTACAATATGTACAGCTAAACTATAGCGATCACCGATATTCGCTCGGCCAGAGCGCTCCAACGAGGAGAACTTTAGCGCACGATTATTCCTTACAATTTCTATCCTTCGCGACACGCGTAACGACGTTAGAATGTGCATCCCTGATGTTAATTAGTGTAATGATACGCCGATATAATCGGCTCGTAAGCCTCCAGCATCAATCTCGTCACTCACTCGCCATTCGTTTCGKGGGGGGGGGGGGGGGGGGGAAGGTTGAGTAATCTCGGATCGTTCATCGCCATGGTAAAAAATTATCTTGATGGCGCGATTCTTTCCTCGTCCCCATCGGGGACGTGCCACCACCAATCATCTCAGTGTGTGCGTCTAGAATTAAGCTTCGCTTACTGCGCTCACGTGGCGAACGTTATCTCGTTACACAATTCTTGCTCGACCTGCGATGCAGCCTCTCTTTCCCTCTCGCTCTCTCCCCTTTCTTTCAGCGTCTGGAGACGTTGCACGTGCCATGCATTAGTTATGTGTATATATATATATATATATATTTTTTCTTTTCTTTTTTTCATTTGCCCTTCTCTCTCCCCTTTGCGAGATATTCTTTTACATGTTCGCGTGAATGCATACATAGTTGAACAGTAGGCGGCAACGGCTGGTCAGAATGACGTTCGATGACATTTTTCTCAATCTTCTCCCTTTTTCTCGGTACTCTCCAGGGGGAGGTCCCTTTGCTCTCCCTTTGTTCTGCCTTTCGATCGAGCAACGCCTCTGAACTAGCCTAGTAAAAAAAGTATCGCTTTGTACATTATGCTCGCGTCGCGGCGCATATCAGAGAAGAGGAAGGGCCATAAGTTTGTACTGATTCGTCGTGTCTCTTGCGCAAACTCGAGGCGCAGGCTCGAATCTGCCCCGAGCTGGAATCTCGATAACCGACACAATTCCGGCGAATTCGATTCCGCAGATACGGTAAGAAATGAATTTCACGTCGTGCTCTAGTTTCGTCCACTGTTTCAGATAAGCGATAAGTGCATCGATCGCTCGCACAAATGCCCACTTTGTAGCTGAACGTTTGAGAAATCGGGTCAGCCGAACGGAAAGCAGCTTGTGCAGCGAATCCCATCGAACTCGCGTGAATGAAATCGCTCTTCGAGCACGGAATTACGATGTCTCCTGTATCGGAAACATTACCTTCGCGCGAGTGCATGCTTATGTGCCTCGGCATCCGTTTAAACGGATGTGATGATCCATGTGAATCGATATTCATCGATACGTTGCAATCGCGTCGCGATTATATCGCGATAATGCACGAGATCTCATTGTAGCCGCGTAAGTTCCACGGGGATGAACCTGCGCCGAGTTGTGACGCGCGAATAACGAGCTCACAATGTCTCTGCGCAGACCGCAGATACGATAATCAATCGAGTACATTTCAATCATATGCTAAACAAATGCTCACAAAGTAGAATTTCGAGCTCCGGTCATTCCACGATCTGCTTTCGCGTGTCGCATCGTTCGTCGTTCGCGAGATCGTAATTTCGACAAGTCGCTCGCTTTCGCATGCAAATGGCAGGTTTCAGCAGTCCAAAGTCAGGCTTACTTTCGTGAAAGTTTGAACCATTGCTAATCGATTCTGTTCAATCGCTCCAATAGAATTAATTAAAGTGCCGAATTAATCGAAAAAATAATAACTCTACATAGTTACGATCGTGCCATACCTGTGACGTACGATTATACCTTGTTTTATTCTGGCATATCGTGGAAATTCGATAAAGCACTCGTTTGCTTCTAGCAGCGATATGGCCGATATGAAATATTAATCAACCACGCGAACTACGTGATATCCAAGGTGAATAGTCACATGAATCGATTTGACAATCGACTTCCAGTCACAATCCAGCGAGGGCATCTCGAAACTCTACCTTCGTCCAGCCGCTTGCCTGAACAGTAAGACACTTAACAGTTTAGCGGCCTCCACGGCGCGAGGAGGCCGAATTCAATCCTTAGCCTTATATTTTCGCTGAAATCATCATTACAGTGAGATCAATTTCAGCCCGCGCGATCGATCGTTTCATTTTTGATTAATACGCCTCCACGTTCAATTCCACGTTGCTCCATGTTCCATGTTCTCGCCGCGATGAACATTTTTACCCGATAACGAACGATTTGCGCGATACAATGTGTGACATTGGACTACTCCATTGCTAGTAATATTCTTACTCTGATAAATCTTAAATGATTCCCATAACGGTGACGCAACTGATCATCGCGAGAGGTATAATCTTCTCTCGCAATATCCAACAATTGAAAAAATATATTATGCAGAATGTTGGCCATTTAAGCCATGAAGCACGCGTTGACTCGTAAGGTACGCGCCATGCAAAATATCCGAGACAAATTTGAACCCACCGTAACGGTCGAGGGTTAACAACCCTTTATCTTTTTGCGCACACATTACACTCGTTACGTATATAATAACACAATATATAGCGGGCAAGGGGGGAAGGATCAGCGCTCGAGGATACTATCGTCGTGTCACGGGCGACGAGATCTAGATAGTGCAAAAATATTTCCTTTCGTGGAGAGGAAAAGACTGATTTCTGAAAAGGAACCCGAGAAAGCGAGAGAGCGAGAGAGAGAGATAGTGTGTGTATGTGTGTTTGTGACGTTCGCGAAATTCTCAGTCCGCGTGTCGATCGCGCGATTCCCTTTCGATTTCTTTTCTCTCTCCGTTGCTTTTGATATTACCGAAGCGTTATCGGAGTCAGGCTGCAGTCGGGATCTCGTTCGAACGATCCCGGAATCTCGTATCGAGCTTGACATTTGCCAGACTGGGGTAAGAGCCGCGTTTGTTTCTCCCCCAGCGGGGGAGAGTCATCGATATGTGCTTTTATCAAACGGGAACTGACGGTAGCTGACGGTGTGCAGTCGATGAGCAATTTCGCGGGTACCATTGTAAATGGTACGAGTGCTCTTCCCGAGAGGGTAGAACAGGGAAGAGAGGCCCGCGTGTTGCTGCGCGAAAAATTCTTTCTCCAGCCTGCCCCCGTGGATTTTAGAATCTCCGCTTTAGAGTATTTGAAGATATAAAATCTACGATAGAAAACAGAACAAATCGTAAATATATGTATATATATATCGGTAAATATATATATATATATATATATATATATATAATCTTTTTTTGTTTTTCCCCACATTCAACATCAATGTAGCGTTTATCGTTACGTTATATTACTCCTTGCAACTATTATCAATATTAGTTTCATTATTATTGTTAACCTCTGTCATTGTTTAGTCGCTTATCTCATCCTTATACCGATGTACATATACATATATACATACATACATACACAAACTCACACACACACACGCGCGCGCGTGTGTGTGCGTGCGTGTGTGTATGTATATATACGTATAATTTTTCTATGTACGTTTAAATATTCTCATAAGCTTACATGTAATAGTCGTAGTAGTAAACCTATTTTACATCGCGTTATTAGTAGCGCTTCCTTTTATGATACAGATTGTCATGTGTCGGCAATTTATCAAGTGCCGTTGATACGATACGTGTAATGATACGCGCTCTCGATCAAAAGTCCCCCTTCTCAATAATTATCGAGGTGAATAGACGTTTTTCGAGACAACGACGCTGTCACGATCGTCTCATTGAGACGCGAAAGAACAGTGCCGCGCGACGAATATCACTGGCCAGATTATCGTCTACACGCGACATCCTGGATTTGTCCTAATTAATTACTCTTAAATAATGAGATTTTTTTCCGCTTGCGCTTATCAATCGTACGAAAATTGCGCTCCCTCCCGCGCTCTCTCGCACGCCCGCGCGACGTTCTGGCTCTCGAATCCGCGCTTTATATTTTGCAATCGATATTTGGTGTTTACCCATCTCGATCGCGTATTGTAATTATCGCCTATGTAATTAACGTACAGCGAGTTCTGTATCGCGCGTGAGTAGAACTCTAGATAGCGCTTTTGGAAAGTACCGCCAGATTTTAATATGAAACGCGCTGATCATCACGTCGTAATTACGTTCCCGTGCTCGAGTCATCGATTCATCGATACTACATACTCGCTGCCGTGTAATTTCAGAGGATCATCTCGTATGGAGATGACGCTTCTCCCAATAATCGCTCGGGAATTCATACGAAGCTCGAATCAGATAATATACGTATATTCAGCAAAATTATAGAAAAAACAAGCGGCACGCATAATAATGTTCTCGATAGCTCTCGTAATTGGACCGAATACTCGTTTGATTTTCAGTTCTCCCAGATTGCGGTTTCAAGATAAAACTAATTCGGAGATTACGAGATACCATGTTGCTCTCGCACGGAGGAGACTCGAGAGATCGAAAGCACGAGGAAATTTACGAAAATTCTTGGATACGAGCCATACAAGCTTTCACGTCCAACGACAATTATGCATCCATGGCGTTGAAATGCTTTTGCTTCTACCAACGTAGACGAATATCCAACGAATCATGACGTGGATGGCAGATAAGCGAATTGATTCACAGGGAAGTTCCCAGATAATTCCTCTGAGATAAGCCTCTGAAGAAACTTTCTATCAATTTCCATCGCGATCTTCATCAATGTTACTCTCTTTCCCGATAATTCGTCCGCAAATAAAGCAAGGATAGTGGCTCGAGATATCGGCACTACACGCGATTAGATTACACGCGAACTCAGGAATGGACAGTCTCGAAATTCATTATTCGTCGGGTGGCTCCCAGCAGCGACCTTATACATATTGCCTCTCGAGGCAATCTATCATAGACTCTTGTCAAGTCTTGCGCTATAATTATCGACTCCCGCGTATCGAGTATCGGATGCTCCGATTACAGATCGTTGCTGCGAGATCGGGATTTATTTATTCGAGATATCCGATGACACGCAGGGAGAGCGGGGTGCGAACGCAACGACGCTACGAAATGAGATTTTCTCATCGTCGGAAAATTTCTCGATCGGTCATCGTAACGTATCTTCAGGTACAAATCGTCCTCGCGCTGCTGCCTGTTCGTTGACTGTTCGTCTACAGTCCATAATCGAAGCTCTCTTGATTCTGCACTTTCTTCTGATACGCTTCCAGGTAACTGTCGACATTCCTGAAGACGCCCGAGTTCGCTTGCATCGTCAGCGTGTCCAGGATACGCTCGTTCCTTATGGCTTTTGACGGCAGTACGATCTGCGAGAAGGTTATTTTTCGCGTTTACGTTTGGAAAACTTTGTCGCGACTAGAGTTATTTCAGCGATTGTGTGTTAACGATTCGTGCATTAGCTAGCTCGTATTCTACTTTTACACGATTACCTTTAATCATTTTATTTGGATAATTAATTTTTATCATATATATGTATATATATATATATATGTTCTAAATTCTATTAATATTGTATTATAATATCGCTTGTACATTTTCGTACATCTTCGTGTCTCTTTGTATTCTTACCCTGATTAACTCGTGAGGCGTTATCCGATATAGTTTGAGATCCCTGCTGAGTCTCTCCATAATACACTTGAATTCCACCTTCGCATCCACCTTGCTCGATTTGGTTTTGACTTTGTGCTTCGCCCAGTTTAGCATCGCCTCGAACTTCTTGATCTCCAGCACTTCGAGGCTACGGTTCATAATCATCTGCACCATCGACTCGCTGAGAGTTAGAAAATCTGGATTCTGGAAGAGCTGATAGGCCCTCGTCTCAACAAATGAAAGGATCATGTTGACCAGTTCCGAGGCGGACGTGTAACGCCAGTAATAATTTTCCAGGGCGCACAACATCACGCAGACAATCTCGATCCTGAGGAATTGCTTGGCGTGATGGAAACAAGCTTGTAGAAGCTCCGGCAGGTCGTAGTGCTCTGCGGCGCATATCAGACCCGGTATGTTGCTACACGTTAGCGGACAGGATCCGGTATGCAGGTAATCCAGTAAGATTCGGAAGGTTTCCGGGTCGAACTCGATGATATGGAACTGCAACAGGGTTATCTTTATCGATAAGAGAGATCGGAAACGGATGCAATTAATTTTTCGAGATTTTTCTCGATTGCAAGAAACTCATTATAACTTATTATAGCCGATTTGAATGAAAGTCGCTTGTGACTTTGCCACGTCGGTCGCTCACTTTCGAGACATTTTAATCGTGCAATAACGTAGACTCTCTGAACATGTACACATGTTTATTCCTGTTTATTTTATTTTCTCAATGATGTGCATCTTGCTCACCTCAGTCTGCGCCAATTTCGTTCTATCTACTTTCTGCGCGTCCGCGCAAACGCTAAGCCGCGGCACCGCCAAAGATTGGGCTGCTTTGTCCTTATCTTTCGTTTCCTTGTCTGCAAAAAAGGGATACTTCAACTTGGTTTTTCGACAAAGCAGTGTAGTCGAGACTACACAGAATTTATTTCACACGAAAGGGATGTGCCATTCCTCGCGCCATTCATCGTTCGAATTTGAAACATTTGACATGAATACGTCATATAATCGGTCAATTTATCTAATTATTATGCATTGTATCTAAAAAATGTAAAATAAAAATGTAAAATTCGCAATATATGTACAGTCAAGATGCAAGATAAATTAGATATTTGTCTGGCGACGAGACACGAAGGAATGTTGAGACACGTACCTCTGCAATCTTGCGAACTGGCCCATCGCTTTCGATCCTCGCTCTGCAGAGTGTTCCCGCTGCCGTGCTTCCTGATGCTCCTTCCCCATCCCGCTGTGATCGTGCCGAGACGCGAGAAGGCCCGCTTCACCATCGGCGACGAAGGGACACTTTTGGGCCTAAACACATGGAAACCAGTATCTCACAGAAACCGCGGAGCGGCACCTCAAGGTACGGAGCTGAGATTTGACGGACAATTTACAGAGGCAGAGACAGACAGGAACGTGTCCGAGATAGGAAAGTGGTTGTGAAAGTGGAAGTAGGGGATATATCGAGTACAAAGTTAAATGTTAAACGAGAAAGAAGGAGAAAACAACGAAAGCGCGTTCTCAGAATTTTTGTCTGCCGTTCAACGTGCGGAGGATCCAATTACTCTATGCGCACAACTGTCGAGTAGCGAGTCTTTATTAAATTACTGATACGGCCGGCTGTCGCATAATTCTCACATAAAAAATGTTGAAATAAACAAGAGGCGGCAACGGAAATTGCGAAATTATTATTGGATAATGTCGCAATGAAAGTAGACAAAGTAAGCGAGGAAGCGAGTTTGCATCGATCCGAACATTGCCAACGGACGGAGAACGAGCGAGAGGAGAATGCGAATACACGAATACACGACGATAACAGATCGTACATATGAGAGACAGTACGGCTCAAAGAAGTACGACAGCGAGCAAGACGGCAGACTCGATTCGTGAAATAATCGACGTTCCTTTCCAGGGCAAGCCGAGTTTGCCGTACGAATCGTATCATTCGACAGAATACTGCAGGTGCCTCTCAGAAAAAGAGCATGCCACATCGAGAGTTCGTGTACACGATACATGGCCCGAATGGATTCGTGATCCTTGCGGATTATGTACGGTAAACAAGGTATACATAAGTATAAGTAAAAGGATAGTTACACGAGATATATAGTCATGCGGTGCCATGGAGGATAGGAGACATGGATGTGCCGTGTGAAAGAGATATACATATATCACGAGATCCAGTAACACGATATAGATACGAGAAGAAACATTCGACACTGAAAATCGCAGGCATCAGTCTCACCCCTCGAACGAGATTCCCAATTTATCCTCGTTAGAGAAATCCAATTTCTAGCTCGCGCAAACCGGATTTCCTCTCGATCTTCGCTTCGATCGACGCTCTAACGAGTCCTGAGCGATCGCTCTCGGAGTTGCCGATTGATCTCGCAACTACAATTGCTTGCAATTTTTCCAACGAATTTCTCGACTGCGAAGCTTACCAGGTTTCGTTTCAACGAGCGATTTCGAACTGGATTTACTACGGAGACTAATCGACGTAGCACGTCGGCGTATAACGGCACTGTCTTTGCCGTCAACACGTACCTGGGACTCTCCATGTCTGGGACTTGGAGGAAGTTGGAGCTCTTCGGCTTCTGCGGACTGAGCAACGTCGGCGCTGGTCTCGCCAGCAGTTCAGCGACCGGTACTTGCGGGCTCCCGAAGCCCGCCTGAATCCCATACAGCATTTCTTGAAACACTCTGCAGGGAGCGTATCTCTGAGTAATCATCGCGGTATCGAGTATCGACGAATCGCTCGCGCGTTATGTAGATTTGTTACGTAGATCGTTTACTTTACGTTCGAGGGAACGTAAGTACGGCATCAAGATCCGTTACCTGCTTCTTACTGCTAGAATCGCTCTGACGCCGATAAATCTGACTTTCTGCTTCTGCTGCCCCGGCACGAGGAAAGACACGTCGAACAGACTGGCGTTCAGCGTCACGTTGGCCGAATTGTTGAGGAACACTCTGGTGAAGTCCCTCGCGAGTTGATCGTAATCCTCGAACTGATCCCGCACCGAGTCCAACAACGGCGACGATGGTCTCATGTGTCCGATCGGTCGCCAAGAACCTCGCCTGAAATTGCAAAGTTATTGAAGTTTAGAGAAATTTTCCACTAGATAGACTTCTAATATGGAGCAAATTTCGATGCAGGAGAATCGAATCGATGACGTATATCGCAATGTTAAAGATTTTCGAGATATACAGTTGGAGATTCAAGATTATAAAATGAAAACTTTCTTGAAGATACATCGTAGAAATTTATCACGCATTGATAAATCTCTCGCCCGCTTATTCGCGCCTTACCTGTATGGTTTCGGAATTTGCCCCGTTTCCGCGTGATTCGCGAGATTCGCCACAATGTCCTCCAACATTTGACTTCTCGTCCGCTCTTGCATCCTCGCAAATTTCGGCGCGGAATAACTTGCCCTCTCGCCGTTGACAATTTTCGTCAACATCCATTCTCGGAACATTGGACCTGTTGACGTACGGAAATACGATTCGATGAGTCAATGGAGCCGATGCGTAAGAGAAATTTTTAAACAAGCCCGAGAAATAATCAGTCAATAATAATTGTCAATACGAGCAATTCACGAGTTTATTCATTTTAAATCAGTTATTAATTGGAAATTAATAATTAGATAATTAGGTAATTATTAATAATTAGTTAGGTGAAAACGATGCTCGAATAGGATGATTACGAGAAGCAACGTCCATGCGACGATGCGATCTTTACCTTTCTCGAAAACACTTTGCTCCCACAGATACGGCTTGTAGGCCCCAACTTCGTCCCTCGTGACTACGGACACCTCGTACCTCGTGATTTTCCGCTTAATCCGTGGACTCACTCGTACCAAGATAAATGTGTGCAAAAAGTGCGATTTGATACAAGCTGGACTAAAGTTGGTGTTGTCGGCTTCCAGAAATACGACGCACACTATATCGTTGCCAATGTGCCTTTTTCTCTGGAGCTGCGCGAACAAAAAGAAAGGACTAGACTAGATAAATCGCCGACACGCGCGTGAGGAAAGTCGGAGGAACGTTGAGGCAGGAGGAACGTTGACAGAGCCGAAAATTAAGATAACCGCGTTCCAACGGGAACGACTCACTTTTTGGGGATCGTGTTTCTCGTAAGGCAACAAAGTGGACACGTGGAACATAATCTCGATGCTCCTCCAGCTGGTGTAGATAGAATATAGGCCCGTCAGATCGTGCACGGTGTCGAGACCACCTTTGTACTTGTCGAAACCCTTCAGCCGGATCTTATCGCCGAGGATCTGCAGGAACTCCTCGAAGAGCGGCGAGTTGTCGTTGTTGTCGAGTATCTCCTCCTCGCTGTACTGGCCCTCCTGAATATAAATCACTCCCACCTTCAGTTCGGACTTGATAAAAACCTGATCGAGCTTCAAAAGTTCCTCGGGCGTGTCTGGCAATTGGCCCAGGATCAGCGGCGGATTGATGTTCACCTCCTTGCCCAGGCTGCGCACCACCTCCTCTCGATTGTATCTGGAAAGGAATTTGCCGCGCGCCTGAATAAAACATCAACCGTAACGTCCACTCGCCCGTGATTCGTTCCCGTGTATCTAACCGGCAGCTGATAAGTTTCCACTACGAAATGATTGACGCCAGTTATTCCATTAGCGATTAGGGATCCTATCGATTCCATCCGGTAATTTACGCGAAATATTCAAACACCTGATATAATCCACTGCGATCTCATCTCAGCGCGTAATTGATCTTTCTGTTAATGGAAAATGTATGGAGCATGCATCGTCGCGATAGACTCGCGACAGACAGGCAGACAGATAGGCAGACAGACAGAGAGTGAATGATTCGAACGCTACCGGTCAGCAAAGACGCAGCTGGCGGGGATAAGGCCGTGAACCGTGTAACTGATGGCCCTGACGAGGATCCTGAATTGGTCCCGGCCGTTGAGCGTCTCTTGCTTGATGCTGAGTATCACCGGTCCCAGATCCTCGTCGTTGGTAAAGTAGTTCCAGTGCTCCGAGCCGTAAAAGTACTTCTCGTAGGTCTCCTGCTCGACCGACGTGAGCTCGAAGCCCTGATTCTTCTCCCATTGCTCCTCGATGACCGTCTTCTTCCGCGGCACATCGTCCGTATCGATCTCGTTCTCCTCGAACAGGCAGAAGCTGTTGTCCTGCCGTTTCAGTATCGACGAACGCTCCTCCACCGGCTGCTCCTCCACCTGCTCGGGATCGGTCGCGTCACGATCGCTCTCGCTCTCGTCCCAGATCGTGTCCGACGTGATCTGCTGCCGCGAGCACTCGATCCAATAGCCCGGCGTCGGTATCAGGTTGTGCGGGAATTCTTGGCAAAATTCATCTGCGAGGAAATTTACCTTCAACTTGCATCTATTCCCAACTCGGACGATTCATTATGGATCTCTTCATTAAGGTCGCTCGTAATGAATAGCAAACATAAGGAGCGATGAGCGAAGAGACGATTTCTCTTCGAAAATCATAGGGATACATAGGCACAAGGCTCAATGGATTACAAACGTAATCGCTTACGTGGATGCGCTTTCGCGATAGAGACAAAAATTCGCGGCTCGAACGGACGATCGAAGAGCGCGATGGCTAAGGAGCGACATCGCGGTAGCACGCAAAGAGTCGTAGCGTCGCGATAGTGCGCGTTGCACTAGTGCAAATGCAATAATCCTCGACGTCCTCATCAGCGCGAGCGCGCGAGTGTCGATCGAGCAATTCCCGTGCAAAAGGGGATCAGCGTTAATTAATTCCGCTCGACTAGCGCTCTTCTCTGCGCCAGAGAAATCGGTAAACGATGATGTCTTTGTTCTCCGAGGAGGCGAGGAGAACCGGCCGGATCATCCCCGAAAGGGTTTGTCTGGAAATTAGAGGCACAAAGCGAAAACGAGACCGGCGAAAGACGGAACGAACGGAAAGACGGCACTCGAGAGCGAGCGCTCCGCTGCGGAATCGTTAAGGCCGAAATTCGATCCGACGTAGCGCCGTAGAGCCTCGCGGGCGAATCGAGGGTGAGAAGGAACACCGACGAGGGATTCTCTCTCCGTCCTTCAGAAGGGCCGAACGCTTCTCGCGTCCACGTCTCGCGTCTCTTAATATGTTTCTTCCTTCCCGGCTCGTCGTTGGCACTTATCAATCTTCGTCTGCCTGGCTTCGGCCCTTTTGTTGTTCCTCTGCGGCCAACGCGCGGCTGTCGACGATACCGCAGTCGATTCACTGTAAGGTAGAACACCAAGCTGTTTGCAGACAGGGCTTGGTATTCGAACTTAGAGTGAGCCGCCCGCGGTGCCTCCTCTTCTTCACCTCCGCTGTCCTTCACCTCCGATTTCCGACCCTAATCGCCGGTCGCTTCGTTCTCGCGTAATGGCCGGCCATATATCTCAGCTGAAAACTCGAAGGCCTCGAGAGCGGGCACGAGTTCCGTCCCCGCGGAGACTCGTGCTCGAGGCTGAGGCTTGCTCTCGAGGGTAAACGCTGGAAATTATCTCATCTCCCGGCCGCGGATTCACTCGCCTCCGAATTCAACGCGCCTAATTCATCGCGACGATGATCGTCTCCTCGCGCGCGCAACTCGCCAATCCTATGATCCTGCGATCTCCGCTCTCGCTGTTCGAATCCGTCGTGGCGAGGAAGCTTTGCGCATGTAATCACGCGTAATCCAAGACAGGCGGAACCACCTGTGGCTTCTCATACATATGTACCGTGAAAGTTGGCGGGTTCAGTGTTGCGACACCGAGGGCTCGCTTGCGCGAGAAGCGCGATTTCGAAGTCACGGAAATAAGCAAGCGAAAAAGAGAGAGAGAGAGAGAGAGAGAGAGAGAGAGAGAGAGAGAGAGAGAGAGGGAGAGAGAAAGGAGAAGCGAGTGATTCGGACAAAAGTACTTACCGGAGCACGCCTGCGGCGGCAGCGGAAAGATCAGGGTGGTCGAGGATTTTCTTCTCGCAACTGCGCAGCCTAAACTTTGTGGCTTGAAGCTGCGCAACTGCTGCATGAAGTCCGAGCACTCCATCAGCGCCACGTCGGCAAAGTGCAGATCGCAAAGTATCTGGTTCTTGAACCTGCGACGCGGAACCACCCTTAGAATCATTCGTCGAAACGATTGCTCCTCGTCGGCCGACAGTCGTAAAGGTTGCAGCGGCTGAACATGAGCGGCAATGATATCTCTCCGTTCTTGGTGTTACGCGCTGAACGGCACGTGCAAACACGTCACAAAATCCAGCGACGCGTAAATGTGTCGCTAATCGCGACGTTACGCAGTTTTTTAATCCTAAATTCGCGTCGCAATTTGGAGAATAGAAAAAATAGAAAATAGAAAAAATAGAGAAAATAGAAAGATAGAGATAAAAATTTCCAGTCATGATATGATCGATCGATAGTCGATTAAATGATTGGCGATATTGATCGGCAAGAACGGCGCCACTAATCATCCAAACCGATCGCAACTTTTATCGCTCAACGTTATACGGCTCGACTCGACTCGACGAGGCACGATGTCTGATTTATCGTTGTTTCTCGTTAATGGGACAAGAAATGCATAGCGCTTGCAATTAGTGTAATTATAATATCCCGCATCGTAATCACAAGCAGTAGGAAACAGCAGAAGCATGTAGAATTAATTAAACGAGAAAGATTGGATCCTTATCGGCAGATAAAGGAAATTTCTCCAATAAACGCATTTTATTTCGACGCGATAAGAGCGGAAAACTCGAGCGGATCTTATCGTGGATGAAAACAATCAAGAAGAACGAAGTTTCACGAGAGTTTCATCCGCTTGATAAAATCCGTCGTGGCATCTCAACGGCAGCCGTTATTGGAACACGCCGTCGCTCTTATCTCCCGCATTATTTGCTATTATCGCACGGATTTACGCAATAGCAATTAAAATCGTGAATTATCCCGGGATTCGTCGGGAAACTGATAATCCACATTCCGAGAATATCCTTCCATCTAACTCGCGCGAGTTACATATCGGCGTATTCTCGCGACAATTTCACGTACTACCTTTACTACATTCCTAGTCACGCAGATACGCGTGATCATCTTTTCGTATCGTATACAAAAGCACCTCATAAATCTCGTGTACGTACAAGATACAACGTCGATCTGTCGATCTTGACGCGAATAACGACGCGGTGGAACGGACCGCTTCATCGGAGTCAACTCGCGTCGATTTTCATTCAATTGACATTTGTCAATCCCGATTCGCGCGATCGAGCCGCGAGCTGGGGACGGATTACCGTGCGATTAATCGCAAATCGCGGGGGATGTTATTTTCTAAGCTTCACCTACGCGTTGACACATTTCCGTCGACATTTCGCGCGGCGGCGGCAGTCGGGGGGATTCCCCGTCCGCGTAAAATTGTAAAACGACCGGTAATCGGCGTAACGCTACATTAAAACGTCCGTTCCAATGTAGCCTGCATCCGACAGGATCCCGCTCGCGTTATTCCCCCTCGCATTCCCTCTCGCGTCGGAACAATAAATATTTCTCGATCGATCCTCGAGCCATCGCCGAGGGCTGGAATTACGACACCATGCTTTTAACGCGCGTCGTAATGCTCGCTGAATCCCGAATGGTTTCCCGAATCGTCGGCCATATCGTCGATATGGAAGGATGTCGCTCGTCCTTTCACCCCACGGGCAGGGAGAGGGAGGGAAGGGGAGAAATCGTTTGAATCGCCGATTGAACTCTCGCCGCGCGATCGATCCGCGATCGAACAACGCGATGGCTTTCCGATTGACTGGGCTCCGCGATGATCCCCGATCCGCGATGGCTGTGATGTAAACGAAACGGGATTCCCGGATGGGAAAGCTGCGACGTATAGCCGCGCGTTCATTTGTGCACCGTCGAATTTCATCGGCCGTGTAGAAATCCGGCGAGAGCGCGATATTCGCGCGATCAAGGGCGACCCTCGAATGCGAAACGGAATTTTTGTTCCGGGATAATTCGACACGCGACGACGTGTCGTTGCCGTTGAATTTCAATTTCTCATCGGATTAACCGAGAATCGAATTCACCGACGAAGAGCGCGTAATTCACCGCTTCTTGCGGTTGCCGGCATGCCTGTCGGCCTCGGAGCTTCTATTCTCGTCGGGCATCGGTAAAATAACAAAAGTCAAGCGTGACGTGTGGGCGGCGAAAAGAAGAGCCTCCCCGTCCCGCGATTTATCGACACGTCTTTTCTTCTTGGCCACGTCGAATCGCGAGGGGGATCTCCGTTCAGGCTCGACACTGCGCTTCGACGGTTCGCGAATTACCGCGGATTAATGAGGCGGATTAGTGAGCTTGATTATTGATTGACTCGATCAAGCAAAATGCGGAAGGGGGCAGGGCGAAATGGCAAAGCGAGCATCGCTCGCTCGATCGCGATAATCGCAACGATATTGGCGACGATCGAGCATCGAATTGTTCATTTCGGTCGTCGGATCGGGGCACAAGCGAGGCATTAAAATACAGAGCGGTACTCGGCCCGCGACTATCTCATCACGCATATCTGGATCGGCATCCAGTCTGGAAGACGGGAAAATATCTTGGGAATTCGCGGCGCGAGACCGCTCGTGTCACGGATCTCGTTTCATACGCGTCGACTTAGCCTCTGAAATATGAGAGAGGAGGATGCGCGGGCGAGAGCCGAGCGAGAGGAGAAAAAAATGATGCGAATAATACAGACAGGATTCCGTTCAATGGCGTGCCGATTATTTATGCCTTCCCCCCCACCCACTCACCCACCCCCTCCCACCCTCCTTCGCGTTAAATCGCGCGAAAGTGGAAAATGTGCCGCACGCGCGCGCGCGCGCGCGCGCGCGAAGTGACGGGAGCCGCGCGTTTCCTTCTGCGATTGAGCCTTGTTTTCCTAAACATCGTTTACGATCCCGTGCACGTTTATCGCGCGTTTCCTGGCATGACTGATTGCGCGGATTGCGCCCGGAAATCGACAGTGGTGCGAAAGGCAACGACGAGCCGCGCGCATGATGAGCGAATTTGCGAGTCGGCGAGTTTTTCGCGCGATTCTCGAGAGACGCGTGGAATCGTTCAGTCCGTTTCTTGCTGTTTGAGAGAGACTCGAAATTTTCCAAAGCTCGATCGGAGATTGATATACATCTTCTCGAAACGATGTTTGATCAACGGGCGGGCTCGTTAGGCACGAAAAGTCTCTCGATTAGACGAGAGAACGAAGCAATAAAACGAGCATGATAATGAAAAGGGAAGGAAACGTGTCTTCGCATTAATGGGGCACGGATTACGGCTGATAATACTGATTAAACGCAACGTCGTTTCGCCG
The DNA here is from genome assembly GCA_020341155.1 of Eciton burchellii. Classification (NCBI taxonomy): domain Eukaryota; kingdom Metazoa; phylum Arthropoda; class Insecta; order Hymenoptera; family Formicidae; genus Eciton; species Eciton burchellii. The sequence goes on from JAHMML010000073.1 coordinate 681,871, forward strand.
GACTCGCATAAATCGCACCGAGAAGGAGAGAGAGAGAAAACGTGATTTCGTTATACTCACCGTCTCGCCCGCTTTTGATTGGGTCCCGTGAGATTCAGGCCGCAGCTGTTACATTTTAGGCATTCCTCGTGGTAGTGGTTGTTGTCGTACAACGGCGACGGTTCTTGAAACAATAAGAGATAGAAGAGACACGCATAGAGATGGGCATTCAGGGAATCATCCGGGATGCGTTTGAGATCATTTATTATCGATTGCAACTAATAGAATTTGTGTCATGTAAGGCTCTACAGCTTTCCAAAGACTATCGAGGCTCGTATTTACGCGACGTCTCGTAAAACACGGACGCGTTCTCCGCGAAGAGAGATATCGTGTTCGCCTCGCATCGCCGATGTGTCATCTCGCGTTAGTAATTAAAAGGAGAACGCGTCCTTATTTTCACGCGGACGTTTTTCTTGCTCTCGAACATCCCCCCATTCTCCCCGCTGTGCATCACACAATCTCTCTCTCTCTCTCCCTCTCCCTCTCTCTCTCTCTCTCTCTCTCTCTCTCTCTCTCTCTCTCTCCCATCATCGCCACTAAAATCTCCAGAATGTCCGGGAAAACTCGCCCATCATCCCCTGTTCCATTCGCACTATTTTTTTCTCTCTTTTTTTTCTTTTTTTTCTTCTATCTCCATTCTTCCCCGGTCTCCCCTTGTTCTCGTGTCCCTATTTAACCATCCTCTCGCGAGGTCGTGTCAAGCTGAGCCGGGGTGTGGTCGGCGCTCTCGCGAGCACCGCACCGACGCACCGGAGTCCGTAAAGAATTCCAGCGCGTGCCAAGCATGGAATTTTGATATCGAGAGGAAACCGAGCGTCGCGGCGCCGTGACGCGCCGCGAAGCGAGGCGAGGCGAGGCGAGGCGAAGCAAAGCGAGGCGAGGCGATGCGAGGCGAGGCGTTCGTGTTCGAGATCGCGATCTGTAATAATTGCACGCATGCACGCACATACATTTTACGCGGATGGAGGTCCGTGCATGCGTGCTTCATAGGGTGTCCCGTGAACATTGGCGAAACTGTGCCGAATAGAAAAGTCTCCAGCAAACGGCACGCGTGCCGTTTGCTCCTTTGATCTTACAACTTGAAGAGAGAGAGAGAGAGAGAGAGAGAGAGAGAGAGAGAGAGACGAGCCTCTTGAGATTTGTTATAACAAACGCGCGGAAAAGGGATGCGACGAGATTGAGACATCTCTGTCTAGCATGGCCTTCCTGAATATTTTTAAGCGACCAAGCAAGCGACGTTCGCAAGTTCAAAGGAACCGAATGTACCATCGATGAAATCTCAAATCATAAGAGCGAAGGCGCAAAGCGTTGCGTCTGCTGAGAAATGTCAAAAGATCGATGAATCTGTGAATTATTCAAAGCCGAGTTTACGTCGCCTAACGTTTTCGCAATTCGGGATCGCTGTAGGAATCAAATCGTTCGACAGCTCTTGTAGAAAATTGCGGAACACCCGCAAATAAGCGCTGATATCCTCTCAACGTTACATGCGCGCGAAGCATGCCGACTCGGTTCCCGTTGTTTAACTTGCCAAATTGTTACAAACTCGTAACGTGATTATTACATCTTAACAAGGACGGATACCTCGAATAGGAACAGCGGATTCACTGCTGCTAACTGGAATTAGCCCGTAAGTCGTGACGGATACTCAAAGACACACGTTTGTTTCGAGTTCGAGAATAAGAAACACATTGGATTTAGATTCAAGGCGACTCTAATTGCGATAATTCCAAGAAACATTCCCGATATAAAGTAATGAGATAATAATGTTAGTGTCGATAAATCGTGATACTTTATAAATAAATAAATACACATTACGGATAATCCTAGATAATACCACAAAACATAAGACCAGAGACAGTTTTATATTTCAACATTTTTTCATACTTTATTTTCAAGTAACGAGAGATAGACAAGCTTCGAGCGGATCGCTTCGAATCTTTCCAACGTTACGTTAAACGATACATCGTACCGAGTGCGGTCAAGTCTAGCGTGCGCCGAACGAAACGGAATCGCGTGAATGCATTATTAATATTTACGCTTCGCTGAGAAAAGTTTAGAACGGGCCGATGAAGCTGAAATATAAATTAGCCGTGTTGCAGCGATCTCGTTACAAGTTCTCGCGATATATCTCGCGCGAAATATTCAGATCACGAGCGAAACTATTCGCCCTGATGGCACGTGATGCGACACGAGATTACGCTCGTGTATTACTTTGAGCGAACGTATTATTCTTTCCAGCCTTTACACCGCTGTCTCGTGCGTATTCTGCATGCGAGCCTCCCCATGGTTCCTGCACATGGTTCCTGCCTCCCCTTGCTTCTTCGATGCATTTTACACATTGCCGGCGAACGGCTCGCGTAATTTTATCATTACAGATCGAATGAACGCGCGAGCTCGACGTGTCTGAGAATTTTACTCAACATCTCGTATGCGTTTTGCTTTATGCTGGCTACTTGTTGTATCACGCTGTCCGGCAAAAGTTCGAGGTTCCTTAAAATTGACATTCATTCGTAGTCAGCGAATCGCAACGCGACGTCGACCTTAGCAAGTTTGCTAATTACTGACGCGCGTAAACTTTTTCCGTCTGTACAATCGCGTTACCGCGTCGGAGGAGTTTGCATATGCAATCTCGGCGGGAATGGAGATGGCGCGATAAAGCATCGCGGGAGGGGGAGGTAAAGTTTCGCGGAACGCGCAGTGAAAACATCCACGAGCACGCTCGCGAGCTCGCGAGATCGCTTAAGAGGCCGTGAGCGAAAGTGCGGAGAACGTCGATTAAATCGCTACGCGCAGTTTACACGGGCCGATATATTCCTCAACGCCGCTCCCGCCGCGTTATACGTACGTGCTCCTTCGGATATTGCTTTTTATCTCGGCAAAGGGCGCGGACGGAGGCAAGCAAGCGCCCTGCTAAAACATGCAGGAGGTAAATCAAATTCTAACGATTCGAGATAAAACGCGCGCTTTGCGATCTCCAGCGAGGATCTCGCAAAATGCAGACGCGACGGGGTGCCTTCCGGTGGCCTTTTTAACGTGCCGCCGCCCACGACGATTACACTCGAAATGAGCGCGCGTTCTTATTTATAGGCCGGTTCTCCGGAAAGATGCCGAGATCGGAAAATGTCACGTAACGCGTAATCAACGGGTTACAGAACGGAATTAGCGCCGGTGTCGATGGAGCTGAAAAATTGGATAAGCAGGAGGAACCGATTGCAGGCCGATGAAATCGCGCTGCAACCGGAAGTTGCATCTGAAAATATCGCAACTTGTCGGTTTCAGCAAGAGCGTGATCGCGCGCACGCACAAACGCGCGCCGATGTCGATGCAGCTGTCGCTGCACCCCCTCCCCCCTTTTTTTCTTTTCTCTTTTTTATCCTTCTTCCCTTCCCCCGCCTTTTATTTTATTTTACTTTCACCTCGGATGGGCGATCCGTCGAGGGATGTCGTCCGCGTTCGTTCGTCGCGCGCGGAAACGAGAACGCGGAAAAGCGAACTCGCCTCGGGAGGGACGAAGGCGGTGAACAAAGGGAACGCAAGATCCGATGCGTGATTTGATTTGGACGAGCGGCATCCAAAGCAAATGAACGAGCAGCTGAGAGAGAAAGGAATCCCGCATACATCGCGCTTGCTCCAGTTCCCACGTGCGTCCGATGGCTGTTTACTGCAGCCGCTGCGCTTTCGACCGAGTTTCCGGAGCCCGCTTCGCCCTCCTTCGCGAGTGACTTTTGTCGCGGCTGAGAATTATCAACCGCGTTATCTTACAGCGTTATCTCTCGCCGTAAACCGCGCGACTGTTGGATCACATCTCTCTCTCTCTCTCTCTCTCTCTCTCTCTCTCTCTCTCTCTCTCGTTGCGTCTAATTAATTAATTCCTCGCTGTTTGCCATTCCGTTTGCCGTCCCGCTGGCCTCGTTTCCGCCGACCGGTGCAATCCCGCGTGCGCGCCGCGACGCCCCCGACGTCGGGTGTCTGCCGCAAATATAATTTTCGTTCCTCTGCCGGCCGCGTACGCTTTATCCCGCATTTATCGGTTCTTCGTTGGCCGCCACGTCTGCCACGACATGGTTTACCGTCGTCGGTTTGCTACATCCGGATGCGGACGCAGCCGCGATTGAATGGGAAGAAAAAGAAGGATAGAGGCAGGGCAAGTTGGCGCGATCGGTGCGGCGAGGAGCTGCGAGTGCGATGCGAGGAAGCCTTCGCGCTTAACTCGTGTCTGTAAAACGAAATTACGCATATATATTACGAAATTACGAGTACACACAGGGTGCAGTTGACGCGATCGGTGGGTCCGACTATTCGCGATGCTCTTCCCTATCCGCAGCAGGCGGAAGTGAAGCCCGAAACGTGACGCTCGCTGTGGAAAAGTCGTGCCGATAAAATTAAGCAGATGGAATTAATCGCGTCGCGTTATCGCGCGCACGTACCTGACATTTATAATAATAGCTTAGCCGGGACAGGGGATAAGGAAACCACACCGCTCCACGTAATCGCGGTTAACGCTTTAACCTTTTCCGGCCCGACGAATTCAATCGGAATCAGATGTATACGGAATGTATCAGATTCTCCGCGCGCGCACGCGCGTGTTCTCTTTTATTTCGCGGACTCTCCGCGGCCAATTCCGGGTCCGTCTTTCTCCAATGGAAACGCCGAGGCAGCAATGGCTCTCGCGTTACAAGCGATTTATATGGAGAAATAGGCCTCAAAGTCCATGTATCGTATTTTATGTATTTACGCGTTTGAATCTGTAACTTGTCGCTAATTCAATCGAAAACGTTACCGTTGGATTACGGATAAAATGGAAACACACACGCGCGCACTATGACAAACATTGTTATTAGTATGCAACTAATTAGAGAATCGACGAGAGACGAGCTTGATTCAATGACCGCGAATTCTCAAGGGACTCGAACACATTTTTTACACATGTTCAGCTCGCGAACCGAACATGACGTAAATATCATACATTGTTTATAATTATCTGCGATGTAAGCAGAGTCTAGTTCCTCGATCGCGATGCCTGCATCGCACGCTGCAAATCCGGCAAAGATTAAGCCGGATTTGCGCGATTCATTCTTTATGATTACTCGGCATGAAACGTGTGTGCGCGTGACGAAGGAAATCTCGTTTCGCTTTTGGAAAGTAAATTTTATGGCGTCAACGTTTCGGCACAAATGATTATCTATATCACGTCCGGATGAAAGAAGCGTCGTCGTTATCTGTCCTGTAAAGAGGTTTTAAAAGGGACGTGAATAATTGAGCGATCCATCATTCGCTTGTGCTGTTCCAAAACCGCCGGCTCGTTAATTTAGTCGTCATATTTTCATTAATACCGAGGAACCGAGGATTTTTCCTCAACTCGGGAGTTCGAGCGAGTTACGAGCGGCGGAAGACGGAAGGCTTTCGGCGCACTCGCTAGTTCCGCTCGCAACTCGTTTATCCGGAACAATCGGCAAGAATGTGCGAACCGCGTAAATTCGGCCTCAGCAATGAACGCGGTCTTGTCCTCCGGAATTAATGACCCAGGAGCGCAGCCTCGGCCGGTCGCTTGGCAGAATTTATCGGAACCAATGAAATTCTCGGAGGTCTCGCAGAGAGAGAGAGAGAGAGAAAGAGAGAGAGGGTGAGGCACGACTGCTACTAATCGCTTCCGATGAAAATAAGAATTACATCCCGCGCGATTATTGCATCCTGGACTCTTCCGCGCGGTTCACATCACCAACGAAAAAATCGAATTTTTTCCTACAAAATCGCAAGGCACACTCGAAAAATAACTCGGAAAAGAATCCCGCTCGCGTTTGACATTTCCAACAGACTCGTAATCACGTTGCTCGAACGGCATGCATCAAGTATGATAAAACATCACGGATAAAAGTTTTAGAAGAACTCTAGTCTCTCTGGAAAGTTTTTTTTTTTTTTTTAAGAGCGGCTCCCCCGCGTAATTCCAAAGTATCCACTTGAGCGTCGCGTGTATCACGATACGGCAAACTTTCAGATATGTTGTCAGCGTCAACGGATCAACCGAGTGGAATCGCGGGGAATAGAACGCGACGCGTTAATCCGCGGCAAGCAAAGGGCCGATTACTCGCTTCGTTCATGTGTACCGAAGAATATCTCTTTAATCCGCGCCGTGCCGCGCCCCTCGCTTGTCAATACGAATAAACGAATAATCGATTTGCGTGATTAGTCCGCGGCGGATCAGAATACGCGGTGAATACTTGATAAACGCACATGAACGCTTGATGAACACACACGAGCGTGGACGGAGGTCGAGATTGATCCGACTGCTATCGGCGCGATCGCTATCGGCTGAGATTTACTCCGAAGCATCTTTCCGGAGCTTTCGGATGTCACTTTGGACGTTTCGCTGCACCCTTGTTTGTTACAACGATAAAACGATAAAACGATCAAGCTGTCGTAACACGTTGTCGTTGGTTAATTATATCCGCGTAGCACAACACGGAAGATTACGAAATCATTAGCCAAGTACACGTTACGCGCTACGCGTATTATTTATCACAACGATGAACGCGGATCTCGGTAACTCGGTTGCTGTTCCAACGTTAAATAAGCAATGCCGAAGGAGAAATCCTAGTTATCCGTCCATGGAACGGTCCGACCTACGAAACGCTCGAGTAATAAATGGATCTCCGCGTTTCTAGGATCCGCCACGAGGAACTCGCAGGATGGAACCGCTGAAGGTATCGATAACAACTCGTCTCTCTCTCTCTCTCTTTGTTTCTCTCTCATCCGCGTTGTCATCCCTCATCGTCCCGCCGTGCATCGAAACAAATTGATGAACGTGCTCGCCGACGAAGGCGCCCTTCGCGGATGGAGGGAAAGGAGGAATTCCGTCAAGGGCTCGGCTGACGTGCAATAAGCCTGGAGGGAGTTTTTCACGAGCATTTCGCGTGCCACGGCCGATTAATATCTCTCGATTAAAAGCCCATTACGTGGCCACGGGCCGGAAACGAATAATGCGATCGAAACCATCAATCGAGTTTCGTCGTTCGAGGCGCATGCTAATCCCTCCGACTCGGATTGCCCTGCCCACCCTCGCCTTCGTCACTTTGACCTCGCCAACGAGCGAATCGTGGCTTACATCCTACATTTACAACGAAGGAAAAGAAACGACCCAAACGTCCGAAACGATTTTTTTACCCAGCCGAAACAGCCGGGATTTTAATGCCCATCCGTTTCGAGGGGACGGTTCCGGAAGAACGATAAAAGAAAACGGCGATAGCTCGATGAACGAAAACATAAAGCAATGTTCCAAGTAAAATTTCAACCGGTCGACAAAGTTACGAGGAGACTCGCTGAGAAGAGCAGTAAAATGTATCGACGAAACTGATCCGAAACGCTGGTCGACTTCAGAATTTGACTTTATCCGACTCAAAGTGATTCAAAATATTTGTGCGCGATATCTCGGCATTCGCCAACAATTCGCACACGATTCGCATTCGAGACTTTGAGCCGGATACATAACGAAAGTTACGACTGCGCGATATTCGTTCTCGATTATCGCGCTTAAGGAATCGATTGATTTATATCACACGCGAATGTATGTGCGGATACTTTATTTTATCGATCGATCGATTATTACTTTCATCAAATAATTCTCTTGCGCCGCTTGCGCGAGTAGCAGCAAGACACCAACGCGATATTCGTCGCCCTGGGCTCTCACTTGACAAGATATTTACCCCGAAATTTAGCCCGCTGTTGGGGATAAACATCTTGCATGCGTCCCACAAGCAAAAACACCGCAGAACGGAACGAAAGGAAAGGCACTCAACGTAAGAGTCGACAGTCTCACCTTGTTATTCCCTGCTATAGCGGAAAAACATACGAGAGCAATTTCGAAATGGACGCAGCCGCGCGAACGGGAAAGCGGGCTGTCCGATCTGGAAAATTACATTTGCGGGTGGCACACGAATTACGAACAATTTGTTCGTAGCCTCCATTGTCCCTCGAAACGCTCATCCGCTAAATTACGCGAGCCAAGTTCCAAAGATAAGGGAAACATAATTAAAGCAGCGCGGTAAGGCGCGTAAAAACGAGAGCTCCGTAGAGCTCCGAGTTGCGAAAAACTTGCGGGCGTTACGGCATGGATAACGTAGGACGTAACGAGCTATAGAGCGACGAATATTGCGAGACATCGTGTAGCTGGCGGACTCTCGATAATCGCTCCGATCGAATCTGGAGATTCGACGGCGGAACGACGAAAGCGACGAAAGGCCGTAAGAAACGATGAAATACGGACAAGACGCACATGCGGATCAAAGAAAAAAGAAGAAAAAAAAGAAATACGTAAACAAATACGCAAACATACGGCGCGAAACGTACGACGGATGGAAATTTAAAATCGAGAGATCGAACGATCGGATAATCGCGTATAATAAACGCTTGAAAAACTTCATCGAAAGCTTCGTTCGGATTTTATTTCTCATCCCGCGAGAGACGTGTAATCGAGAATCATACAAGTAGTCCCCATTTGGGACAAAGTTGATTATGTCGCCCGGACTAATTCGCTCACTCCATTACATCTCGCTGCGAATCTCGATAATTGTCTCCAATTAAATCGTCGTCGAGGATGGGCGGTGTCGTTCGGTCGGTTAATTCAAAAGCGCACTCGCAAATATACACGCGCCAATACGCATACTTAATATCGTCCGTAGCAGGGGAAGAGAATCGATGGCAGCTCATTATTAATTAGATATTCGATAGCGTTCGTAAATTAAATTATTACTAATGGATACGATCTAATTGCTTGTTTCAAGAGCGCTGTTGAGCGTGACAAATCAATCGTACACTGCAACATTTCATTTCGAACGAACGCTGGATGACGCGCCGTAAATCGCTCGGCATTTCTCCTTCTGACTAATGAATTCTCAGCGACGAGAAATAAATTCGAGACCGAGAAAGCATCGAAAGTATTCTCCATAATCTGCGAAAGTTCGCCCTGAAAGCCGTACAAAACGGATCTTTCGCCGCTATTAACGCGTCCTAAGCGCGCGACACTTCTCGAAACTCGCGAGATGCGAGCCGGGCCAAAGTTACCGATGTTTTCGAATCCTTAATGCGCTGGGAAGGATGTAAGAAACGTCCTGACGACTTCCGCTCGTCCGACTTAACCCGAGTTTCTTGCGACCGTCCGCCTTCCCTCGCCGGGAATAAGCAACAAAGTTTAGCAAAAATTATTCGCCTCGGCGAATCTCCTCGTAATGAGAGCCACGCGGCTGCGACGTTTAAACGATTTATCATAATTATAAAACGGTTAAATTTCCGACCAACGGAGAAGGACGGACGACAGCGAACGGCGATGAATGAAAACCGCCCGCGAATCGATTACAGCGGACAGAGCTCGCTCGGTTTTACGACTTTACTTCGTACGAGACGACAATGCCGAGATGCGAGATCGAAGGGAGATAAAAGCACGCGCCGGAACGGTAACGGACACCGAATGATTGTTTTTATGATTAATACCGACGCAGCCTCGTGCAGCCTCGATGATCCGCATTAAGCACGTACCGCGATAAAGGCGCTCTAACGAGGGCCGCCTCTTCGCTCGACTGATCACGTCTATCGTAAAATCCGCGATGAAAGTATTTATCCCCTGACCCCCYCCCYCCCCCCCCMCYCCSCCCCYCCCCYCYCTGGCATCGACTCCCTGAACACATTATTTCAACTTTGCGAGCCGAGGAAACGGCAAACTCGGCGGAATCGCCGTTCCGAATTTAAACGCGACGTGTTATATTCAGCGGCGTCTCGTCGCTTCATAAAGAAGCGGAAACGCTACGAGTAAAAACTTCCTCGCTCCGTACGAAACGACATCGAATTGAATATCGGATTGAGAATCGAAAATTTCCCGATCTTGCAATCTTATCGACTCGTCGAATTAAAATGGATGATGTAATATGTCCATTATCGTAAAAGCAAGTTTTAAACAGGCCGCGACTCGTCGAGCAAATCGCATCACAGATTGCAGGCACGTTAAACTTGTCGTTTGCGTTTGCGGGAATATGTAATCTAAAGCAGAAAACTCCTGGCCAGAAATTAGCACGTGTAATTCATAATTAATCTCAAGGATCGCGAAACGCGACACATTACGCTACGATAAACTTTCTTCCTCCAACTTGTCCTCCTTTAAAATGTGTCATTTTCGTTATTTTTATTCTCGCATCAAACGAACATAACGCATAACGCATAAGAATTGCGTTATAGATTATGATGCAGTCCCAAGTAATGCAGTTCCAAGTAATTTCAAAAGTTTAGACTCTGTATTATTTTTATATACTTACAATGTTATATATTTCGTATAAAAATGTTTCATACTAAAAATCGTTAATATTCTGCTGCGAACATAATCTTAATTTCGAGCCTGCATTTTGAGCATATCGCGAATAAGAAAAATTGCGACCCCGGATCGGTCTTTAACAGAATCGATCCAAAGTCAACGAACGTGCGCGAATTTCGCATACGATACTTTATGTCGTATACGAAAGATGCCATTAAGCGCCCATCGATAATGACGACAATGATACATCGCGTCGTACAAAGGTACATGTCCATATTGAAAATGTGCTCTACAGTAACGGATCGTACGCATAAATCATCGCATAAAAAAAAGATGGACGTACGACTCGAACGAAGCGAATTCGAGAAGCGAGAAAAAGTCTCATTCGGCAAAGAATCGCGTTAACGACCGTTTACGTGACCGCGCGTCACGTGATAATTAATGATGATTTGTTATCGAGCGTATCATTTGAGCGTAAAATTTGAACAAGGAACGGTGCCTCGTTGTCAGTATCTGATCTCGCACGATCGGGTCATACCTGTGGATCGTCAGTTTCCGGCTTCATGGCCACCTCGACGGGTTAAAACGGGTTAGAGCTGACTCGATCGCCGAGACTCCTTCTCGACATCACTCGCGAACTTTGCATCGCACAGGGAAATCACAATCGGTACACTGACTGATCACGCGCGGCTATCGAACGATCGGTGTCAAGGACGCGCGGAGAGGTCCGCCGCCGCGGCGAAGGTCACGGAAGGACCTTTCGGGACAGGGCGATAACGGTAGGGCGAGTTGGCTGCTGTTTCCCTGACGACGCGTGCCGCGCGCGCTGGGCGATCTCCAGGCGGCTCGGCTTCGAAGGGCCGATGCCGAGCCCTGCCACAAGTGGTTGTGCCCTGCCGTTTAGGAGACAGCCGAGTAAACGCGGGCAACCGATCCGCACATCCCGGACGAACCGACCCGATCCCGGTCCGATCGCTGAGGGAACCAACGCGATCACGAGCGATGCGTTCTCATCTCACTCACCGGACGTGGATTTAAATTCGAACGTATCATCCCTCCACGCGCGCGCGCCCTTGCCAACGGCGTGGCTCGCCACCGACGAGGCCGTCGCTCGTTTGATCGGCCCCAGGCCGATCGATCCTTCGATACAGGTAAACAGACGAAGAAGGAGGAAGCGAAGGAAGCGGCCGGGAGACCGCGAGGATCCGCGCTGCGCGCACTTTTCCGATTCAAGCACGAAGGATCGGACGAGTTTCTTCCTCGAGGAGGACGATCCCTCCCCGCTTTAATTCGATCGTCGATCCTTCAGGATGACCAGGCGAACCAGCCGATCCCCGTATTCGATCGTGCTCCTGGATGCCCTCGCATCGACGTGGAACGTCCTGCCGTCCTCCTCCTGCCGATTATCCTGGCTCGTTCGTCCCGCGATGACGGCAACACCTCGCACATCGAGCGGAACCGCGACGAGTGTACGCGCACACGCTCGTCCTTCGCCAAGAAGTAGCACGCAAGGGCTGCTTCTCTGTTTTCCAACCCATCGACTGGCGTGCACCCAGTGTCACCTCGCAGGAACTAAGCCGACCACGAGGACGCCTGCGTCCCCGAGCGCCGCGACGCCGGCCATCCCCGACGTCCGCGTTCAATCGCGCATGACGTGCGAAGAAGGGCGCGAATTTAGCGCGAGGTTCGAGATGGAGTGCGCCTCGATAGCGCCTATGTGGATTCGCTTTGGATATTTGCCGAGTAAACTGCGACGATTACTCGAGTCTCCGTTCATTCACGATATCGAGATCGATCGCGCTGGAGGATTACTCCCGTTTGCGTATGAGAAATTAAATTGACGTGACGCGGATTGAGAGGAAACTGGAAACGAGACCGATAAAAGTGTAACGCAATGCAAAGCGATAGATGATATACGACGACGATGACGACGAATAACGTCTGACGTGAGAAAATATGAGAGTGATGTGCGACAAATGCAAGTATCGATTACTTCGGATAACTAGATTGACATGTTTAAAAATTTATTCATCTTTTAAATATTGTACTTTAATCTTGAACAAGTTTTTAATAGAAATATCGCTGACATTATCGATTCATGCTGTATGTATGTATATATATATGCGATGCATGCCGCTTGGGGTAAACGGGCAAAATGTCGCGGTCATAAACGGGCAAAATGAAAATAAAATAATGTTTGAAACAACTTTATATAAATCATGCTTTTGCTCAATTATTCGACAGATGGAAATTTCGAGTTGTTTCTTTGTCGTGCATTCTATCTCGACGAATACACATAATATTGTACTATCAATCAGGCATTTACGAATAATATTCCCAATCAGTCGACGCGATATCGGATTAAATTAAAAGTAAACGCATCATTGCAATTCGTATAAAAGGAATACATAATATAATATAATTTCTTTGAAATCTTGCGGAGAAAGAGCATTGGCAAGAATATTAGCGAATATTATCTACATATTACATGAGCAGTAGCCTCGCCCTTAATTATGACGAGCGCGATTAAGAATATGCAAAATTTCATTCATACATTATCATCTGCGAAGCGTATCGCACAAATTCGTAGATTATTTTTCGCCTGATAATGAATTATAATAAACCTGCAGTGACAATAGGTAAGACTGATGAAACAAAAGAAACATAATTACGTTCGAAGTAGGAAGCTTCGCGCCAAGAATAAAAATATGTCTACGTTGAGATTACACGTTTTATTCCGCAATGATACGCGTGTTGACGTTCGCTGAATAATTCGATGCTTATCGTTTCAAGAGCAAATCCTGACTCAACGCGGGACGTCTCAAGTGCTTCGGAAATTCACGAGCGTCATCGCGCTATCGCGGCTAATATCCAATGTCAAAAACGGGATGAGCGCGAATAGAATTTTAATCGTGGCACACGCTCGCGATCTTCGCAGATACGAGCGATCGTTCTCCATCGGCGGAACGATGCTTTCACTCTGATCACTTACCAGTCTGAGTGCTGCTATCGAAGAAAGTACTAGATGTCTCGACCGTCATCGTCGCGAAAGTGCCATCCGTGATCTGGGCCGAGCTGTCCCTTCGCCCACGATATCTCTGAACCTAAGGCAAACACCGCTAGTCAAACACATGACAAACTTTTAAAATCAATGTTTCTCAACATGCCCTCTGCAAGATTCCCTCGTTTATCGACTTAAATTTTAAATGAGACACACGTCTCGGGAATACACGACTGATGAGCACTCGTGCCCATCAATAATCTTGATAACGATGTAGTTTTAGGAAATCTTGTAGTGAGAATTGGAAAAAAGTTTCTGCTTTTGTTCGATGCATATAATGTTTGCGCAAATCGGAACGTTGCAAATCCCGTAGAAGAATTTAGCGAAACGAATCCCCAGTCCGATAAAGCTCTCTCGTTGACGTTGATTCTCGAGGCAAAGTTTATCGCTGCAGATTATCGGGACGAACGAACCGTGTCGTCGCTCTGGGAGCTCTGTCGCCGAAAGTTACGGCATCGTATCATCTCCTCGGTGGTACTCTGTCGACGAAAACCGCGCGCTATCAGGATCTCTTCGGTGGTGGATTGTCGTCGTATTATCGGCGCATGTTGGATACTGCTGGGTGCGCGAGCGCAAGGACTGGGATCTCTGGACGAACACGAGGAACTGTCTGGTGATCTGCGATAAGAAAAGTTAGATACGATGAGATGCCAGTATTATTCAGACAAATCCAGAGTTATCGTTGATTAGTTTTTCATAAATTGCCCGCAAAGCTGTTATATCTGAAAGTTTACTTTCAGCTGAAGATAATGTAGGTAGACGGTAAGGCTACTTGACGATCTCTTTTTAATGTTTTCATCGTATTGACATAAATTATGTATATCGATAATTTAATACATTAAAGTGCAGCCACGTGCATCGAATGAAAAATATTTCATACAATTGATAACTTGAAGATATATAATATATAATATATAATAATATATAATAATTACACCGTTACTCGCGAATGCTGAAGCATCGCCGCATGTATCAGAAAATCAATAAAATGCAGGTACCTTGGTGCTCGACCAGCCATGGAGGTGGACTGCCTTCTCAAACGAGCTTTCCTCTGCCTGATAGGACTGATATCTCTCTTATCAACGGTCCTGTCGGGGCTCAGATGACTTCTCGAGTCGCGGCGTCGCGGGTAGGAAGCGGAATCCGGACTCAAAGAGTCTCTCCGTGCTTTTCGACCTTTAAATATATTAATTAAATTGAGACGTTTTATCTGTTTCTGTACGATTTCTGTATTGAAGATATCTATCTCTTGGTATCCTGAATCTTTATTAAAGAAGGATCTTTAGAAAAGAATTTGTCAGAATTTGCTCCTTAATTCAAGGAGACCACTGAGACAAGATGTCTCAATTCAGAGCTAAACAGTATCTATCATAATCAAGTATATTATTTGAAAGTAATTACGACGTAATCGTGACAAAGAAAACAGATGTATCACGAGCATCTCCGATATAAAATGTTTCATTTAATTTCATACAGCATAGAGAAAAGCTCAGATCGGTAGGTAACGAGGATCGGTACCTACCACCATCATCGGGATCCGGTGATAACGTTGGCTGGCTACCACGACGCCCCGCAGGTGGCATCGATTCGTCTATCGCTGCCTGCTGGCGTATCAGTCTCGACAGCTTGTTCGGCGAAACTTCTTTACCCTTGTAATAACACTGTCGGGAGAAATCGATAGCCATTAGATAATGCGAAAGAAATTAATTAGAAACTAATTAGAAATCTGGTGGACGCATAAACAACGAAAGCATTTTATCGTATTAAAATTCATCGAATCACGTAGCGAGAAATTGCTCGAAAGCTGAGCAATTGCGAGCGTCAATTTGCCGTTATTAAATAAATGAACCGAAAGCTTGATCTTGTTTCATCCGATTCCTCGTGACGAAGAGGAGAAACGCCGACGAATCACCTGCGTGGTCGAGTCTCTTCGAGTGGAGAGCAACGGATGAGTAGGTGTATTGTTGACGTTCGGGGAGCCGACTGGGCTGGAACTACCGGAAGTCGAGGTACCGGGAAGCGGGAGGCTGCTTCCGACCGTCGGTGAGATCGCCGGTGGCGTTACCGAGGACATGACGATGGTTGGCGGATTCACAGACGTGTCCAAGGTGATGCCGGACTTGTTCTCCATCTTCCCATCTCCGACTGTCAAGGTCGATAAAGTGGACATTTGCGTGCCGATCATCCCCATCGTCGTTTTCGACTCGGTCGTGGTGATGACGGCCGCTTTTCCGTTCACCGTTAGAGACATCGTCGTCGTCGTTGTCGTCGTCGTCGTCTTCGCGTCGATCACGGAGGGACTCGTCGGCTGGGTCTTGGCTTCGATGCTGCTCGATCTCTCGCTCTTGTCCGTGGAGCTTCGTTGTGCCTCCAAATGTTCTCTGCGATGGGAAGGAAGAATCAACGAACCACATCTTGTCCACGCGAGATCAAAAGGTACGATCCCTTAATCGGACCGACCGATAATCAACTATACCGGAGGTCAATATCGATACAATATCGATTTGGCGCGAACGTAATAGTATCCAACAGTATCCAACGTTGTATGGTCTGTCAATTTACGCAACAATTTGCAAAAACAAATTAGAAAGCTACGACCTGCATTCGCACTGACCTAACTGCGTTACTGGCCGCGCTGTCTGTGCTGGAAGCGCTCGGTCTTTGATCGTTCCTATAGTATCCTTTCGTAGGCGTGATGCCACCCCCGTCGACCGACTGTTGAGACTGTCTGCGTTTGTGATGACGACAGTTGTGCTTGCGCTCGCCGGGAGTTTGTCCCGCGATTACCGAATCTCTTCTGGATCGTGCGCTCTCGCCCGAGCCACGACGAGAATTCCTCGACTCGCCGGAATCTGCAACAGCGTGGCGATCAGTACGCCTGTACCAAACATTCGACAAGAAAAGTAGCGAGCGTGTCTCTAAGCGTGCTCTTTTCAATCGAATCACTCCAAAATTCGAATATCGTAATCTTTCGTATGAAAAATTGTAAAATTCGTTATTGAATTATTCGACATATTGACCGAATGAAACGCGCCGGAGAGATTACGAAGCGCGTGCAAGGGTGATGATTCGATGATAATTCAATGCGAACCCACGTGGATCGTTGCCCAAGTGGAGGAAGAGCGCGCCTCTTCGGTGCGACACGCTCGAAGCCATTAGTTGGCGAAATCCCGGCGACAACGAAACGGCCGCTTCCTCCGACGCAAAGTCCGCGATTACGCCTGACGCGCAAAGCATATCGATCCTCGTTACGATGCACAAAGTCAGCTCAGGCTGAATCTCTCAGCGAATCAATCGAGGGAGCTGGCCGTCGTAAGCGCGGACGCTATTTATAGACGTCTGCGCGTCTGGCAGGAGCGAGCTACTCGGCTGAAAGTTGTACCTCGTCGTGGCGTGGGCGAGATGACCGTGGGCGGCGGCTGTGGCTGCGGCGTCGCGTCCTTCTTGCTCCAGAGCCTGGCTATGTCGTTCTTGAACTCGCTGATGGCAGAGTCCCGCCTGGACTTGCTGGACACCTGGCTCCGGATGCCGCTGTCGACCGAGCTCTCCCGCCTCTTCCGGCTGGCCAGATTGGCCAGATGGCTGCCGTCCGTGGTGGTCTGCCGCGACCATGGTAGCGACTTGGCGATGTCCGCCAGGGTCTCCCTGCGGCAGAGCTTGTTGCTGCGTCCGCTCTTTCCGGACGCGCCACCGCCACCCCATTCGCGCAGGATGTCGGTCAGCTGTGCGAGACTCGATCGGCGACGGCGCTGGTTCGTCGGCGACGAGTTCTGGGTCTCGTTCGGCGGCGAGATCGACGTGATCTGCGCCGCGGAGTCCCGTCTGCCTGTTCCTGAACAACGGATGCTTTCATTAGAAGCGAGAACGCTCCGATCGTTCCCGATCGTCATCGACCTGGCTCGTTATCGGAGGTTATCG
Source organism: Eciton burchellii (assembly GCA_020341155.1). NCBI lineage: Eukaryota > Metazoa > Arthropoda > Insecta > Hymenoptera > Formicidae > Eciton > Eciton burchellii. Next base: position 699,183 of record JAHMML010000073.1, read on the forward strand.
AAGGAAAGATCCGCCGCGAACGCGAGGGAAACCGATGCGAGCAATCCTTCTGTTTGACGAGGTAGCTCGCGAGTCACGCGATTATCGAGGCGTTATCTTACGTAATCGAGGACTCCGTAATCGGTTCCGACGTTCCGCTTCGCTTTTTTAGGAAAGAGGCAGCATCCAGTCTGGCGGCAGCATCGTTTCGCAGAAATATCGTGGAAAGGAAGGAAATATCGTGCCGCGATATTACCGCTTAACGTCGCGGCTCGGACGTTCGCGATCCGATTAAGACTTCCCTCGAACGGAAACGAATCAAAAGCCTCGAAACCGTCGAATTTCCATAATGCGCGCTTTCGTGCGAGGAATGCTGGTTACGCTGTGTCTCCGCATACCCAGTCGTTGCTTGAGGGTCGACTCCTCCACCTGCTCTCGCACGAGATCATCCCAGCCGTTGCCGCCCTGCCATATCAGCCCGACCTGATGACTCAGGATCGGCAGGTTGCACACGAAGCAGATCGCCGTCATGGTCCTGCAAAGGATGAAGCGCACGGTCTGGACTTGAGCCGGGAAGGGAAGCGCGAGGTCCGCCACGGGCGGATCGAGCGGATCGAAAGAACTTTCAACGGAAGAAGAAGGTGCATCTCTCAACGATAAAGTTACGTGAAACCAGGCCATGCCAACAGAGCGCTCAAAAGTGACAATTCATCGACAATTCATCGTGGTTTTTAAGAAGCGGTTTGCGAGAAGCGATAGCGACAAGACGACCGTCATGCTCGAGCTTCCGATGCCTGTCCGGAGCTGCTATCGAGAGAATCGAGTTGCAAGCCGGAGGGGGCACGCAGAGTACTGTTCTATATACAGGGGTGCGTGCCCCTTCCTGCCCGTCGCCGTGAAACCACGCTTCGTCTATGCTCGCTTTGTAGATACGATCGAAAGAACGTAGCGAGATATCCAAGACGGTACAAACCAAGTAGCCAAGTGGAACAGCACTAACAATGTACACAGTGGACACAGTAACGCAGACGTGATCATTACGAACGAGGCTGCGTTCGGCGACTGTGCGAGCTCGAGCGCGCAGGCCGCGCGAGAACGATCCTCGCGAAGGTGTTGGCGCGAAAGCTCAGCAGACTTCGAGTACCACTTCGAGACCGAGAGCGGACTTTGTAAATTATACATAAGCGTGACGCATAAGTGTGACGAGCTCGTACGAGAGTGCCAATGAGAATCAATTTCACTTGTGTCGCTTGTGTCCGCTGAGACAAATTTGTCTGTTGTCTGCATCGCGGATGCGATCGTGCCCAGGGAAGCACTCGATGATGTTAAATTCCTCGGATCGCTCGTTGTTAGAATAAATTTAAATACAAACGGCGAAGGGGAGAGGAATGGTTGGACTTTGAAAGAGAGCGGCGATCAAGGGCGCGAGGCTCGTTCGAGGGCGTACGCGAAACGCGACATCATCGAGCTCGCACGAGTCGACATCAGCCTCTGATCTCTAGGAATGTTACCGCAACTGTATCTCGCGAGCGCCGATCAACGTCATTCCAAAAGCGTGGATGCATAAAGAAACTCGAGATACATGTGTATATATAGATATATATATATATATACACACACACACACATATTTGTACAATGTGATATATATATATATATATATATATAATATATACATAATTACTAGAGCGAGAGAGCCGCATGTCTTTTCTCATGTATACAGCACATAATGAAAACTTTTTTAGAAGGCATATATCTGATTTGGTGTTTCGACCTGTAATGTCGAAGTCTGGGGCTCTGCAACGACATCGCATGGCAAGGGCCTGGCCGACCTGCAAAAGATACACACACACAAACTTTTTTTTTTCGACACATCGAAATATCGAATATACCGGATTCGATAATAAAGAAGTTGATGTAGAGAGGCATCGCGCTCTCGGTGATGCTCGGTACCCTGAAAAATGCGCGTGATACTCGTGATACAGCGTGGGAGTAATCAATGATCTCTTTCGATGCGCGGAAGGTCGCGTTGATCTCGTGCACAGTGTTTTCGTTGGCTTCTGAATATCGAACGGAATATCGAAAATCGACAGCGTTCGCAAAACTTACGATTACGATAACGAGAGAAAAAAGGGTGTAATGTTACTTATCAGTAGCGTTGCAATCGCTAGCATCATACGATGTAATCGCAATGTTTGCGTTAGAAACTCTGTCTCTGTCTCGCATGCGTGTGAGCGATATCTCGTACACATTAGACTCCAGGCTCATCTCTAGCGACATAACGCATCGCGTCTACGAAAAAGATGTCGGTCAATCTCGAGTTGACGGGAGGCGGGATGAAGAGAATGCATTGATGAACAGCGACAACGCGACATAAATTTTATCGATTCTGCATTCGTGAATGATACTGTAGCTGCATTCTCAGAATGAAAACCTCAGCGCCGTAAATTCCCGTCGAGTGCACGCTTTCGCTCATAATCTTGATGTAACTTCCGCCGATACCGAACCGAGGCAACGCGACATCATAGGAATCTCTGGCGTGTCGTAACATCATCGCCTCGTCAAAAGTTGACTACCGCGTAATCTTGCTAAGAGAGAAATCGCGAGCCGATCGACTTGCCGATCCACTTGCATGCTAATGTCGATCGTCGAACGGCAAAGTTGAACGGCCCGGCTGTTAGACGAGTGAGATCAAGACGAGTGAGATCGAGAAAGAGTCGAGGAGAAAAAGAAAAAAGGCGCGGCGATAAAGCGAACGTTGCGCGAAAAAAGTATCCGGCTCGTACGCGAAGCCCGGATCCGAAATTCTCGCTGGCAACAATTAATTAATCCCCCGCGTCAAAGGCGCAGAGGCGTACTTATGCACAAAGTGACCTAATTAGCGATTCGCTTGCCCCGATTACTCCGCTCCGTCAAACAAACGAGCATCAGTAACGAACTCGTCTCTAATATCGATTGTCAATAAGCTGGAGCGCGGAGCGTTCTTCGAGAGATACACGGGGCTTCAAACATGCCGGCGAATAAATTAGTTTCGCTCGCGAATTATTCATCGGGAGCCTCGCGAGTTTCGACCCTCCGCTCTCCATTCTCGCGCTTCCGCTCGCAGCTTTATTTCCTTGGAAATTTTTAACTCTCGCCCGCTTACGCTCAGCGACGTTATAATTTACGATGTTAAAAATTTACGCACGAGACATCGCGCCCTTCCCTCGCTCGTTCCCTCGCCTTCTCGTGAGAGGGAACTTCATCTCTCCCGTCTTCCTCCTCCGCCTCCTCCGAATTCGGTAATCGAGGACGGAAGCGCCACGTGGACGAGCGCGCTCGTCCGCATTTTCCATTCCCGCAAGTTGCGCCGGGTATTTGATCCCGCGTATTTGTGGCGTCATTTGCACTTTGCCTTTCCTGTCGTTCCTCCGTTCTTATCGAGCACTCTTGTCGAGCACTCGGCGGCAGCCACGGCTCAAAGGTTCGAGGCCAAGGCTCTCGGCGGTTTCCACGAGCCGCGTGAATTTCTCGAATGCCCGGCATAAGCGAAACGACATTCCCGAGCGACGCGTGCATCAGGTGCGCCTGAAAAATTACGGCAGAGCTGTTGCGAGACGAAGGAAACGTAGGGTCGGCCGAGGGAAACTTGCCTTATCGCTCGGAACGACTTTAGTTTTCGCGTGAGATGGGAAACGGGTATTAAGAGTACACGTAAACCGCCTGTAAAAATTACATCGCGAGGTAAGATTTACGAAGGGGATTGCATCCCCTTATCCCTGCTCCACTTAACGCGCAGTTTTCCGTTACCTGATCAAACGGATAAATAGCTAGACCGAACGGTGTTGCAACTAATTCGTGTTTTCCGGAATAGGACGGAGAGAAGCCACCGCCATTTCCCTTTTTTCCTTTCAAAGCAAGGCCGTTTGGGAAAAAAGTGCAGATGCATGAATCCACACGGAATTACGAAATCTTTATTTGCTCGCGTTGACGCCGCATGCTAAAACTGCATCGAGGGTTTGCACAGCGAGGGAAGCAAAAAGAATAAAGGCTAAAAAGAACGTAAAGAGAACGAGGAGTAACTTGTTTCAGATAAATAACAAGAGGCGATAACGCGGAGAATTTCATTTCCATCGCGGATGGAACGATCGAGATCGAGCCAGAGTTTCTCGATCGATCGATCCTTCCGTCGCGACATGCGATAAACGGGATAAGGGACGCGCGTTGCATCGCGATTTCGCGCGAAAAACCGAGTGTCTCGAACTCGTCCGGAGATGAGTAGCAGAGATCCATAATAATCTCGAATAAATCGATCGTCAGCGATCGCTCGCTCAAAGGAACACGCGATCAAAGATCACGAGACCCTTCCCTTCACGATAACCATCGAAATGGCAGCACGCGTGTCAGATCGACCGACCGAATCACCGTTGTGTCGTGTCGTAATAATGCGTGTTTCAACTCATTGTCACATTGCGGCTCGTATTATCGGTCGGCGAAATGCTCGTGCGTCATTGATACGACAGCTTTGACATTTCCTGTTTCAACGTCGCATCATGCTCCGCGGGAGCTCTGCGGAAAATGGCTCGCGTTACGCGCTCGTATAGCGATGCGAGTTTTCCGAGTCAGAGCGGACAATAAAATTAGCGATATTAGCGATATTCTACGTTCGCGCATTCACCCGCGCTACGCGCTCGCGATCGAAAAGAAGCCGAAAGAAGACAGCGGTCTTGATCTCTCAAGAGTCTGATTAAATGACGGGATACAGAATACAGGTATACCGAAGTAAGCAAGCTCTTCCTCGCAACGATATCGTTTCGCGTTGCGTTTCGCGATCAACGTATCGTCATTTATGCGCGCGTGACGCGTGGCGCTCTTTGTATTTGTTAGTCCACGCTACCGTAATCGCGCGGAAGGAATTACTCGTGCGGGTGTCGTATTAACGTTGAAATTATGAACGAACGGCAGATATCCCGCGAGATCATATTCGCTCTTGAATTTAATTTCGCGCAACATGACGCGCGCGTGTTATTCGACTCGCATCGTAACCGGAAACTAGCGGCGACAGAAGAAAAGCGGCCGCGCGCGTTTCAAAAATTTATGCGAATTTGCGGCGTGTAACTTCCCGTTACATCGTCGTAATTCCGCGTAATCGTAAGTTACGAGCGTTCTTCGTTTGCGAGCTGCGCGCAGCTCATTCGGAGCGCATAACTCATCGATGATCTGATTCTGGGAAACAGAACGCAGATGTGTATATCGCTACGTGTAGCAGTCAATATGTACCGCTTAACGTGCGATATTAAAATATCAAATCAGTCAGTTATTGGATTACAGTCGTTCTCAATGGCGAGATAATTATTCAAACATACGATATGATTTGATTTCACGCGATTTTCTATTTTTCATCGTGTCTTGGACATCAATCTCTTTACTGGCTCGTTTCCGTGCTCGACACTCACGTGTCAGGTGTCAAACGAAAATTTGAGAACTGTGAAGTCAAATGAAACGCGACAAAGCGCAATGCGACAATCGAGCGCGCAGGTGCGCGCTATACGCGGACAACCAGACGGAAAAGTGCTCCTAATGGAAAGAAACGTCTCAAGACGCTTGCTCGGAAGGGTAATAATAAGCGGTAAGATATCGCGAGAGATCACCGCGGTGATTGCGGCCTCGTAAAAACGAGCAAAGTTTACCGCGAGAAACTCGCGAGTCGGAACTCGGCGAGATAGTCGCCGCGCAAATTGAAGGACTCGCATCTGTCTGCTTAGCTCGCGGATCGCGATGCAGGGCACGAAGCCTGCCACCTTAATAAAATCTGACCCCGAAACTCGTTGGAAGGAAAACTCATCCGGCATCGTTTCGAAAGCTCATCCGCGAACGAGCTGGCTCGTACCAGTAACGCTCTGATGAGAGAGAACGGAATGCAGAAGAGAAGGAAAAGAGGAAAAGAAAAGGAAAAAACCGGTAAAGGGCCGACCCCTCGAGATGGAGTAAATTCTGCCCCATCCGTATCCAACGCTCGCTCTGAACGAGGCACGGATGATCCCGCGGATGGAAAAGGTAAAAAGTGCGGACGGGGAACGTCCTTCGCGATCGTCATCCGCTTTATCCGGATATTTTAATCGACAGACAGACAACTAGACGCGCATACAACGCGCTCCTTTGCTCGGCTCGGCTTAATTTGTAAATTTGCAATTTGTTTCAAGGGGATTTCAAAGGACGATGCAAGAGGGGCCGTCGTTACGCTTGGCCTATATCTCGGATATAATTTTATTAAGAATATTAAAACTCATTTTTCCAAGTTCAATAAAGTTTTCCTTGAATGTAGATGGAAATAATAAGCACAGCTGCGGTTGAAAATTTAATTAAAAGTTGAACTTGTTTAGCGCGAAATGTCCAACAATGAGAAACGCCCAAAGTATGAAATACAGATAGCATTTATTACAAGGAGTAGCTATTGCGCGGTGCAATAGAGGATTTTTGTTTCGAAAACGTATTACGGTACATCGGAAACACATTGCAACGAGATAGGAATAATATTCCGCAAATGATGGCAAAATGTCCCGACTTTAGCGAGATGGTGCGGCGTGCACGTTTTGTAAACTCGATCATGTCTACGCGTTAAAGCTTTCTATCGAGTTAAATATTTGAGTATGACAGGGAATCGATAATGGGAGTATCGATATATACGCATTACGGAGAGACGTCTTCGTGCGAGATAGCAAATATTTAAAAAACATTGTTTACGTAATATTTACTTTCGACAAATATTAAATCGTACGGATTTTTAATAGAGATGACAATTATTAAACGTACGTAAACCTATAGATAATGCATGATAATATACGCGTATTAATTATTCAATACGTTGATCGTTCGATGCCCTTTTGTCACATGCATCGGTATTAATAATTTCCTTTCGATAATTTATACTCGATAAATCAAGTTGCAAAAAACAAGATTAGAAATGCATTTAATAAAGTGATTTCATCTCGAGGGGATTAAATCTCGACGCCTTGAAATATTAGATCGACACATTCTTGCTATTCGATTAACACTCCTTTGTCTTCTACGCTTCATGGAACTTTTTGTTTAATTCTCCAACAAAGTTTCTGTAACTCTTACATATTTTCAAAGCAAGTGCAGAAACATTGTCATCTGACGTTAACATTTCTAGCTGGAATAATAAATATCGAACCGTTGACTTTCATGATTTAAGTAGAGTAAGAATTTTAGTAAAACTGATGCACCACTAGTGGGAAGAGATAGTGGGATGAAAAGAAAAAGAGAGAGAGAGAGACAGAGAGAGAGAGAGAGAGAGAGAGAGAGGGAAGAGAGAAAAGTATAAAGAATAAGAGAATAAGAGAATAAGAATATGCTAAGAGAAACGTCGATCCCTTAATAGCGAAATTGGCACTACGGGCAACGATAACTGCTTCCGCGAACAAACTCCGTCGACTGGCGCGAGAACCGTCTCGAGTCTCCATTTTCTTTACCTGTTATCGAACATGGTTCTTCAATTTCCTGCCGACTTTCCCTACACGTGGTACACGGCAGTGATTTCAGCCAAAGGCCAAATCAAGCCCGGCGACTCGTATCCGAGGTGAATCGAGAAAAAGCTGCGAGAAACGGACGACGGAACGTCCACGAGTGGAGCACGATGACAAGCGGACCGTAATTATTTTCCATCGAGGGATCGTTTTTCGCGAAACAATTGCTCGTGAGAGCGATCGGACGTGACAATAGGAATTCCGAGACTGCCTTGTGCTTTCGTCCCGAGAGTGGTCGTACCTGAGACTTGATACTCGAAGGAAATACTGATCCACAGGTGGGCGTTAAAAGATGAAAGGTATGACGATAAGGTAAATATCCTTTTCCGAGATACCTTGCCCGAGAAGGATTCTACCACCGAAAAAATTATTTTTTTTAGATGCCTCCAAGTCATTCGCTCGCAAGTTATCGCGTCGCGAAAAATCGTACATCGTACAATTATTTCGTTGATGACGCGTTCTCATAAATCGCGTGAAACACGCTCGTCCTTAGCGTTAACGAGATGGATAACTAACGAGATAATATTCGCTATATCGCCCATCCCATTCACGAATCTTTTTATTCATTGATATTGACGGATGACGTTATCAATCTTGAAATGATCCGTACAGAAAGTTATTTGCAGGAAAGTTATTCCTCATAACTATTGATTTACGACAGAGAAGCTTTACGACAAAAGAGCCATGGGAAGAAATTACTCGTCAAAGTTTCTCTAGAGATTTCTCTCTCCCAATTACGATAACGCGTTCATCGTTACACCTCTTTATTTCGAACAGGAGCCATTGCACTGTCCCGCGAGAAAGAAGAGAATCAAAAGATGACGTCGCTTACTTGCCATAAGCGACAGTAACAGGTTACAATGACGACTGAGGCTGTGAAAAATTCCTGGCTATCCGTGTCCCGGGGAAATTTCGATTTATCCAGAGTGATAAAGCACGCGGATAAGCTATAACAACGTTTTCCTCGAGGTTGGACTCGAGAAGCGGTCTCCCTGACGAATGAACAATGTTTCAGCATCGCGCCAGAGTCCCAAAAGACTCGTGAGAATGGAGAAAGAGGCAGAAAAGGACGAGAAAAGGGGAGGGAAACGCATACCGAGGCCACGAGGGTCGAATACGAAGAGGAATGAAAATCGAGCACGCTGTTGCTTGATAGCGAACAAAAGCCGAAGAGGGTATCCCCATAGCAACCATTGCGACAACCGCGTTGTCCACTGGAAAAGGAGAAAAAGCACGATATACATGGACACCGTGCCGACAAAACGGGAAACGAAGGAGAAAACTGGAGGATCCGCGTGATTCCCGGTAACTAATATTCCCTCTCTTGTACCGGCGAGAGAAATCTATGCGGGCGCAAAGAGAGGATCAGAGTCCTAAGTAAAACTTTTTCGCCAACATTGCGCGTGCAATCGTATTTACGTCGCGTCTCTCGTAAAGTCTGAAAACACTGCAAAGTCTAACCGTTCGATCGTCAATCTCGCTCGTACTTTTCTTCAAATAATAACTCTTCACGAACATACAAGTACAATCATGTAATTAACGTCGCGTAATTAACACCGATTCTCCATTCGATGTTCATGCATCGTGTGTAATGTAAACTAATACAATTAACGCTAATCGTGCGTTGTAGCGAGACGTCAGCTGTTATCACGAACAACGTCCAAGCAGAGCGATTTATATCGATATATATCGGGAGCTACATTGTCCGGGAGCTATATACAGTTGCTCTTATATAATTCACATTTCCATTAGTAAATCCTCGAAATAGCGCAGCGCATAGAAATCATTTCGTTGCATGAAAACACCGGTTGCGAGCAATCCGTGGAATCCGTTTTCTTCGTAAATTTTCCCAAGGGAATATCACTGCGGCTCACTGCGACGATTGCGGGAAATGACATTGGCGACGCGTATCTTCAATCCGACATTGCAAAACTTTATTTACGCGTATATCATTATCGAACCTCATTTATATGTAGCGGACAAATACCTTTTTTACCTTTTTAAGCGGCTCGCAACGAAGAATCAAGGGAAAGTGAAAACTCGAGATGAGACTTAACAATTTTCAACATTATCTTTGGAATCATCGAGACATGGATGTATCGATATATCGATCCATTGATTATCACGTTATAACGTTTTATGTCCAAGGTTCCAGATAGCATCAGAGGATGAAGCGTATCTTCGAACGAGGAAACCAAAGGACCAGGAGCGAGCTTCGCATTAGCAGTCTGCCTTGGACATCATCGATACGATATCGATAACTTTATTAAACGTTCCGCGGAAACGTCGCGACGCGGGGGAATTTTCTCGCGTAGGCCGGCAAAGATACGTAATCGAATCACGTGATCGAACTTTGTAATCGCGACTTAGTTCACGTTGCTCGTTTCCGGCGATCGGACGTGTCGCGGTACGGCCTCGCGGTTTTGCGTTTCTTCATCCGTTCCAAGTGCAGTTGGACGCAGGAACTTTGCAGAAACTTGTAAGAACAATGAGCAATTAGCCTCCTAATGCGTTAATCGTTGCGCGAAATCGCGATGTTGTTGCCTCGACATTGGCAATTACGCCGCTGCGCGTTCGCTGCGACGTCGCGTTCGAAGCTCGAACGTTTCGTTACGCACGTTTCGCGTGTCCGACGGCGTATCATTCGCTCGCTTCGACAAACGTGTCACGTGCATTCGATATACAAAGAATCATCAAGGAGAATCACCCGTGAGGAATTAATCGCACCGAATGATCCGTCGGTTAGGATTCCGGCGCACCGCCATGATTACGTCACGCGTTGACGGAAACTTCAGGCCGGTGAAAGAGGTGCGTCCCGACAAGGACAGTGTCGTGCGAAGTACGCCGCGAGTGATTTTAAGCCACTCGTCGATCTAACCTAGTTTTCTCTCTCTTTCTTTCTATCTAGTTTGCGCACGATTGAGCATTTCGGTGTTGATCGAGTTTGTTCGTTAATGCGAATATCCGTCATTGTTGACGAAAGTGAAAGTGAGACTCGGGTTAACGAATCTCACGCGAGTGCAGGTGAGAGATAAGAGCTGTCGCATCGAGAAGTCGTCATAGCGGAGTCGAGCAGAGACGGATCGCCACACGGTGTGACGGTAAGTGCCAACGCATCCGTTATCGAATTGCTTTTGCGATCTTTTTCCATCACGCATGTCCGACAGGTGAGATAAACGGACGCTTCTAACGAGCGACGTACCAAGTTGGTTCATCCAACCGGGACGATTAAAGATGTTTCAAGGGCGGACATTGCGGGCGATCTTTACGGTCGCCTCTGCTCTTGTTCCCCTCTCTCCAGTTTTTCTCTTTGTCTCTAAATATAATCTGGTAATAATGGGCTGGATACGTAGCAACTCCAGCGCCAAGTTTGAACGTTGAAGCGCCATTTCATCGAAACGTAAATCGTGGGCGTGTTCTGCAAAGTCCGAGATTGCAGGCCGCGAGATCGCGCATCAAACTGTCGCGCGTTTGTTATGCAATTTTGTTGTACAAGTTAGATCACGGCTGTCTCGGCCTGGGGCGAAACACGCGTCAGAACTAGGAGGTAAATTTTCCCTAGGAGAAAAGGAATTTCCCGCCGGCGCGAATGCAGCACCGATTTAATAGCGAAATTCAATAAAAAGCCTAAACGACGTTGGTAAAATGTATGGCGTCAAGTCGCGTAGCGCACGTGCGAGCGCGCGACGCTCGGCTAATAATTCAGCGGGAACTCGCGCGATTAATTAAACAGCCGCTAATGTCGTTGCTGTCGCGCGGATTTTTCGAGATTAATGCGTCGAGTATCTCGAAATATCTGAAAAATTCAGCGGAATCGCCGAATGGAACGAGGAGGAATATTCCGGCGAAGGAGAACCGCGAACGCCACGAACCGGAAGAAGAAATTTCGCACGCGCGTGGGAACTCTGATAACATTTGCCGTTCGCCGTCCATCGATTCGAAGCGTTTTTCTTCTCGCGGGATTTCAATGATATCTTTGACAAAAAGCGTGACAAACGTTCGCAGATAACGTTCGCAGATTGATTCGCACCGCGAATTTCAATTTCGTGTGGCAGCGTCGTCGCAATCGCGAACGATAAAACTCGACAAATTCGTTACATCTTCGATCGGGGAAAGAGCTTCCTTGTTATAATATTCCGATCTCCGAGATGGGCGGACGGGCGAATTTCGATATTAAACGGATATATTACTTAGCCGGCATTCCACGCGTTTCATCGAGCCGCAGGAAAGTCGTACTGCGCGTATCGATATGGCGAATATCGCGAATATCGCGAAGGATAAAAATCGTGATACAAGCACGCGAAGCGTACCGTCGAAAGGATATAACATGAGAAGGGAGGAGGGGAAGGTAGTAATTTGGGAACAAATTTCGGGCAAATGTATCGAGTCGCCGGCAAAATCCCGATCCTCGGCCCATAGAAGATAGCTTCGACGGATCGTGTTCGTCTCGAGAGTTTTCTGTCGAATTCGCGATGTATGCGAGCGCGCGTTTGCATCGGTTCCACGATTGTCGCGATTCGCCATCACTTATTAATGTTCCTAATTAATAGGGAGGGAAAAAAGTTGCTCTAATGAGCAATGATCTTTCGTGTAGAGTTGCAGGAATATTCTACGTGCAATTATGTGAAATCTTTGATTCGGATCTTTGACAACATTTGCTCGGATTTAGAGATGTCGGTCGGAAATCTGTCTACTTGTGAGACATTCGCGTTACGTATGCAAGATAAATGCGAGACAAATATTTATCCCTCGCATTGAGTTTCTAAATTTATCGCAGATTTACAACACGCGCAGAATTGAAGTATCCGCTTATTCGCGAGTACTTTTCCTGAAATACTTGCTACAAGCATAAACTTCGTTTAGAAACGCACGTTTTGCACGAGAGAAAAGTGAAATAAAATTTCGATAATCAACAAAGTGACGAGTAATTTCGCTGACTAAGCAAAGTGTCAGAGAAACATGCCAAATGCCGTGTCCATTTTTAAGCGTTACTTATTCTCAAAAAGACGGAAAAGAGTTTTCAGCGGGTTTACGCGGACGAAAGAAAGATAGATAGATTTTGCAAATCCTCCGTCATTGAGGATTCTACTTGCCACCACGTGGCGGCGGACGATTTTAAGCTCTTGACGTCAAGCAGTTGCCGCACCTTGCCAAGAGCAGCAGACAAGATTTTTCCATTTTTTAATAATCTATTCCGGTATTCCGTTTCAAAGCGCGATATCTACATGGATGTCGTTTAATCCGGCCCTCCGGCCGCGCGCACGAAGATGCGAAAGAAATGTACATGGACAATTTTTTCGCGCAGCTCAGGCGAAGCAAATAAACAAGAAAGCACGGAAGCTTCTCTCTCTCTCTCTCTCTCTCTCTCTCTCTCTCTCTATCGAGAGAAGCGCACGTCGTTGATCCGACGAGAGGGATATTAATAACGCCGTCTGCGCGATAACACGCAGATGGGTAGATAGTTGATTCAAAGGTATCGAGGTAGCCGTTAACGATATCGCGAGTAATCGATGAGCGCTCGATCGCCGCGCTATTTACATCCTTAACGATTACGCCCGGCGACCCCTCGATCAATCGGCAAGTGCAGCGTCGTTTCGTCACCGCGCCGCGTAAACGCCGATTGACTCGCGGTTCTTCTCACTTTTGCCTCGCATGCTTGCCGCATATTTGGCTGCATACTCGATCGTTTCCGGCCGATGAGCTTAACGAGGCGCTTTTGCTGTTCGGGTCATCCCCGACTCGTTCTCCGGTCCAGCCGTTGTCCTCGCAAAGGATTCTGCGCCGCTCGTATACTCTTCGTTCTCCCGGAACGCACTCCGTCCACCTCGACATGTATTTTGGCGCTGCTCAACGCCGAAGAAACGTACGTGTCCCTCTCGACGAGGCTCTCTTTGGCAGCACAAAAGAGCTTTCCAGCTCTCGAGCTTATCTCTTCTCTCGTTGAACCGGTGAGCCGGTTTACATCTGCCGAATTCCCCGCGCGGAATTACTACCGCGAGAAGATCAATATTGACTCTGACTTATGTATTTCTCTCATTTTTGCGCTCATATTTCCTCGTATTCAGACATCTACATTGCTCTTCTCTTGCTGATCTCTAATGGATAACTTTTCGTTATTGTAAAGATCATGTAATCGCGAATATCCGTTGAAAAAAGTCCAACTCGACAGTCGCGCTTTACGAAATAATGCCGCATATTTCGTAAGCGGCTTTTCGTACGTGTTTCAATGTATCGTTGATTCAGCTTGCTTAATAAGATTATCATATAATTATATAATCGGCATTATATAATCGGTGGGCGATGTAACCACCGTATACCCACGATTATAATTATCCTCCGTACGTTCTGCGAATAGAACGATTCCTTAGTGAGAAGGCAGCCTCGGGTGCCAATGATGACAATTTAAAAGATAAATGCCGCGATTTGATCTTGCAAATCTCGAGTCTTGGGCTCGCAATATAGAAAAGGAATCGCATCTCGGTTGCACTGTCTTATTCGAGGGAAGGTTCAGTCTCGTAGTCGATAATGTATCGTTAAAGGTATAAAGATGCGAGCGAAGGATCAATCGTATATAATCGGGATACACGACTGTAGCGTTTATTGAAAGTTGCCCTGGTTCGTGTAACAATGATGGTATTAAATTGTTCTCGATCTTCATGGCAGAGCTAAGCGATTTCGCACGCGTCAGCGCCAACCCGCGTGCAGCCGCGATAATATTAAAATAAAGTAATCGAAACTTGTCGATACTAACGCTAGCGATTGAACACGTATCTGTAACAGAAATGTGTGTATGTGTGTATGCGATGTAATGATAATGCAAATTTTTGTAGCAAATTTCTAAAGAATGTTCTCGAATCATTTTTGATTATCCGACAAAATTTGCATCGAAAGTTTTGCGAGACGCGAGAAGAGCCGTTCGATCAGAGAAAGAATCTTGTCTCCGCTTTTTCAAAAAGTTGACTCGAGAATATCCGAGCTTGTCGAGACTGCAATCTACATTCTGATAATTCAAAGTTAATCCTTGTTTGAAATGGAGTCTCGTATTTTAAATCCGATGTTTTAAAACGAGTCGGCAGATTGATATAGTTCGACGACTCGTTATACGTATTATCAATGTAAACTCTTCATCTCTTCGTTTATTTCTTCTTTGCACGCGGGAATCCATAATGGCGAGAAGATACATTTTGATTAGCCGCACACTCGGCGGTTGCCCGCGAAACGTCAATGGCTCTCGCAATCACGTATCGAAAATCGATACACGATGAGGTCCTTATTACATTTTGTCATTTTGAGGGTTCACTCTCTCTTTCTCTTTCTCGCGCGCGCACGCGCGTATTGCCATCGCTGCGATGTCAAAGGGATGGAAACTTTGGTACGCGATCGTAAAACACTTTGTACAAGCATAAAAGGGCTCAACTATCAGAGCATTTTCCGCTTTATTGCGCCATCGCGACGAAACAAACTTCACAAGTCGAATTAAGGATCGAACACAAAAGCGGCACTTGCGCGATGCGCGACGTCTGTGATTGAGCGCTCGTCGAAGGAAAAGTGAAATTGTGACTGGCGATTGCATTCCGGACTTTATTGTAAAACTATCGATCACGCGTGTTCTAATTTATATTTATTATACATGCCGCGTGTTTTAATCGCCGATACTTTGGCCGAAGAAAGACGAAGCGCTGAATTAGATATTACGTTACACGGGAAGTTTTATTCGACATTAAAACGATTCTCATAACGCAACGTTTTTGTTCTCGTTCCGTCTGCTTATTTACAAATGTCGGGTGACTTTTTCTCTTTCTCGGGGAAAAAAATTACTGAAATATATAAAATTTATGTCAGAAGAGTGCATCGCGCACATTAAAGCTTGATGCTCTCGCTTCCTTGTAGCGTGTTTCATCCAATCTCGTAATTCTACAAAAAACGCATGTGACATGCTTAATATCGCGAATGCACCGCACCGGATTAAAAAGTCCATGCGCGCGAGAGAGAAAGGCTACTTTCTCCGAGGGAGCGGAGTACTCTGAACAATTAAAAGCTGTATCAAACGAGCGGAAGGCATCATCGATGCATGCGCGTGCATCTCCGTGGAGAATTTATCATCGGACTATCGCGAGATGAACGATTTTCAGGCATCATCGTCGCCCACGATTCCCAATTTTCCTCAACGAGGAAAAGCGATACGATGACGCGTCACGGGATGATCGAGCATATACGATATCGGTCCCGGGTGGAGGCGGCCGGCGAGAAATCACCGAGGTTTGCCACAATCGCGAGATCGCGAGATCCTCGCCTCGCGAGTGCCTTTGCGCGCGGCTCATATTTTTTAGACGGTCGCGAAGGAGGAGGGGATTCCTCTTTTCCGCCGATGCGTTCCGCTCTCTGAAAGCAGGTAGCGTTCTCGAAGGCGAGAAAGGGCGAGCGGAGAACGCACGTCTCGCGAGGGAGCATCGAGATTTCTCGCGAGGCGACTCGCCGACCTCATTCGCAAGCAGCGCAACGGGAATGGATAAGTGACATCCGGAGCAAAAGTCGTGTCTGCGCTTTTGACGCTCGACGTCAAAGTCGTGCGCTCGTCCTTAATCAGAGAGATAAGGAGGAGAGAGACGAGGACGGTTGCGCGCGCGCGCGTGTCTCTCGTTTCATTCCGTTCTCTCGAGTGAAAGGAGAACGGCAGAGATGAGAGAGCGAGCCGCGAGAACAATACGATGATACAACGCGTGTCGCGAGGCGGATATTAGTACACTGTCGTAATGCCCGGCCTAATGCCGGCCAAAGTCTGACGACTTTGAAACCGTCGCCGCGACGGCGATTCATTTTCTCGACTAAAGGATAATATATATAAGGATAAAAGCTGCCGAGCAACCGCGGAAACGCGTCTCGTCGCCGCCAGCGAAACGGACGAACATCAATTCGAGCGGCTTAACCATGCCTTCCGCGCCCGTCTCGCGAACGCCTCCGCGTCGATATCGCGAAACGATGCATCTTGATAAAAAGCTGCGTTATTAATCGATACGACGAGTACGCATTTCATATATATATATATATATATATATATATATATATATATATATATATATACGCAAACTCTCGTGAGTTGTCAGTCGGGCATCGCGTGAAACTCGATTAATGGACGGAAGTGAAAAGCAAAAGAGCCAATGATTTGTCAATACCAGCGCCTTTGCGCCAGCGTGGAAATTCTGTCCGTTCGATGCTGACGGGGTAATTTCTCCGGGCACATATTTGGCTCAGGCCCCGGTAATATCCCCGCGCTGTCTGGCGGGAAATTGCAGCAGCGGTGATTCCGAGGTTCTCATTGTAACGGAATTATCGGCCGGGCGAAGACGTCCAGATGGAAAATTTCTCCGGTCGAGAAACGCGCTCTCATTTCGGCTTTCATCATCGCTCCGCAAAGAGCGGAACGCTCCTCCCGCAATTTGCCCTCGTGTCTCGCGCAAGGGCTGCTGAAATTTTTAACAAGAGTACCGAACGGAAAGGACGACGAGGTCGCTCGAGTGCGTCCGTCCGAGTGCGCGAGTACGTATCGCGCTCGCAAATTACGCGGTCATCCATGGCCTGATCGAATTTCGACTCGATTTCGTATGCCGCGTCCCGCGCGAAACTTTGGCATTACCGGCTATATCGCTTCCACGCTCTCTCCCTCTCTCCCTCTCTCTCTCTCTCTCTCTCTCTCTCTCTCTCTCTCTCTCTCTCTCTCTAGCTTTTGATAAAGTATTTGTTTCAGTTTCCGGATTACTAGAATGAGATTACCGCGAAATGGCTTGGAGCGGAGCGACGAGAATCCTTCGCCCTTGTATAAAATCACGCCAAGCGCCGATTGTAAATTTTACATAAGAAAGAGAAAGGAGCAGCCGTCTAACGCACACAAAAATTTCCCATAGTCGTACGTTTCCCCGCGAGACGAAGTATCATGTCGACGAAGCGCGCGCGTTTCTTCGCAACGAAATGCGTAAACGTGCAACAAAAATGTCGCTCATTATATCTCTGTAGCTTGTCGACGCAACGAGAGAAACGTCGAGAGCAGCAATCCGTCGATCCATCTGTTATGGCTCAAAGTCGATAGACCGAGAAATAGACCGAACTTGGTTCAAGCTCATTTCGTGGAAGCTTGATACTTCGATCCGCGGAAAGGGCTTTAATTCGCGGTGCAAAGTATAGGAAAAACTATGATACACGTGTCACTGTGATGCGTGTAAACATGACACACAGAGTTATGTTATCATAAGAACTCTGAACTCTGTACATTCATCGTAGCAGCATCTCCATTTGTCGCTTATCCGTAGGCATTTGCGGAATTAGCGTTGCCAGTGCCAGCATAGACCAATGGAAAGAAAGTCGAACGCAACGACGATGTTAGCACTGCTGCAGCGAGCAGTAGCAATATCGATAACTCGATCGGCACGATTACAGTGAGAGAGCTGCCTCGCAGGCTGCAACGCGGGAGAATCCTCGCGAGCTTCGGAAGCTCGCCGATCGCGCGTCCCGACTATCAAGTCCGATTAGGGTTACGTCGAGGAACTCGTTAGCGAGTTGGTAGCCGATGGCGAAGGATGCTCGACGCGCCCCGGCTACGAATCGGGGTCGGATCTGGCCTGAAACGATCGATCGATAGGGGATGAACGCGTATCGCGGCGATTCCAAGTGTCTCGAAGCGGCGTTTAAATCGGAGATACGTTCGAAGTGGTTCTCGTAGCGGAGATTGATGCGTGTTTCGATGCGATCGAGAATGAAATATCGCGAGGCGCCCGTGGCGTCCAAAAGTCGCGAATCTCCGCTCCTGCCGAGTTGCATCGAGAGCGCAACGTATCAAGTGAACAGTTGCGGAATTTGATTGCGCCAAAGTGTCGTAATTGGATAGTCCGTGGCAGTAACAAGATTAACGGGTATTCGGTGGCTGTCGATTAACGGATGATAAAATCCAGCCGCGAAAGCGGCTCAGAGTCCGCCTTTCTTCCGAGTTCCTTAAACCACTGCTCTCTGTTCGCGAGATACATCGAAGCGAACGAGATGAATTTCATCATCGTCGATACTTTGCTAATGCGCAGAATAGACTAATATATCGATATGCTCCTTCGGTATCGAGAGAAAAAATTGGACAAACGACAAAGTCCAAGCAAGCTTTCGTTGATCTCGTTTGATCGATCTCTCGATGCAGACGTCTACGAGTCGAGTCGGTGTCGCGTCGCGTCGACGCACGCAATAACGGTCGCGATGATTCGTCTAATTGCCAGCAGCCGTTCACATTCGGGCTGCGTAACGCATTGTCCCAGCGGACTCTTGAACAGTGCCGTTTAGCGGTAAACGCGCGATGGGATTGCGAGTGACTGTTATCTCCAACGATGCGTTCCGGGCCGGCGATTGCTGTGGCATGCGCCCGCTGCATGCACGTCGCGTTTGCCTGCAACAATGCAGCGGAGCTCGCAAAGCGTGGGCGCAAGGTAACAATAAACTACGAACAGCACGCTTTGCGCGCGGAGATCCGCCAAGTTTCGTGGTCCGCGCGCGAGTGCTCGAGCGTTTAGGCGACCATTTTCGATATCAAGCGAGATATAATGAACGACGCGGTATAAATAACACCATCCTTGTCGCGCGCGAGCCTTGTTATTTGATATTAATTTTGCGCGACTTGACAATCGGCGAGGCAAGCGAGCAAGCGAGTAGCCGGCGCGATCAATCACAGCGGATGTCCGCAACAGTCCTTCGCTAAAGTCTAAATCGCTCTCTAAACACACACACGCGCGCGCGCGCACACACACACACACGCACAAACAAGCGTGCATAAGCTGATATCGTAAATTGTCGCTTTATGCGCGTGGCATTAATTCGGTCCGCGGCGAAACGCTGGGACGACCGAGCGCGCCAGTCGCCGTGAAATCGTTTCCGATCTGTGGTTTGGGATTAATCCGTATTAATGCTCGCGTTACGCGGCGGTCGTTGATTCCGTCGAGTTGAGATTTGCAGAGATTTGCGTCGCGATGCGAAATGTCAAATGATATCGGCGAAACGCGGACCGTCAAATACCTCCAAAGGTATTCTCGGTTCGTTCTTTGACCGCACCGAAGGAAAAACGTTCAGTTTTATACGATGATGAAACTCTACGGAGATGAACCGGATAAATTCAAAGTCCTTTGACCTCTCGCATTGAGCTACTTTATTTTCTCGGGCACGAGAACGTAACGTCGGCACGATATCAACCGCGTCTCGATTTTTATTTTCGTTTCACCGGTATTTTTATTCCCCTTTCTACTTTTCAATAGTCTTTTCAATAGTTTGTTATTGTACGCACCCAGACAAAGTGTAGGGAATATTTATTTATATATGAAATAATCGTTGCTCGAAGCTTAACGTGGGACTCTCGCAGTTTTCATGGCAGCATGCAAGTGTGCGACACGTTACATCGATCTTTAAAGGTCAAAATGTTTTTTTCCATCCATGTCACCAACGTAAATTTAATCGATATTATTGTATAATCGTGATTCTCGTTACAAATTGATATGCCTCCGCAATGAACGCAATGAACGCAACCCGAATTAAAGAGATTCCCGGATGTACAATACGTTTAATGAGCGTTCGCGATCGGTACGCGATAATTGTCTTCCTTATCCGACGAGTACAAAATCAAAAAGAGCCAATTATAATAAAAATGTCCATATTAAGATCAAAAGGGATAATCTACAACAGGTGTGCTTATCTCGTCACTCGTTCGAGTATAAATTTTCGAAAAGGCAAACACACTCACACACAGAGAGCAAAGAATCGATCGCGTCAAGAAGATTACTGTTCGGACTTTGGCGGCGTCTTCAATCGCGCCGTCTCCTCAAATCGCAATTGCTAGATATTGAAATGTGCGAAGGTGGCTTACCTTCCTACCTACGGGTGGAGTGAGTAGCTCGAGATGGAGGAGCGTGAGCATCAAACATTATGGTATCGCGGTATACGAGCGGCGAAGCCATCAATATCTTGGCAATGATGACACATCGCGGTTTCTTTCGTTTTCGACAAAGACCGATCGCGAACACGGCCAACAGCAACGTATAAAAGTAGGAGTAGGATTGTCGTTCAGTTGGATTCTAGTCTCCGATACTAATTCAACTCGAGCCCTCAGTTCAGGACAGTGCTAGACGCAATCTATGCGCAGTCAGTTCGATTATTTCAGTACTAAATCAACTCGGTTCTCTTTCACGACAGACTGGATCCCGTCAGCGGATTGTTGCTCGTGTATCGTTTACAACGATAAAATAAAATAACGAAAGCCCATCGTCGGCTCAATTTTCCACATCCGAGCATCCACGGTAACAATCAGTGAGGCAGTCTCCAACCGAAGTGTACGATCGGCCAGTTGTCGCTCCTTGCGACAATTACTATATTTGACACGCTAGATTTATGATTTCCCTGAAAATCGAGTTTTCCCACGGAGATTCTCGCTAGCATCATAATCGCGAGCACGGGATTAATTTTCTATCGTATCACTTTCCTTTTCGGTGTTTGCGAAAATAAGGAGATATTTTCAGAGCGGATGGAAGAGATTAAATCTCGCGCAGCATAGTTATGCGTTTAAAACATTTCGAGCGCGTTTCGGAATGAGTAGCCGAAAGTAACGAGATTTTGATAAGCTGGAAAAGCACGATTGTTGGTTCCGGTTTGTTATCTCAAAGCAACCTGCTGCGATTGACGGTTAAAGCGAGTACGCGCCGAGGCTTGGATAGTCACGTGAAACGCGAGCGCAAATAGGTCGATCCACGAGATGCTGCCGCGCTGCTTAAAGGTGCGTTCACACGCTGCGTGAACGCGAGTACGTAAGGAAAAGAGAGGGAAAAGAGAGCGCGCGAAGTAACGCGCGTTTAGTAAGTAACAAATTGAATAGCAATTGGAATCTGTTTGGAATATCTCTATCGCGCATCGCCAGATGTGCCAGACGAAAATTCGTTCATTCCTCATCAAGTTGAGCACGAGGAGCATATACTTTTTGAGGGAGAAACGAAACGGATACGAATCGGCGAGAAGCGTCGACGTGCCTCGTATTTTTTTCAAGAATATTGATCCGAGATGAATGGTAGAAAAATGATTCGCAATTTACACGCTGATTTATATGACGATACTTGACTCGTCGAGGGTTAATCCTGGACGGACCGACTTTGTCGCGCAAACTTTCTCGCTGACCAATGCGAGCATTCCTTTGTGCATCGCTCGTATTATGGGAGTGTTGCGCGTGTGTACCGAACATATTACGCGACCAATAACGCATATTATTAAGCGCGACGCACCGTTGACTGGCCAGCGATCGACATAATGCAGATTACGAGAGAGAGAGAGAGAGAGAGAGAGAGAGAGAGGAAGCGAGAGCGAGAGCGCACTTACGTTCGCGCACGCCAGATATTACGCGAATAGCAAAATTGCAAGGTAATTTCTAACGACGCTCCTGCTACATCGGGATCCAATCGTCATGCGTCACGATTTCAGCACTTACGCTAAAGGGAATACCCTCCGGCTGTCTTTCCGTTCGATTTACGATGAGCATATTGCGTTCTCGCATTTGCGCTCCAACGAGAACGGATAGGCGAGCGTCCCGGAAACGCAAATGTGTTCCACGTGTTGAAAATCGCTCGACGGAAGTCGAGCTTTGGCTTTGACCATCACGATGGCGACGGATGTGACAGAAATTCAACGTCAAACGGATTCGTTAAAACAGAAACGGAAGGCGATTTAAGAGTCGAAGCGGGCGTAATGCGTACACTTGCGCGTGTAAGCCAGCTAGCTGCGAATAAACATCGCCAATAGAATATTAGTTAATCTAATTGAATCACGTTGGTAATTGGGGACCGTTGAAACAACGCGCACGATACAATGGACGAAATCTTTTACGTTATAACGTGTGTACCGAAGAATGGCAAACAATGACGCGTTGCATAATTCGCATTTACACATGCGAGGAGGGTACATAACATCGCTATTCGAGCCGCAAAATGATGATGCTGCCAATGCCGTACGCATTAGCGTATGTAATTTCAGAGCCGATTTTTTCGTCGGTTTCGCCGCCGTTTTCGTTTCCATTTTCGAGAACGAGTCTGCCGATTACCGCGATCCGCAATCTCGTGTGTCGACGTTTGTCTCAACTCGGATTACACTCGGATTACACCAAAGCGCTTCGTGGTGGTTCGCGATGACGCTCGATATCTGCCATTGTTCGAGTACGCATCATCGAGTTGGTCGAGTTTTGCGAAAATTTTCAAGACGACGAACCGGGAAATTGGCCAGCGTTCTCCTCGTTGTGCGTTCGCTCGATTCGCCCCAAAACATAAATGAACACATCTATATTCAGAGGCATGGCATACAATTAAGCCGGAATCCGCGAACGTTTACGTTTATGCAATTATAAAAATTGCATTAAGCAGCGGTCCACTGAATAAAGGCAACGATTTCCTCCAGTCAAATACCGGCGTGCATATAAACGAGATAGAAAATTAAATTTCTCGTTATCGCGTGTCATTCAATTTTGATGAAATTTTACATGTTTCTCGTATACAACTTTGACCAACTCTTTTTGATCGTGTCGCGCCTTTCCGCGGTCTGCCTTTTATCGCTCGGTTTATGCTCGATTATTATTCATCGAAGAAAGATAATTAAACGAATAACATTTCATCGTTGCGGCGCATTGCTGCCAAATTGCCGAATGATCGAGCGAGATGATTTACATTAAAGTCAAGCAGTCATGACCATCAACAGAATCATGACTACTATCAATCTATCCGAAAATCGATTGTCGTTTATGGAGATATCTCGTTCCCGTTTGATGTAACTGGAACATTATTTCAGTTGCGGATCGCTGACCTGTTTTTCTCAACGAATGCCACCGTCGAAAGGATATCTGGCAAAGGCGAAACTTTTCTATGGCGATTTTATCGCGATTCTGATACGACGAGTCGGCGAAATGCACGAGCAACGCTACACTAGGCATATCGTCTCTAAACAAAGTCGCACTCTTGACACAATACCGAGCGTTAACAAAGCATTTCGCGTCGACAATGCATTCACGAGGGAAGATTGGATTCTCCGTTAATTCCGGAGTGTCTTCTGAAAACGCTTTCAGGCCTCGGTTGACAGGTACAAGCGCCTCATTTCGCTTCGATTATCTCATTTCTGCGTCGAACAGACGTCACTTGGAAAGAAACAACAGCTATGTTAGAGAGAGAAAGAGAGAGAGAGGCTACTCGAGTAACCTCGTAAAGTCTAGCGAAATCAACCGATTGCCGTTTCTTACATCGTAAACATGCGAAACGTAATGAGATTCCATCTGCTCACTTGCTCGCTTACACGCTTGATTGGAATTAAATTAAATGCATATCTCGTTTGATCGACCAGCTCCGATCGCATTCAGATGTCTGAATGAACGAACGTCGGATCGATGAGCCTACCTCGAAAGCTGATACGAAATTTCTTTAATATTGTCAAGCGAGAAGCACCGTTTGCCCGAAAAGATGAAACGCTCGCCGAGATACCGCGGAAAAGATCGAAAATCATGACACGTTTCACGTTCTACGTGAATTTATATGACAATTATAGCGTATTACTTATTACTAAAACGTGTGTGCAATATACCGTGCCGTGCTCGATCCGGCAAATTAACGCGGTTAAATCAACCGGAATTCGATATTTATTCACGGCTAATTGAATCATCCATACATGTATAATTATCCATATGCTCCAGCGGAATCTTGTGTGTGGTCATCAGGGCCATATATAATATACATCCCTCGCACGTGGTGTACCCCTGTATCCCACGAAGCGAAGCCAACGGACGATCATCGCGCTACGTGCAAAAGATAGAGCTTTGCCAAGCTCTGTACGTCCAAGAGACGTACGTACAAAACAGATAAGACGGGGCGCACGCCCGTGCGCATACGTGCATTTTTAGCTTTCAAAGACTAGAGTAAAACATTGTGGAACATGAAAATCCTTATGACCGTCAACATCGTGAGGAAGCGCGTTTCGCGGCTTCGGAGAGAATCCCGAGTGCTGTTGAAATGTCGCGGCAATCTCCTCCACGGCGTACACGCTTCTCTCCCATTTTTGTACAGGTGTACCCTCTTACCCGCAACGTAACATCTCGACGCTCTTTACGTGGGTTTGCGGGCCCTCCCGGGCGTTTCCTCGGTCGTAAAGAATGAGGGATAACCCAGGGCGGCAATGTTGGCGAAAGACAAAGAGGCGAGAGAACAAGTGACATACATTCGTAACGCGACCAAGGCCAAAAGTTCAAGGCCTCCGAGACGCACTTGTCACGCGCGTTTAATAATTTCGTCCCGAATGGAAAAGGAGACCGCTGTTACCCCTGACGTTTCAGCCAGAGCTTAATGGATCAATAAAGCGCGCCAAGAGTATCGCTCTTGGCGCTAGTCCGAGAGGGATCAGTTTTAAAAAAGCAGCCGCGTTATTTGTCCAGCACGACCCCTTGTTGATGGCCGCGGCTGAGGCAGCATTCCCTAATGGCTCTGATGGAAAGTCACCCCTCGCCATCTGCTTCTTCCTCTCTCTCTCTCTCTCTCTCTCTCTCTCTCTCTCTCTCTCTCTCTCTCTCTCTCTCTCTCTCTCTCTCTCTCTCTCTCTCTCTGAATGTCAAAAAAAGAGACATTGATTTCGGCCGGACGCGCTCGATCCTCCGAGCTCTCCTCCTTTTTCTCTCAGAGAAAGTAGCAAACCGGGAGTGGGTGACTCTTGTGCCTTTCAGCGAGAAGGAGGCGGAATGAAAAGAAAACGATGATTGGTTGCCATTGATACACGGCGTTTGAGCGAGAGTCCCTTGCTTAAATTCCCATAAGCCAGCTTCGATAAATCTAAATCGATTGCGTGATTGAGCGTGAGGTAACTCGCCTGTAAAAATCGGTCTGCCGATGGATTCTCCTCGCGAGCGAAACCCTTATTATTCTCGCGTTAGGTGATTTCACATTTTTACGATAACTTCTCACGGATAGATGCTAATTAAATCCTGGATGACGATAATTTTAGCGATCGGAAGGGATTATCGTTTATCGTCAAACAACGAAGCAAAAGATAGTTCGCGTAGCGCGACTCTCGTTCACTTTGGCGTTACGGAGTGTGTCATTTCCAAATGTCATCTCATCAAGTATCCGCGCCCCCGCGCTCGAAAAAAAAAGAATTCTCCGAAAACGCACAAAGAGATACGCGTTGCAAAGTACGCAAATACTAATCCAGCCCGACAGCTGTTTAGCGTTACGAGTCTCGCAGCTTTCCGGAACGAAGTGGGCGAATACATGGGCTTCCTCGCAAATCCAACGACATTTCTCGGCCTTTCGTCACGATCGCGATGGACGCTTCTTCAACGTGCGCGCTAAAGATTAGCCCGCTGGAGGAATGTCTCTTGCATGCTTGTCGCGTGCATGTGCCGTCGTGCCGTTCGTTCCCTCATTCGCTCGAGGGATAAAATTTGGGAAACATAACCGAGATGACACCGCAGGGTTACCCGTGCGGAATAGTCCGGGATATGCTCGTGCTATCCAACCTACGCAAACACCGGCTGATCGCGGCGTGAAGCGGCGTGAAGCGGTCCAGACGGCCCAGAATTTTTTGCGTTACAATCGCGAGAAAATGATCCACGTGCAGTTTCATACGGCGCGACGATGACGATCTCCGACGTGAAAGTTTATTTAAATAATACGTTTCTCGTTCTAGAATATAAACATCGCGTGTATCGTGCAAATATTTTTCCATTTACCGCTGAACGTCCGCTCAACGATAGATCGCGTTCTCGCTCGCTCGCGCGCGCACATAGGCGACCAATCGGTAGGAGAAAACGAGAAGCGGGCAATTTCCAAAACAAAAATGTGGCAGGTGCACGCGTACTTTCGCGTAACGAACGAGCGCGTTATCTCTTTAGAGAGCAGAACCGCCAGCATTGCAAGTGCATTAGCGCTTTGGATTAGTTGAAATTACGCTCCTTTGTACCGGCAAGCGAAACGTAAAAATTCCGACGCGCCATGCTCGCACGACGGACATTATAAAATGTCCGGGATGGAAATATCCAGCAGATATACGTGACATTCCCACGGACAAATGGTGCGCGCGATAGCAGCTTTTGCATACCGTTTGAGAGTACGTAAGCTCGCGAAAGATATTCAAAGCAGCGGGAAAACAGACTCCTCAAATGACATTACGTTGCATCCGAAAAAAGGGGCAATCTTTCCGCTTCTCGATGAGGATGATCCACCGCGGATTCGGTTCCTCGAATATCTCTGACGAGTGAAAGCTGTCGCGGTCACTCGATCGGGGAATGACTCGACGAGTCGAGTCGACTCGAGTCGAGATAAAATAAGCTCGGGTGTCTACATATATTCCAACAGTAAATATATGATGGGTTCATACGATGAATCCTAATAATCCTAATAGATAGAATTGCATAAATTATTCCAATGGCCCTAAAAGTTTCTTTCTTTCCTCTTTCACATGTCATGATGTGAGAAATTATGCCAAATCCAGGAATAATAAGAACGTAAACTTCAGGATGGTCAAAGAATCAAAATAGATGTTGGTATAAAATAAGGTCGCCCCCTCCCGCAGGGAGATCAAAGAAAGTTGTGTTTAAATTTCGATCTGTTAATAATATAGTGATAGTTCCTGCTAGTGAGGTTAATAAGAGTATAGCTGTAACTAAAATGGCTCATACTAATAGTGAAATCTTATCTAGAGAAACTTTTTTATGGTGTATGTTAAGTTCACTCGACTCGAGTGAAACAAGGGGTCGCAAGGTTCGCGATAGGCGACGAACAATCGATCGGAACGATAATCGTCGATGTAGGAGAAAACGCGCGCGCCAGCACGCGAAGGCCGCTCGCGTGGACCTAGGCGTGAAATTAAATTGCATCGCGATCAGGGCCGATTAAACGTTAATTGCAGAATTTACGGCAATTTACGCGACTGTCCCGTCATCGCGGCGACATATGCGTAATCGAATCGCGGTACGTGTTGCACGTATTCCCAATCGCGACGTTCCGTTGGGGTTGGTTGCCGCTCATCAAAATCACCACCGCCCTGTTCGCCCTGGTCGCGCATAAGGAATCACCGTTGCTACCCTTTGGCAGCTCGCGAAACGACGACAGTGACGAATCTCGCTCGTTCGCGCTCGCTCGAAACGCGTCTCCGGTAAATGGCACTCGCGGCTTGGCGGTGACCGCGGAATTAGCCGTCCTGAAACTTTCCCATCTCCCCCAACGTGCTGATCCGGCTAAGTGCGTTATCATAATCGAGCAGATTCCATGCTCGGCGCCGCCGTTAATCCAATCGCCGAGGGTACTAGGGACATTTACGGGCGCGCGAGCCCGTAGGGAAAACGATTCGCTACTGACGCCTGCTCCTCGCACCGGCACCACCGACCCTTTCGACCGTTGGCGATCCCGGTATTACGGGAGTGTCACGGAGGTAATGAATTATCAAGCTCGTTAACGGGAACTCTGCGGATTCGCGAGGCAAAGTCCCCACCGGACGTTGATCGCGATCTCGCTTGCGAGAGACCTCCGTCGAAGCTCCCCCCCGTCTTCTCGCCTCCGTTCAGTCTGCCTGCCAACGATCCACGCGCGTAATTCGTAATCGCGTTTCCCGAGAGGCAATTTCCTTCATTTTTGCATGACACTACGGCCGGTAATTAGCGATCTCGTTTACGATCTCTGCTAATGGTCCACGAGCCAGCAACAAGTGAATACAGTGAATACGTTTCGCTGTCGGCGAAATCGCGATGAGAATTACGCATCGTCGAACGATTACCGTTCAACGATCGGCTGCAAGCAACTTTAACGTCGCGTGAGAAATAATTGATGCTCGATTAACTCGAGACCGAGGCTGATTGTTTGCTCTGTCTCTCTTCCCCCTCCTCCCCCCCTCTCTCTCTCTCTCTCTCTCTCTCTCTCTCTCTCGTCCATTCACTATCCGTTACCTTGCCGAGATTACTATTCAATCGCGAGTTCAGCTCGTAGCGGCGACTCGATCGAATCAACTCGAGTCAACGTGACTCGGGACAAAGGAGCCAGCGAATAAAGCAATTTGAGGAGATGATAGCGGACGGAGCGGGTTAGCGAGCTCTAGCTCGGCTCGACCATCGTCGACTCGATTACCGCGCGTAATTAGCGGTGCCATTTATGGACACGAGCGGCAGAGAAACGATTTAGCGGTGGCATCGCGACAGCCGACAGCGAGCCTCGCCTTGCCTCGCCGCGTTTAAGTATTTGTGATACCATTACGGAACTGCCATTAAGGGTTTATTGAGTTTCCCTGCTGCCTGCTGAGCGACATTCGGTAAACGCAACGGAGCCACAACGACCGCGCCACGCGCGGTCGCTCTCTCTTTCCCCTCATCCTTTTGTCCTTCTCTTTCCCTCGAGCGAGCGCGGAAAAGCGGCTAAATTGCGTGCGCTGATAGAGAGGCACTCTCTAATAGGTGCTAGCTCGGGCCCGAGCTCGAGCAGCCAACGACACGTCCCGCAATAAAACCGCCCACATACACACCGGCTTTATTAGACCGCCGCCGCTGCCGCCGCCGCCGCCGCCGCCGCCGCCGCCGCCGTTGTTGCGATATATTACGCGCCGATATATTATGTTAGCGCTAAAATTTCATGATGCTCACGCGCGCGCGCGCCGATGTTACCTTAATGGAATATCGCGCGGTCAACCTTCCGCTAGTCGTGTACCGCGATTACGCACCGTCCTAACGCAATGCCGCTTTCATGCCAATTCGATTCCAGCCAACTCCAACCTTATTTCCCCTTATTCGCCCGGATAACGATTACTTGCTCGTAACTTGCGCCCCGAAGGCGTGCGCCTTCTATTGTTTCTAGGGAAACAATATCCGTTTACGGTGGCACGGAGAAGCAACGGAAATTTATTTACATCGCGCCATCATTTGCGATTCCCTTGGAACAATCGTGACTCCTCTCTCTTTCTCTCTCTCTCTCTCTCTCTCTCTCTCTCTCTCTCTCTCTCTCTCTCTCTCTCTCTCTCTCTCTCTCTCTCTCTCTCTCTCTCTCTCTCTCTCTCTCTCTCTCTCTCTCTCTCTCTCTCTCTCTCTCTCTCTCTCTCTCGTTGATCTTGGTGGTATGACTGGCGTTTGTCGCGTGCAAACGCATCGTCGTCATGTATACGCTCGCATGACGTATGCAGACGAGTCGCATGTGTCGCAAGCAACGAAGCTTTCGTGCCGAAATATGCACGAGTAGGAGAGTAATCGGATTTATCTTTGCCGAGAAATTGACTGACCGGCGGGAAAATCGCGCCTCTTGGTGCCCCTTACGAGGTGCCTCCCCCAAGGTGTTGTATTCCGCTCGATCGCAGGGATACTCTTTCTCAAACAGGGTTTTTTTTTTCCCCGAATAATGGCAACGTCATTCGCGAAATATACGTATGCAGATGTGCGTGTTAATTTTACGTTAATTCTGCGTAGAGGCGATCAACGAACTTTTTGTGCGTTTCGCTATGTGCGATCAAAGTCTCGGCTTTGCAAAAAGCTTTGCAAAACGGTTAGCAATGTCATGGTATGGTTTCTTTAAAAGGAAAATTTCTGCTGAAATAAATTTCAATGCGGGCCGTGCGTACAATGATAAGCGTTAATGAATAAAGTTGCGCCTCCGCAACCGCGACTCATTCCTGCGAGCGTAGATGCAGCCGCGATGCGAGTTGGCTCACTTTTTTCTTTGGAAACGCGATTTACCCACGCCTTGGAGCGTTGATGGCAACGCGAATTATGCGAATTACGCTGATACATGTATCAGCCTAGCCCAACTTTCCCCTTTTTCCATCCAATGAATATTCATTCCGCCCTAGCGGGCTAAATACATTTTAACGGCAGCGCGCGCGTGTACTCTCTCGTCACCGTTCTCGCGAAACGGGATTAAGCGAGAAGGCGTAGCTTCCCACGTTGCGTACCCTACATGTTCTCGACGGGTCACGCGGATACTTTTCCGCCATAATCACGGCGCTGCGTGTCCCCCCCGCGGGTCATCGCGTAAATACTCGTATCGTCGTCGTTGCGACGTTACGCCGGACGATTTTAGCGCTCGTATTTCCTCAGGGCTCGCTCACGTTGCGCCAAATGAGTCTCTCCTCCCTTCTCCTTTTGTCTCTTTCCCTCCCTTGGATCGTCTCCGTGGCGTGAGGCAACTTCCGCCGCTACCTAATTGACTTCCGACTCCGTCACGAGCTTCACGAGCCTACGTCATCCTGTAACCGCGTTTTGTCCGTCCATTTCTTGCTCCGTCCGCCAAGACTCCCTTCCATGCCTGCTTCCGTGTCAGCGCGCTTCGTTCGATCCAACGAACGACGACGCGCGCTCATGAAATCAATTAGGCGCGATGAATAATTCACCTACGGAGAAGCGTAATTACCGAGCATGGAGCGTAATCTGGAGGATAATCTAGGTGATTCCGAACTAGCGCGCTGAGTCGCGCGCTGTGTTTTAACCTTTTATCTACGCGCTGTGTTTTAACGTTTATCCTTACTGGAACGTGTAGAAATGCAAACAATATATGATGACACGATGACGCACGCAAACGAGGATACTTTGGCTGACATGTCTGCTATTTCTCTCTCTCTCTTTCTTTTTCTTGTTCTCTGCCTCATTCGAGTCATACGTTTCGCTTGATGAAAACTTTACGACGAGTTGCCGGAATAAAGGATTCGCTTTACGATATTAAAACGATATTAAAGCGTTCCGAGCCGAAGCGACTTGCCGATACACGGCGATGCATAATGTATTAATCGCATTATAGCTTCCAATCCTTCTTCTCTCCAACGAGACGCGGAGTCACTTTACTCGGCAAGTTTCCTTTATCGCGCGAGAAAACGCGAAACGCGAGTCGAAGAGCGCAAGCACGCAAGAGCGCAACGGCATCAATTTTGCAAGCTCGCACGCGAGGAAAAGGAAAACTCGGGATTCATCGGAGGCGTAAAACAGAATACAATCGGGCAAAAATTTCTAAAGACATCCATCAGTGCGAAGAGAGAGAGAGAGAGAGAGAGAGAGAGAGAGAGAGAGAGAGAGAGAGAGAGAGAAAGAGAGGGAGGCGGCGGTCTCTTCTGACGAGGAGTAAATTCGTTGCGAGTGTTGTTAAACGATCGAGTGTTCCATTCCCCGAATTCATCCATGTCCGCAAACTGTGCCATTAGGAAGTTTGACATCCGCGTTAGCGGACGATTATAAAGCGGCGGGGGGGCGGTGCGTGTGCCTGGAATGACCGCGAATGAAAGCATCGATCGCGCGTGCCTCGAATGGCCGCGATCCTGTTCCGTGCAGCTTCCATTCGCGCGCGAGTATCAATGGACCGCTCGTGCCTCGAGTTGGCGTGGATGATCAGGTCCGTGGTAACGCGGTTCCTCCACTTCCGAGTCCAATGGAGAATGGAAGCGCGTTCCTCGAAGTCGTCGACGAACGCTCTTGGCAATCATCCTTCGGGATCTGGCGGGATTGGGGTATACTTTGCTTTGTGTAAACGTCGCGTCGAACGTCGCAATCGAATCGCATTCGTAAGGAGGAGCGAGCGCTCGTCGATATCTCGAAAGGAAAGTACCAATGACAGCGTTCCGTTGTCCCTTCGTCGTCGCGCGGACGTAAACGTTTGAGCGGATGTGATGCATGATCCATCGGTTCCTTTTAAAGCTTCCTTTTAAAGCGTAAAAGCTTCTCTTCCACGTGAAATTACTCGAGAGCTCGCGCTCTCTTTTCCTCTCCCGTAGTCTCCCTGGCAAAGAAAGATGTCCAAACGTATCCAAGAAGGATGAAGAGCGGATTTTTGGCGATCATTGGTACTTTGGAGATTTCCTTTCAAACTTCTCGATGCCTCGATTTCCTCGTAAACGCGTAAAGAACGCCGAGCTTACGCTATTTGAAATCGGATCAAGTGCGTGCGTATTATCGATAAGTTTACGAATCTTTGTTTCAAGTGCAGCTCTGCTGCTCGCACGATTCTCTCGCCGCTGATGCGATAACGCGAGACGTATCTTATCCAGCCGAGCACCCAGTCACGTTTCTCGTCACGTTTCGTGACGTTCGATTACAGGAAACGCGTCAATGGGCATTCAGACATCCAGCCTCGATCTCCCGAATCGTCCTGCTCGCGTTTAGCTCGCGAGCGAATCGGACAGGAGTCAACGATAATTTCACTCGTAACGGTTTACGAGGTGATCGCTGCGTCGGGTCGTGATGCGGAATATCACACTGTGCAGAGATTTCATCTCGAGCTTGAGCCACGGGACTCTATTTACATCGAGAGCGTGTAATTTAATTAAGATACCTTCCGCGGGATTATTTGCGTTTGATCAATCTGATCCTCAAATATTGACTTGAAATATTGATCGAAACCGGTGAACGTTATTCTAATAACATTACGTGTAGCGTTGGCGAGTACATCTCGCAGTAATTCCCGAGTAAGAAATAGATGTGCAGCATGAAGAGAGAGAGAGAGAGAGAGAGAGAAACGACCTCGGCGTTCCGCGTTGGAGCATCGCGCGATAAACTGCGGACAAATACAGGGAAAAGAAAATGGAACACGGAACGCAACAGGTAACGAGGCGACATTGCGCCTAGTCTTGCTGCCGCGAATCGCGATAATCGCGAGCGATCGATCGATCGATCCGACAGCTGAAACGAGGAGGCGGGAAACTTTGCCGATTTCGCGGCAAATTTCAACGGGATTATTGCTCGTAAGGCTCGTCGGGTTATCTTGGCCTGCCTCGCGAGATGATCCGACGAGCTATGCGGAAACTGTCATTTATCCGTGACGTGGTCAGTTCGGTGCGTGAGAGAGACGCGATGGATGCGTGGTCCAGCCGTCTCAACATCCAGGCGACATTATAGACCGACAGTTGAGAACGAAGGGGAGGGAAAGTCGGCAAATCCCCCGTCGTTCAGACTCGACGGAGTTTGACGGCTCCGTCGATGCGAGAAACGTTTCACCGGCCGGAGAGGTCGTCTTGTGGTATTTATTTCTCTCTTTCTCTCTGACAAGCGACGACCGAGCGGGACGAAGCGAGATCCAAACGGTCGGAGTCTTTGCAAATGATCAACTGCGGAGCGTCGTCGATGTCACATGCAACTCTCTTGTCGGCTGTCCCCCGACTTTCCGTTGGTGCGCTTTGATCCGAGATGAAGCTGATCTTTGTTCCGAGAAAAATAGAAAGGAACGTCGAAGCGATAGTGTCCGCGTTCCGAGTAAATTGAATTAAAGTTGAGAAAGAAAGCCGAACGATAATAGGATCTCTTGTAGTATAGAAGAAAGAGATTATCGGTATTATCAAAAGCTTGTAATCAGAGAAGCCGACGCGCATGTGCGTGTATTGGGATGTGTTGCGTCCAGAACAAAGGACAACCGCGAAAGAATCCGTTGACACTCGCGGGACAACGCGATTTGTCCAGAATGATAATATGTAGTGTAGTATAAACGGAAAAGAATCGTTGGTGACGACATGTGTATGGGGGGGTATGTGTGGTATCAAGTAGTTACAGTTACAGTTTATGATCGAAGATGTCAATGCGTGCAGGCATGTGTTTAGAAAGTTGCGTCTAGAATGAAGGGCAATTGCGAAGAAAACCCTTGGCGCGTAGGACGACGTGATTCGTTCGGACGGAATAATCATATGTGACGGCCGATGACCCTGAAGTGGGACGCCGCTCTTTAATATATAAGGGGCGAGAGACAGGGCACGACAGATAGACGAACGACGAACAAACGAGGGACAGATAGAAGGGACGAATAGAAGGTGCGAGTCAACGGTGCATACCAGAGAGTGGTAGAAGAGTCTCGAACGGCGAAGCTACAGGGTCAATCGACCTATCGATAAAGATTGTATCGGTGTGAAACCAGAATAAAGAGTCTTCTTACTTGTTGTTCCATCAACCTGGCGTCGAAAACCCATTCATTTATCATTCAACATCACGTAATAGGAATATATGAATCCCGCTATATTTCCCTACAGTAGTATAATATGATGGCCGAACCCTGAGATGTAGCACCGCTTTTGGATCTAAAAGGGACGACAGCAGAGAGACGGAGTGTGTAAGTGACACAATGCGTGATAGACAGTAGTCGAGTAATTATAGAGTTGCAAACAGCGAAGCTGTAGAGTCCAGCTAGCCTATCGAGAGATATCTGCGTTGTATCTTTGTAAAGGAGAATAAAAGAGTCTTTTTATTTATCGTCCCATCGATCTGAGGCGTCCAAGACACCCATCATACTTAATAATTCCATCAGGATAGAAATATCCAGCGCATGCGCGCGTGGACTCTGACAGAATTTCAACTCGGAAACAAAGATGTTTGAGATCGATTGTTGCAAAGCATCGAGATATATAGCTCGTTCAATCGTATTGATATTAATTGCGCCGACTGCAATCCGTTTGATTATCCGAGCCGCGTGCTCTGGCAATATTCCAGGAAGCAATGTGAGTACTCGCCGACAAGATCTTGTTACTTGTCATACCCGGAGGCAATTACGCAAAATGGCGCGATATCTCCATTCGGCGCGATAACGACCACGCGAGTAACGCATTTTGAGATATTATTTAAATCACCGGCGCATATTCATTAAAATTACGCTATTTTACGCGAAGCTGCGTCGCGATTAATTTAATTAAATTCGTTGGATGGATTATTAACTCGATATCAGCTTCGTTAAGAGTATCGCGTAATATCGCTAAAGAGAGACAGAGGGAGAACTCTCGTTGGTGATTTACCACGAAACGATAGCAGCGCGTACGAAGCCGCTTCGTCTAATTTTACATGTACCATCGAGTCGCGGTGATCAGGTGGGTCAAGGGGATGAGTAGGTAATACGACGACAGCTGCTACTAAACTGTCGGTGGTGGAGTGGGAAAATAATAGCTGGAAAATAATGGCCAGCCACGGAACTCGTAAACTGGTCGCTCAAATATCGGCAAATATTTCAATTACATGTGGAGGGGGGGGGGAGAGGTATGTATGAGGGATTACAGCGGGGTATACCGATATCCGATATCGACCGCCGCAAAGCATCGAATACGAATGCGCGCGCTTTTTCTATTATATGTTAATAAATTCGCGCAACGGTCCGGATAGTTGTCGGTCCGACAGACTTTCCCCGCGCGATGCTTCAATCCTGAAGCTTTTTGTATGCGAGCTTGATTAAATCGGGCCCGTGATGCGTTTATACGCGAACGATCGTTCGCGGAACGATATCGATGAGAGCTCGAAGCCGAACGTAGCCGTGGCGATGTAAAGATCGCTAGGCTAATCGAATCCTGTAATTTAATCTTCAGATTCAATCATAAAAATTGCAAATCGGTTTGCAACAGCTCGTGCTTCCGATACGTGCGATAGGATCCGTCACGAGACGCGATTCACGCAGCTGTCGCTGATTTGCGACAATCGGCTTTCAAGTTTCGTCGAAAGCAGGCAAACGCTCGGCGGCGGTATCTCCAACTTGGTAAACTCTTTGCGAAGCACCGAAGCATCGTCCTCGCAAAGGAGATCGTTGAAGAAAGGTGCCGCGGCGAAAGCGCGGTAACGCTCGACTCGGGCTATCGTTGTCCCGACTCGCGTGACTCAAAGCCACCGAGTAAGCGAGACACCGATAGCGGTAATCCGACGCGACAGTGGCACGAGCGTGTTGCTGGTCAGCCGAAACGGGTTGCGGTTCGCAACGTTTCGATGGCGTTGCAGCCGAACGAAGAGGTGACGGAGACGGAGAGATGATCGCGATTGCACAAGCGCGCGACATTGCTGGGACAACGTAGAGAGCTCGTTTCTTCGAAACTGTTTCACGTTTCTCTCTCTCTCTCTCTCTCTCTCTCTCTCTCTCTCTCTCTCTCTCTCTCTCGCGCGCGCGCGCGCGCGCGCGCGCATTCGTCCGAGATGCATTCTTCGCGAGATCTCGCATTCGTCGATGTGCTCCCGCATACGCGCCTTACGCGCGATCATCGGTGCGTGCAAACGCGGAGAATCGCCGCCGATGCATGCGCAAACGCAACGACTCGCGGTATGCAACGCCCTCGATTCCCGCGTGAAATATGCAACCGACAACGGAAAGGGAGAAGGATGGATCGCCTCGACTGGCAATTTATGCGAATCAACGAGCATGCATAAAATGCGATGCACCATTGATGCGCGCATACGTTTATACGCATACGCGTATAAACAATGCAGATCCGACGGAAAATTGATGAGTAAAAAAATGCGGTAAATAGCAACGGGTTTTTCATTGCAGCCGAGAGAATTGTGGATGATGGGGCGAGGGGACGAGAAGAAAAAAGATTTATTCGAAATGAAAAATGGGATTACGTTTACATTGTCATGCAAGCGCTTCGACTTTGAGCGCTGAGATCATTGTAAACATTGAAACTCTTGATGTTCATTGCGCGGGAAAGGGCGCGAGATCCTCCCCCATTTTCAAGGAATACCGGATACCGTAAAATTGGAGAGAAAAATTTTGCGGAATTAATACAGATCCGGACGCGAAAGTAACAAACTGCGGATATAGTGCGAGAAAAGTTGTCTCGAGGCAAAAATTACAGCGGAACGGAGAAAAATTGTACGGAATAAATTTAAATCCATACGTCTGTCTCATGCCGCGTGATGCGCGTTGAAATAACGCGTTACGCGTTACGTAACTAGCAGTGGTATCGGGGATATAAAATTATCTTTTGGCGCGCAATTTGATACGCACGGGCGGAAAAACTTGGTATGGATTACATCGCGGACTATAAAGCGGATAAAGCTACTCTCTCTCTCTCTCTCTCTTTGCGTCCGCGATTAATGGACGCATCGATTTCAATTATCGCAGCGATGGTGAACGACGAGAGATATCTCTGCGTCGTTTTCGCTTCGATTCATTTCGCTCGATTCATTCGAGCGGAAGACATCGCATTCGCGCGACACGATAACGCAAACGTCGCAGTGACAAGGAACATATTACGCGCGTAACGCGCAACGCGTTGATTAGTCGCCAGTATGAAATATGCTCCGTTGCTCGGGGAGGGATTATCATCGTGCATTGAATAAAAGTACATAAATGCGAGAGAGCGTTTCCGCCCTACGGCGCCTTTCATCTCGCATGGGAATAAAAGCGCGCAACCGGAACGGAAGCGGCGGCGGTCTCTTGGCTTCTTCCGTTCCGAGACGGAAACGCGCACCGATGGAACAAAACGATGGAACAATCCTCGCGATTATTCTTAATAAGTTCTTGAGACGACGACGTTCGCCGATCGTCTCGTTGCGCGCGTTACGATGCGTTAAAATGTCGAGAGAGACTCACGACATCGATTAAAATTGATGGAATTGATGAAAAACACAGCTATCCGAAGGAACGTAAACCGTAACACGCATCGTACGTGACGCGCGAATTACGTTTCCAACGCTCCGAGCTTAAACGAGCTTTTATTGAATTTGCATCAAGAGTGCCTCGACTCGCATCTACTCGCCGCTCACGGCGCGCACCGTGCCGT
The DNA here is from genome assembly GCA_020341155.1 of Eciton burchellii. NCBI lineage: Eukaryota > Metazoa > Arthropoda > Insecta > Hymenoptera > Formicidae > Eciton > Eciton burchellii. The sequence goes on from JAHMML010000073.1 coordinate 737,176, forward strand.
GAGAGATTACATCAATTTCCATATTCCACGCTCCGCGGAGCAGAGTTCACCGAATAATATCGATCATGCTAATACCGTATTCGACACCATGGCTTTTACGCGAAAGCCGCTGTCCGTTAACGCGATGCCCATAAAATGCCCAATACCGTAAAGACACGATAATTTGCATTTAATCGCGCTCGTAGCGCGAGAGACGTAGCGCGAGCGATCAAGCCCGAAATTACGACGAAGAAGACGCGTTTTCGTTCCGCGCGACTCGCGAACGAATCGATTCGATCGAGGCTGAAATCGAGTCGCGCGGCCACGCAGCTTTGCTCGGCACTCTCGACGGGAGCAAGGAGACGTTCTTGTTTCCCCTATCGCGATGACTCTCGTCATTCGAGGTCATCATTCGACGTCGTCATTCGACGTTGTTAATCGCTTCTCCTTCGCCTCGAACATCGTTCGGAGACTTGCTCGTTCATATCAAAGCCGCTAATCGCTTCGCAGGGACAAGCTCCATCGAGGATCGATCCAGATATGATCGCTCCGATGCTTTATTCCTTCTCCAATCGTTACGTGTTGCGCACTCGTCGCAAGAGTCATTGCGTGCCGCCAATGCAACGAGATGACCAATCACGCCCGCGTAAATTATTTCGAGCACTCGCATGGCGGTTCACCGATCGGCACCGCAGCCGATCACTCGGCTGATCACTCGCGTACGAATACATCCTTGCATCGTCGTTTGCGTTGACGCGTTTGCATTAGCGAGAAGACGGCCGAGCACCGCGGAGAGTATCGATTAACAGCTGCCGTGATCACGAGCGGTTGAATCCCGATGAATCGTCGGCAGCACCGACCAATTACCGCTGCGCTTAATGCAGTCGCGGCTCTTTGATTCGTCGAGATGCGATCGATGAAGCGAGGAGTGAAGATCGATCTCGCTCTTCTCAATGAATCTCTTTCTTTTCCCAGGTCCAGGAGTTGTTCGTTATAGTTTGTCGAGTTAAAAAATTAAATGGCGATTTAAAATGGCGTCACGCGTTTCTTTTTACGGCCGTTACGGCTCGCGGCTTTCACGGATCTCTCGCGAAAAGCTCAGACTTGTCAGAGTTGTCAGCGATTTGCGCGATCGATTGATGATTACCCTCGCGATCATCCGTGTTCTGAGATCAATCTCGGCGCGCAACCGAGATCAGCCGAGATCAGTCTGCGATTCGATGAATCGACAAGGAAAACATCCGCGCGACAAATCCTCGAGTCTTCGAGTTCTTTAACGGAAAATGAAAAACTTTTGCGCTCGCAGTCGTCGCGTCGCGACAAACAGTCGCGATACTCGCAAATCGAAGGCAGAAGCGAACGAAAACGGATTTAGTGATCTCTCAAATTTCTCGGTTTACGGCCGCGTTTTTCTTTTTCATAGAAATGCTCTTCCGACACGATAAACAATGTTCGCCCGGCGTGCATCGTATTTAGCGGGACGTATTCATAAAGTAAAAATAATATGCAGAAAATGTTGGAACGCGAGATAAATATTGGAACGACGTTTAAGTAAAAGCTGTTTTACATGCTGGCAATGATTTCAATTTCCGCGCAATCTGCCGACGTAGTTTCTCATTTAAAATCTCGTAAAGCTCGAATCGAAAATGTGGTAAAGTCCATCTCGAGGCAAGCTAGCTAAAGATACGCGAGAAGAAGAGAAATGAGAAGGAACGAATATCGAAGCGGATGTTGAAAAAGTAACCGGAAGAATAACTCGATCGTCGCGTTGTCTCTCCGCGCGTTGAGGAGATACCACTCGAACAACAAGCGGGGGATATCGTCGTTTGATTAATGCGCTCGAATCACGAAGAAGCCTTTCTTCGCGTCCTCGAGAAACGTGTATCGAGATAACGCGTCTATAAAAGGGAAGGAAAGCGCGCCACGCCGAAACTGCCGCGAGATGAAACGATGATGGAATTCGCGAGATGAATGGCAAGATGAAACGCTGCATCGAATGCCGCACAATACTGGTCATCGCGTGGTCATAAACGGGGCAATATTTTCCCTTGGAAATCACGATAATGCGAGCGGCAAAAAGATCAGATGTAGGTCAGCGAGACATTAAGGCGCCTACCGACATTAAGGTACCGAGAATAATCATTTCGATGCGGCGATGCGGCGACGATCTATAAAATGCTCCGCGAGACGATCGTGAGAGATTCGCGTTCGCGACAGTCATTCCGCTTTTTCTCTCTTTTCCGCCTTCCTCCCTCTCTTTGCCATTTGAGTTGAGCCAACAGAGTCAGTCGAGTTTCCTCTCGACAGAATAAATAAAGAATCGTCCGACGCTATCCGAGGCTAAATGATCGAAGAGAAATTAAAGGGGCCGAAATGGCGAGAGCCTTCTTACGCAGCTCGCAGCCGGAGAAGCAGCGGATGAGAATAAATACTTGATACCCGAAAACTAGCGCGGTTTCTCGAGGAACACGAAAGAAGACGACGACGCGTGTCACGTCAGCCGTCTAAACGGATGAATAAGTAAATAAAATGGCGAAAAATGAATTTATCCCGGGGTTTTATCATGTACAACGGTTCGATTAATATTTACCAGATGGCCAGATCCAATTAGAGACGGTCGTCAGTAGCGTATTTTGAGGGGACGCGACAGATATATTCTCGTTTGCATCGTCGGGCGTCGTCATCCGGGATGACGTAAATTTATGCCCGAGTTTCTGATTACAGCGATGAAGGAAGATGCATCTTGCCGTCCTTGCCGTCCCGTTGTTCCGTGCATTTCTCTCTTTCTGTTCAGGATAGCTGTCCACGAAGGAAGAAAATACGGTGCGATCAGACGTGAAGGATAACGATGAAACGCTTTACGGTCTCGTCCAAATGCACATTGAATTCTTTCCGATCGACGGCTCGCTTAGGTACATAGTTTGGGTCAGAATTGATACGATCGTCGATACTTTTGGGATGCCTGTGGATTGCTGAGATTAGGTAAATTGCTGAAATCGGGATACCAGTCAAAGATACGCGTCTACCAATCGGTAGAATTCTGCTTTTATCTTGAATCATTTTGCATCGTTGAAAATGGTTCTCTCGATCAGAGAAGGCAGTCGAGCGGATTAATATGTTAAGTGGTAGCTTTCCGCCCAGATTGAAACAGATTATAGCGAGCACTGGTCGGGCTCGTTTAACGACGAGCGCGCTCCTTGCATCTCACGTGCGATGGCGGACAATCCCAATCGCGTCGCTGAAGAGCTGCGTACGCGGGCGAAACGATTTCTTGCATCGTGACGTCAGAAACCAGTCGTATTCTCAATCGCGACTCTCGTCCGTTGAGATGACCGAGTTTGCCGAGGAAAGCACGGTTCGGTCAATCGAGACGTAGCAGAGACGCGATATAAAATTTCGTACTCGACGTCAGACCCGACGTCGGAAATATCTCGTTGAGAGATATAGATTCGCTTATTGTTCCATTATATTTGATAACAGCGATACACGGAATTAAGCACGAGCCTCCGGCATGTGCGTTCTCCACACGTGAGACGATTTATAAAAATCCGACCGACTATTCGAGAAAGAAGGAAACGTTTTATCATCGCGCTCTTACATCTTTCATTTTATATCTTTCTGGAAACTCGTCCGCGTGACGGATACCGCTTATAAGATCGCGTGCAACATCGATAACGTCGGAAGCGACACCGCAAACGCCGCTAACCGCAGATGCTTCCAAAGAAGGCTTCCAAAGAAGGCTCTTTGGAACGACGACAACTCGCGTCGACAGCCTTGTCGGTGCCGTTGCATCGGCATGGCCAAGAGAAGGAATCTGACAGATAAACGGCAGCCGTTCCGTCTCGTATCCGTCGCGATTGCTCGCATTATCGATACTCGGCGCCGATACCAAAGTATCGAGTGGATCCGCGCGTGGATTCGATTCGTCGATCGTACGAATTCGTCGAGATCCGCGTTCAATCGTCGTTTTTTTAATTGCAACTCATGCAAATTTTCCGCGCCAACGATCATTCGAGGCACGCACGCGCGAGCGCATTATTTTCTTGTCTACAACGTGGCGCCGGCAATCTGCAATCAACTGCATCTGGAGTGGAAAATTTTTCGAAAAGGAACACCAACCGGATATTCGCGCTCGACTTTTCTTTTTCTCTCTTTTGAATATTCTTCTTTCCGTTACGTTGCGTATTTATTATTCCAATGTTGATACGCGCGCAAGTTTCGACTACGCGCTGACGGAAAGGGATTCCATTTACTTCATACATTTTTGAGAAATTCTCGTGGAATGTCAAGATCTGCTCGGTAATAACGAAGCAAAGAAATGATAAAACCGTTGAAAGAGAGATCTCTGGATAATTAGTAATTATGCAAAGTCGCAAAAGTTTGGATGCAAAAAGGGGCAAGTTGCATACGTATGATAAATCTTTGTTTACGATAAGCAAGTATGCAACTTTGAGCCGCTTTTCTATCTTTTTTTCTCTTTGCCAGCTTTCCGCCATCGACATCGTATCGCAGGACGGTACGCGTGCGTGCGCGCGTGTGTGTATGTGTGTGTGTGTGGTCAACACAACACGTTAACAAACGCTAATATTGATCGAGTTTCCGTAAGTAACCGCAGAAACGTGCGCGCGTACGAAATTTCATTAATTTGGCAATATTTTGTTTTGTTAACCGCAGGCTATAATTTAATTAGCTTGTGCCTCAATACCGCAATCGAACAGTTGTGCAGATATTATTTCGACAAAATTTACCGTTATTTAAATATTGGCTCGCGACGACGTAATGACGCAAAAGCCATCGACGGGCGTGCTCGGGTCTTGCCTTATCGATGAACCATCCACGAATTTCCGGGACATTGTTTGTTCGCTGTCGTCGTTGCTCCTCTTTTTTCGTTTCATATGCTTTATCCACTCGATAAATTAGCGACGACCATCGGGTTGTACTCGCCTGATTGTAGTAGTTGCTAATGAATTATTAAACGGGGCAAGCCCGTTGATCCGCGAATCAACGCGACTCGGATTATCTTCGCTCTTTGACTCGTCAACGGAGACGAATCGAGCATCGCGATGCGCGGTGCTCTCTCTTTACTCGACTTTGCCAACTCGACGATCCAACTGCAAAACGTAGCAACAGCTGCTGACATTATCGCGCGTCTTCGGCTAATACGAAATCATGCCGTAATGCATGCGAGTGAATTTGCTGGCTGGAGCGCGGAGTTTAGCGCGGAGTGGGTAGCTTGTCGATTATCAATCGCGCTGGATGATATTCGAGCAAGGCGCGCGATTTATCGATCGATCCTTGCGACGTCGCGCGGGATTCAGAGCGACAAATATGCTGCATTAGTAATTTGCGTGCATAATGCGAAATATTCAATATTCACATCTCTCTCTCTCTCTCTCTCTCTCTCTCTCTCTCTCTCTCTCTCTCTCTCTCTCTCTCTCTCTCGGAGCCGTTTTCGCGTCAGTTTCCGTTCATCCGAAGCGAGTAGATCCGTTTATACCCATTCATGAGTAAACAACGTTCTCACTGATCCACGAATCTGCGATCGAAATCAATTACTACCCGTTTCTACCATCCGCTCGTCCGTCGAATAAAAAATCTGCCGGTGGAGATTTATCTCGTCTCAACCGCTACAGATTCCGAACATTGAACTCGTTTATGTAAATTGATCGTAAGCGCATCGGGCGGTAAGATTATTTCGTGGTCAGACAAGCATAAGGGAAGAGAGAGAGAGAGAGAGAGAAGAGGGGGGGGGGGGAGAAACAAGAGAGAATCGTCGAGGAAGCAACAATCGCGCGAAACGCATATCGAGAGAAATGGAAGATGGAAATACATTTTCAACGGATATCCGCGAATCTTCCCGCGATACAATAGTCGGTCTACCTTGACACGTGTTTTGCATCCGTCGTGCTTACGACCACGATCGATCAGATGCTCCCGCGCGTCTTCCGTTCTTCCGCTCTTCCGCTGTACCATCACCGAAGATCAGCCTCGATGTAGACAAATAGATGCGATAGGTCGAAATCGTCGATCGAGACGCGCTCGATAATCCTATATGCGTTTGCGTCGGATTTCTGCGCCGCGCGCGCCTTGGCGTCTCGTCTGGCGTAATTTACGAAGCGAGTTATAACGCGACATGCAAATCGAATGCGACACCGAGGAAGTGGCACTTAAATTGTAGAATCACAATTTATTATCGGCATAAATAGTCTCGTGGACTTTCGAGAGTATCGTATTCTCTATTCGTATTCGCCTACGGACGAGACAAGCGAAACACAGGGATATGAATATCATGATTTGATGAAAATGTTATACATAAAATTTGACGAACCGGAAGAGCTCGATGATCAACGCTCGCACCATGCAAAGAAGCAATAACGTCCAATCTTTATGAAATTTGATTCAATAATGAAAATGAAACATAGCACGCATAGCGTCGATGAAATATTATATGCGAAGGCGTCGTAACGAATAGGTGACTAATGTCGATCCGCTATTGGCTTTTGATCGGAGGTGTCGCTTTAGAGCAAATGTTAAACTCGAACACGTTTCCCACGGCACTCGAGCAGCCCCACATCCCTCGATATCCGGCGGCTGGTTTGTCAATGGGAAAAAGAACCCTTGGCCGAAGCAATGGCGTCGGAGCAGTACCCCGCTAGTTGTCCAGGGTCTTAAGCTCCATCGATTTCGGATGAGGGTTGCTGTCTCTCTCTCTCTCTCTCTCTCTCTCTCTCTCTCTCTCTCTCTCTCTCTCTCTCTCTCTCTGCCTCTCTCTGCCTCTCTCTGCCTCTCTCTGCCCCCACAATCGAGATATTAGCTGCCGCGTGTCGATACGTGTCTCGCGAGAAATTTTCGCAAAGGCTACAAGAAGCTCGTCGAACTCGAGAGTGCAAAAGAGGCTCGAGAGCAAGGCGCGAGAAATCGAGGGTGAGAATTGAGAACTGAGGTACGAGGAGCTAGCGGCAAATCCGGACAGGCATGATGAGAGCACGTCGAGGCTTTGGGCTGTTGCTCGAAAGTGGATTCGCCTCTCTCCCCGTGACGGAGAAATGCACGGAGAGAGAGAAAAAGAGAGAGAAAGAGAGAGAGAGAGAGAGAGAGAGAGAGAGAGAGAGAGAAAGGCAACCGTCTAATTTCACGGAAGCTCTCGTGAGAAAATTAAACCGCGAGTTTTCATCGCGGCAAAATTCTCTAATTACTCGGCATAAATAAAAGCGAATCAAATTTCGGGTAAGAGAAAGCATCTCGATATACGGTCATCGACGAATGCTCGAATGAATACTTATTTACCTCTGGCTTTTGTTCTCTAAATCTTGTAGATCGCTTCTAGTACTGCTCGATATCCTGGACAATGGAATTAAATTTAATTGGAAAATTAAGGGAAAAGAATACAAAGTGGAAAAAATATTTCTTGTAATGGAAACGATTACTCGTCGCTTATCGATATTTCTCGATCGGTCACTGAACTCGTACGGGTGCAGCATCTATTTACATCGCATCTAGCATGCTTGCTTCTTGCCCGCGAAAGAAATGGCTCGATGCAATTATGGCTTAACGAGGGGTCGCGGTCGATGAAGTCCGCAATTCATATTTCTTAGAGGAATGAGGAGAGGAGAGGGACGAGGCGATCAAGATGTCGCTATTACGATTCAATTGCACGAACCCAAGTTTGGTGGAACGGTCGAAGAGAGAAGGCGGAGGATTTGCGAGAGTCCGGCAAACTGACTCCTGTTTTCCTTACTCGCGAGAAGATTATTCATGAGCCCAAGTAGATCAGCAGTCACGGCCTGGCACTTTTCGAGTCGTACCAGCGAATCAAACAGTTCTCATTAAGCAGGATCGATTGACTCGCAAGATCGTACTCGCGTATGATCTGATGACGCGTGTACGGGTGCAGCGATTGTTAAGAGTAGTACGTGCACGTAAAGAAGGTAAAGGAAGAAGAGATTCTTTTCGATTCGTGATAAATGTTGTAGAATTATCAACGATATGTTGATAATAACGTATGAAACGGCGGCATCTCTCCGAGATGCAATTATTGATAGAAAATACGGAAACCATTGCGGTTAATTAAAATTAATGTTAACGATATTAGGATAAATAACATCGATTCTATTCTATTCTATTTATGATATATAAGTAAGATATTATCGAAAAATCGATCGCAAACTCGATACATTTTGCACGTACACGAATAACTGCCTCTAATCTTGTACTCGGATATCAAGATACAACTCGATGCTCAGTCACGGAAGCATCATCGCGTCGCTATGCTAAATGCAAAGTTTATCGCGGAATGATTATCGCATTGCCGGTAATATCATCCTCTAAGCTCTTCTATGTGCTAATCAAATTCACGGCTTGTGACCAAGTTTGCGGATCTTGCTGAAAAGTCAAGCGCACAGTTAGGCGACGACTAACTTTGCAATGTCTGCATAAATGTATACGTGGGTAGATACGTTTGCGCATCGCTTAATTTTCTACCCTTAATTATCCGACCGTGTCATCATACTCTTGGACACACCGCAAGTTCGATTGCCCGCATCCGCGGATACGTTGCGGCTAACGGCATGATATTCGGAAATATCCACGCTAACGCAAAATAATTGCGTATTAAATTAAACATTTTTGTCTCCCTTTCCGCGAAACAAATAAAATAAAGTAATCGCACTCACGAATTATACAACTGGCCTTTTTCCCTGAAAAGTCGAGCCGACCTTTTCCTCCTTTTCTGTATGCGGAGTTGATGCCGTATCGATTATCGATCTTAATTGGAAGCAAACGATTCGCCATTACACAGAGTCAGATAAATGCTTCCAAAAAGGAACAAGCGTATCTCGTAGCAAAGCAGCACCGTTGTTCTTTCTAATTGCTGGACGCGCGTTTATTTGCACGCGCAAATTAAATTAAAACGTGTGAACGAAAATGTGTATCGTCGCACTCTTACAATCCATCCAAAGTGGATCGATGTTTACCAAACGATTCGTTGGCACGAAAAATGGCATTATTCGCTCGCTTGCTCGCTCGAGAGATGGTTCGAGACCGCGCGCGAACGAAAAATTGCATTTCTCGATATTTTAAGCGAGAAGAGAGCAACTTTTCTGACAAAGTAATTTTATGTAATCGTGTTAATGATGCATTGATTTATCTTATTCCTGACAATTCGTTAAATCGAGGGATTTGTAACGAAACGTAACGTGTAAAGTTTCGCGACATTCTCCGATTCTTCTTGTAATCCGTATAAAATATTTGGAAGCTTTCGACAACGGCGACGGATCGTTGCCAAATTAATCTTGCGTCCTCCTAATTCCACTCTCTATCCAAGGTTCCCTTGTCTCGTGTTCCCCTTCTTGCATATTCTTGCGTAAACAGATCGATAGTGTCCGCGATAGTAGTCGAGCGATTCGCCTTTGGCGCGTTGAATTCGCCTCGCGCTTCCATAAAATCCGAAATCGTGGCCAACGTCCGGGCCAGAATCAACAGTTTGCTCTATCGATCGCTCGTCCCCTGACCGCATGCCTATCGAAAGGGACAGTAAATGTACCATCGACAAATGTTCTGCTGGACGAATGGAAACATCCATTCATCTAACGCGATAAGAGCCGGATAGAGTTCTTTCCGAGTGTGGTCTTCTTCTCAATAAAGAATTTTTATTTGCCAAACTTAATCCCTTAATTTATGCAATCTAATTCCGCGTCGTGATATGTCTATTCGATATTATCGAATCGTCCAACTAACTAGATATCGATAGTGCTTTTAGCTCCGTTTGTTATCATTTCTCAGAGAGAAATTATGTCACAAGTGTCGCGAGTATCGAATCTCGCGATTTGTGTCGAACGACACAATCAAGCCCGATCTCTCGTCATCCTCCCGGCGTTTCCGTAAAAACGTCATCCAATCGGAAAGTGAGCGTTGCGGGATGATAAAAAACAAGTTCAATGGTACGTCGCGCGGAATACGGAAATCCGGCAAGCCGGATCCTCGCTTTCTTCCGTAGGAAGGGAGCAATTTCCGAACGAATTTTGTCTCATTCTTGCTTTTTGCCAAAAAAGCTTGGAATCGGCGTCGCGTATTCAGTAGCGCTCTATCCGATCAAATTATTAGTTGTCTATTACCGGTTATCCGTAGCTGGTTTGCTCCAATGCGAATGGAAAGCGGAGAAGATTGCGTTGATTTGGATTTTGGAAGAAATCGCGTTAATCGTACTCGTAAAACTTTTTATCTCGATAAATGCGGAGACAAAAATTTTCAGGCTTTCTTATTTACATAGAATAAGAACAAACAGATTCTCTGTTTACTGTTTATTAGAAGGGAACCTGTGTACGATGTTATATCGTAATACGAGTGCGCACTCTCTCTTTCTATCTCTCGTAAAATTCTAAGCGCTTACTTATGCTGTTCAAAGAAAACAGTGTCGAAGCAGAATCGTCAATTAAAGATTTTGCTCTTTTCTTTCGAGAGCTTTTTGTAAAGTCATCTTGCAAAATTTCGATCAAGTTTCAGGAAGCTGGGAGAAGCTGGGAAAATCGCTCTTGACGGAACTTTGCATCCTTCAGCGAGACAAAAAATGTAAATGTCGTTTATTTGATTTTATCGATTTATGCAAATTTCGATAAACTCTGAAAGTTGAAAACAAGTTGAAATGGGTACTCGACGCGAAGCCGTTAAAGACCGAGGATTGCGTGGAAGATTGCTTGATGGGATTTAAAAACTGGCAATTTATACAAAGCGAACTTATGCCGCGTATATATTTGAAATAATCCCCGCGCCAAGTTGGCCAATTTATATCTGCATGAGATCGATCGAGAAGAGCGCGTTTATGACCTATGGACTATTAAAGTACACGTTACAAATTTATATCGAAAGCTCGCGCAATTTAATCCGCGCATCGCCACATTGCCACAAAATATCAATGCCCTATTGAAATATTCCATCGACTTGAACCAACTCGCGACCGTAATTAAAAGCATCTCCATCCGCGGATACATTGATAATGCAATTAATTCGCGTCCGAATATCAAGTTTTCGTGTAATTACGAGCTGAACTTTTCTTGGTGCATATTCACGTCGCGACATGATTACAAGATGGAAAATCTTTTTCTCTTTGACGAGTTTTTAATGACGATGAGATTTTATCACGCGGAGAGCGCGAATCGTTCCCTCGTATTAGTTAAATAATATTCATTAATCTGATTCGCAGATTTAAAATTAATTTTGCGTAGCAACTGCATCATAAATCTTGGATATTGGCATTATTGACAGGAGTTGGCTCGTATAAACTCTATGGCGAAACAGCAGCTCTTCTCGACGAGCAGCAGTAGTGCAGTAATGCAGCGTGATGTTATAGAACTATGTCGCAAGAAGCAGAGCGGTAGACGTCATGCTGTTGTTGAAAAGACTCCATATAACGGAGTAATAGTTGCTATATTTTGGTCGTTACATCGTGTATTGTTTTTGTTATATATATATATATATATATATATATATATGTTTCCTATTAAACGTACATATACACGTAAGAAATAACTTGATCAACGTATCAAACAATGTGAAATAAAAGTCAACGCATCATGAGAAAGCTGAGGAGAATAAGGGGAACTCATAGCGCATTGCTATGATAAAGTTTACCGAGATGATGTCGATAATCGGATGGCGTTATGCAGCAAACGCGGCGTAGATAAACATTTATGCGAAATGAAAGATCGCTCTAGCCCGAAACACCGAGTCAATATCATACTCCTACTCGTGCGCCGCCAGCACTAATTGGAAACCTGACGTTACAGCGTTTCGCTTTGCCGCTTTGCTGAAATTTCAAGCGAGCTTCGCAAGCCGGTGACGTTACTTTGATACCCATTTGCTATAACAGCGCGCCATTTTACCGCCATTGAAACTAACGAACCCGACAATAAGCTCGTCCAACAACGCGTTATGACGCACGTATGAAGCGCTTTGTTGTCGGCTGAACCGAAGCAATTAATAGCTCTCTCCCTCGCGTTCCTTCTCTTTCTTTTTCCCTCTCATCGAATTCACTCCGAGCGCTCTCCGCATCCTTCCGTTTCTTTGCGCGCGATGATCGAGACTGCAAAAAGGAATCGGCTCGCAATCGTTGAATCTAGAAACCCTGCGAAAAGCTGCGCGCCGCGACGACAACAAAGTCGCAAACTATCGGTAACTATCGGTTTGTAAACGAGTCGATGAGCGGAGCTTGATTTTGCGAATAAAATTCGCAAGCTTAAAGGGCCTTAAAGGACCTCTCGGTCGTTTCTCTTTTCTTTCGCGCGAGAGAGATCCATACCGCATGAGAAGTGAAACTCGATCTCTCGTTATCTGGGAGAAAGAGCCAGCGAATCGCTAAAATGTACCAGAATTGGATTTTATCTCGAAAGGGATCTCCGTACGTTTTCGAAGATAAATAACGTAAGATAACGTAAAGTTCGATCGCGAGTTCCAAATTCTCTTCATAAAATGTCTAAACGAATCGAGAGCAAGAGCGAATCTCTCGCGCGCAAGCGCGCGATTCCTTCTGTCGTCCCGTTTGCCGGTTGCTTATTAATTCATTTATCACGAGCGATGAATGGCGAAGGAGTGGCGAACTTCTGATTTTATTTAGCTCGATAATATTTCAATTATCAGGGGCACCTCTGACGTAAGCGAGGTGATATCGATTCCGAGGTTCTCGGTTAAGAAAAAGGACAGAAATTACGATGTATTAAGATATTCCCGAGTTAAATCCTTGGCGTGCGACATGCTGCTGCATTGAGAAATAAAAGAGCACGGCGCGCGTTCGTCGTGTCCTTTCAAACGGAGATTTTATTATATAAAAGCGCAAATATATAATTATGCCTCAAGTGTTTTTTTATTCTTACATATTAATACGTGTTTACAGATAATATATATATATATATATATATATATATATATATATATATATATATATTTGTACACTTTACATTACGTTACGTACTTTGTCATTTTTCAACAATCGTATAATGAATACGAATCATCATCACGAGCGCATGAAATCGTAAAACCGCTATGAAATTGTACGATAACGACATTGTTAATTTAGATTGTAACATAAATACAGAGAATTAAATGGTATCGCCGGGAATAAAGAAACCGCGAAGAATAAAACTCAGCGGTGCGAGCAGAGGTGCGAGCAGACTCTTGTAATTTATATCATTTCTTTCTCTCTTTTCGTTCGATTCTTATCCATCATTCGCCTTTTATCAGTTTTCACGTCGTATCGTTAATCGAGCGTTATCGAGTTATTTGAATCGTCTATTTTAATTGCCTTTTCTCAAACCGATGCAATTATCGGAAATAAATCTGGTTACGGACGAGTCTGTGCGCGTTTCTTTGGATTTCGAGAACAAAGATGATCTCTCGAGGATCTTTCTACCTACGCTTTTTCTTCTTCTTCTTTTTCTTTCATAATTCTTCTTTCCGATCTCAGTGGGATATCTTTGCTCACCTGTGCTCGAGATTTATTTGTTTCGGCAGAGCCGGCAGTACCGGTTCATGAATTTTCCAGTAAAAGAACATTGATCGCAACTATAGAAACGATTTTATATTTCGTGTATTTTTTGTTTCTCGCTTCTCCGGAGGCCTAAGATTTTTCATCGTGAAAAATCCTTTGCGAGTAACGTGCGCGAGATGAGAGATAAATTTTCTTGAGACCGTTACGAACAAAGCCCCAAAATGCGAACAAGCCTTTCGGATTTGCTCTCGATCCGTACAGAGTTGATAAGATTTCGAGATTCAGTCCTTATACTTGGAATTTAATATTAAAGTTTATCGTTTACGGATGATTGGCGAGAATCTAGTGATATAGTATGCGAATTCGGGACTGCACTTTCAGTCGGTAGCATACGTAAACACACACACACACACACACACACACACACACACACATTATCTATGAACGAGGGCGTTGAAGCACAAACGTTGTAAATGTTGACAGTCGAGTATCGCCAATAGAAAAGGAAAAAACGAATGGAAAATGGGGAAACAAATGGGACACGTATACCGTTAAACATCAAAGGGCAAATCACTCGACCGTCTCCTAAAACACATCGAATTTACAGTGCGAGTATTTAATGCAGTTACTTCAAACTACTAACGAACGACGATCCTGGTATTTTCCGTCAGCCGGAAAAATATCTAATCGCGCATATCCAATCTGGCTTCTATCCCTTTTGTCTTTTATCATTTTCGTCGATCATTATCGTTCGATACGAGGTAATAATCTTGGAGCTCGCAACTCTCATGGAGATGAAGAAAGAGATGCGAGTAGCAGAGAGCTCGGTTCATGGTTCTCCGACGATTCTGGAAGATGCGTTCCATAGGACACAACGGGAGAGGAAAGTTTCATCAGTTGTGCCGCGACGTGAGATACACTCGGGACTAAAGTTTCGCGCGTGGTTGTTGTCCAAAAATAATAATTTACGGACCAAGCAGAAGATCGTTACGCGAGCGAGCAAGTGAGCGCGGATCGATGCGGATGCAATCGCGGCAGCGACGATACCGTAATGCCAATTTCTTATTTTTCGGTAAACGAAAGAGTCGCGATTTTTCATTCTGAAAATTGCATTTTCATTCCAACGATAAAATTAACAAATTTCATCGTCATCGGATGATAATGATGGACGGAGAATGAAATGTAAAAAGTCGATTCGATTGATCATCGAGGATTAATCTCATTAATGGATAAATGACTATCGACATAACGATTATTTGAAATATATGCACGTCGATTTCTTTCGCGTGCTGATTTTTTATGTAATTTATTAGAAATGATTCGTCGCAAGTGAAATCGCAGCACGATTCATCGAATCGCGGTTTTCATCCAATGTGTTAACGTTACAACGTTAAGCAATCGATACGTTAAGCAATCGTTAATGACGATTTAACGAGTTGCATTATTTATTTAAAAACTTGAACATGTTCTCAAACACGACGTGTTCGTTTATTTATTTTCATCATAAAGAAAATTAAGAAAAAGAAAAACGTATCGAACATCGCAACGTAGGAGAGAGAGAGAGAGAGAGAGAGAGAGAGAGAGAGAGGGATAATAATTAAATTCTTGCTGGTATCGAAAGGATGGACACGCGTTTCCCTATGGCATATTATTTATTGAAACGTTCAGTTTACATCGCCCGTATAAATCAGACAGAGCTCTCCGCAGCTGCCTGCATTTTTTGCAGTCGGATTCTATTCTAGCTGTTCATGTTTATTTGATGCGTGCGAGAGCCGAATGGTGGGACAGCTGACCCAGTCATACGCGCTGATAAATGAGAAATGCGCGCCATAAACTCGCAAGTTACATCAATTCCCGAAGGCGCGTATGACTCGTGCCGATAAATTCATATATCCCGCGTAACATCACTCGCGGGATCCATAGAGAGAGAGAGAGAGAGAGAGAGAGAGAGAGAGAGAGAGGCAGACGCGAATGGCCGGCCAATGTAAATATCGAACGCAATACGTCGCGACGTATCCGCGATGCGCGATTCAATTTTCGTCTCATTTCCAAGTCACGCTTAATGCGATCTCGTACGCGTAACGCGACATGATCGGACATGGAGCGCTCGACCAGCCGTTGACTGTTGTCAGCGCGATGAACGAGAGGTACACAGCTTATCGGACGTTTCGTTCGGAACGAGATAGGAATCCGAGCGAAGCGAAAACCCAATCGCGCGATTAAAATCGTTGCGATTCATACGGAACGCGGAACGCGGCCATTCACGCTGATTTGCGCTGATTCGCGCTGATTCGCGCGACCGGTACCGAGGTGCGTGCGAGTAAAAGGAGCTTCAATCCGCTTCAAGTTAAGCTGCGTTTGCCGCCTTAATCGTATCTAATTCCCATCGAATCACGCGGAGGGTTTTACACATACGTGGGCATATGTATCTTTGGATCATTCGCGGCCAACGAGCGAGCGCAGCAGCCTCGCAGAGCCTTGCAGCAAATAAGCGTCGACGCACGCCGAGTGGCTCGAAGGGTGGAAACGGTGACGGCAGGATGGCGGCAGGGTGGCGGCAGGGTGGCGGCAGGGTGGCTCGCCCTCTTTACTTGTTGCTTTTCTTCTCGCCGCGCTTAAGTGGCCCGCGTTTCCTCATTGAAAAACACGCCGCGAACGCGTGACAGCCGCGGGAAAAACAGAGCCGCGCGTGAAATTTGCATCGAAATTTGTCGCGCGAACCAGGAAAACGTTTTACTGTGCAGCATGCGCCAGTCTCGAGTGCCAGAATTTCGTACAAGTCGTCGCGCGATGCCGGCCGAATCGTGTCGTGTCGCGGATCGAACGTTCGATTCGTAAGACTCGAGCTGCGTTCCGCCATCCAATCGGGCTCTCGATGCGCGCAACGAACGCGCGATCGAACGGGAATATCGATTCCGGGACTTTGAATTACGAGGCTATCCACAAAGGGAGAAACGAAACGGAGCGTGTTGGATGAGGCGAAGATAATCGCGAGATATTACCAGAGTATTCCGTTGGAATTAAAAGTTGGAACCTCGCGTTTAATTTCGCGTTTAATTGGGATTTTTAAAGGAGAGCTGAGCTCACGTCGAGTCGCTCGATGTCGCGGGCTCGATCGAAAAACGGCCTGTTCCGCCCGTAAGGATTCAGGATCACGGCCGATGACAATTCGAGACGATTGATCGAAGCGATTAAAAGATTGCGCGACGAAGCTACGCGTTGCCGAAGACTCGATTAAGAAGAACGAGTTCCGATTACGCTGCAGCGTACGTTACGGTGGCAACGTGCGGGAAACCATCGCTCGCGTGTATTCGTACGAACGTTACATACACGTGTGTACGTGCGAATGTGTAACGTATAATCCATCGTGGCACGAATACCGACAACGAATGCGGTTCTTTCTCCCGCTTTTATTTATTCCTCCGGCTCTATTAAATTTGCCGACGGTGGCGGGCAATCATCGGCTTTTCTCTCTCTCTCTCTCTCTCTCTCTCTCTCTCTCTCTCTCTCTCTCTCTCGTTATTCACGCGCAAAGCGCTCAATCTTTGGCCGTGGGAAAGCCGGGACGTCAGCTCGATCGTTGCGCGCGTTCGTCGAAAACCGCTAAAGGGGAAAGAGTTTAAAGAAAAAGTTTCTCTCCGATAATTAATATGTTGCATAATTTTCATCCCGTATCCGCGGTACGTAACATAATATCCAAAGGCTTCCCCTTATAAGGATACACATTTAGCGTTCCGTTTGTCTCCGCTAGCGCCATTTTTCCATTGCCGAATAAGAGACCGACGACGGGCTGGATTTCGATATCGACCGAAATCGACACAGAGATTCTTCGTCCGGCGCGTACGCGAACCTATTTTCGCGCGGCAATTGTACGTTCGAGGGGAAACTCAGCGACGAGCGTCGCTGAATAAACAATGTCCTGCTATTTTCCCGACACCAAGAAAACCGATCGACGCCTCGCGGGGCCGCGAATAGACCGCGCGAACAATGTTGGCGAACAATGTCCGCCTTAGCGTGCACGCACTGCGCCTCGGATTGACGAGAAGCCGATACGGAACCGACAAGCTGCCGCGGCGTCGCTAACTGCGGACGGGAACGCGACAGAATCTGATGATCGTCTCGATCATTCGGAGCAGTCATCGCCGAATCGCAAATCGCAATCGAACGAATCTCCGAAGAGAGAGACCTTGCTCGGACGCGTCGAATACGAAAACTTTCGGATACAATTCCCTTTCATTCGGCTAGATAATTCGCTTCGACTCTTTCTCTCTCTCTCTCTCTCTCTCTCTCTCTCTCTCTCTCTCTCTCAATACGAAATTGCAAAGTTTGTCTGCGGTTTTAAGTGCGGTAGATGAATCAGGAGAATTATAAACACGTGTTGTCGAAAACCGCGCTTAAATTTCGAAGAGTGAATAAATTTCCGAATCCTAAATTATAATTTTATCAATAATTTAATACTACTCTAATCATCCAATTATTTTAATTATCAATGATAATAAAGTCCTTTCGTACAATTGTATCATAATTCTTTATAGATAGAAACTGATCTGGCTCACGGCGATCTGAACTCGAATCATGTAAGATTCTAATAGTCGAACAAGCTAAATTATTAAACCTCTCCATTTAATATTCCTCTTAATTAAACATCGAGGTCACAAACAGTTTTATCAATATGAACTCTCCAAAAATATAATGCCGTTATCCCTGAGGTAATTTATTCTTTTATCAACACAATCTAAAATCATTTAATATTACTCTCCATCCATTAATGCAATATCTTAATTTAAAGTTATTTTAATTTAAATGTCTCCCCAACCAAATAAATATTAATCTTAATTAATTATAATTTAATATTTATAAAATTCTATAGGGTATTCTATAGGGTCCTCGTAATTGGTCAGATGAAAGAGAAACGGTGAAATCGTCGTCCGGATATAAAATTATAAAACTTGTCCAAGTTACTCTGGCTAGTGGTGGGTAAAGTTTCCTCGAGGATGCTCCGCGGTGAGTATCGTGAAATGACATCGCGAGATAATCCTCGTGATAATCCTCGTGTTCCTCGGGTAATCCTTGCTACTTTGAAACGCTAAGGAGAGGCATGTGTCCATCTCGCATTCGAGAGAGATGATTCTTCTCTTGGCGAGTCGACGGCGAAGCGTTTAGAGTCGGAACGCGGATTGCGATCCCGAGTCCGGGAAAGGAAAGCAGCGGAACACGGATTACGCAAAAAGCAAGAACATGGTTTCTCCTCTATCGGAAAAACGTTGGGTATCGCGAAGCGGAAAGAAAATCGGAGAATGTCGACCGCGTTATCGTACATTTTTTCCTAATTGTTTGAAAAACCGCACTAGAATTTTGTTGATCTCATCTCGTGATATCCCCGTCCAACAACATCGACCTTTCGTACGGTTTGCGCAAATATTTTCCGCTTTTCCGCTTTTTAGTTGCACAAAATGTAGGGAACGAGACGGAGCGTGTCGCATGTCGATATGGAAGGGATAGGATTTATGCTAGCGATGGATCAGATTGAAAAACAACTCGCATGTTCAGCTTGTCCTAATTTATTGTTCCATCGATCGATGGAATTGGTCGATCTCTCTTTGGACCAATCCGTCGTCGTCGAACTCCGCTGGCAGGTGCGCCGCGTCAGGACTTTTCATAAACCGAGAAAATTCATCGTCCGTGCATCTCCCGATTACTCCAAGCACAATCTTATCGCGCAAGATCGCGCTGGTAGATCGTCGCATCTCGAGTGGCGATCCTCCGGGAAAAGGAACGTGACAGCGCGGGATGGCAAACGAAAGTAACAGGGTAGAAGAGCCACCGCAAGGCATGCGACGAGGAGGGAAGGTCGCACCGGCTGAGCGCGCGCGAAGAAAGGAGAAGCCGCGGGCAGGCGCGACCGAGAAAGACGGACCGAATCACGCCGGGATGCAGTTCAAGGGAGAGCAGGCGGCGAACGGAGGGGCGAGCCGCGGTCGGTCCAGGGATGATCCCGGCCGTGTCTATTTATACGAGAGCCAGGGGAGCGGACGCGCGCAACCTGTTGGCCGCGCTACGCGCGTCATCGTTCTACACGAAGCGTTTCCGATATCGCGTTCGAGCTGGTTGGTCGACTGGCCGGTCTCCCCTCTCTCTCTCTCTCTCTCTCTCTCTCTCTCTCTCTCTCTCTCTCTCTCTCGGTACCAAACGGACCCTGTCGTCGACGGTTAGCGCTATGGCCGGAGAAAACTGGGTCAGCCAGCAGCGCGTAACTGGGTCAGCGACGCGACGCGTCGTCACGCGCCATTGCGCCGTTTGCGAGATATCGCGCCCAGACGAGCTCCTCCCGATGCTTCGCATCTCGGCTGGACGAGAGCGGTCGAAAGCGACAACGAAGGACAACGCCCCTGCACCGAGGCTCTCCGGGAATTCGTCTCGATCTCGACCGCGTCAGCAACCGGCGGGAGAGTCAGCAATGTCATCGACGCTTTTGTTCGCGCATCCTTTACGCGCCAACGAGAGCATTCCGAACGTGTCGAATGCAGGTCGAACGCGGTGTACACACACGAAACGACCGAAAACGGCCGAAAACGATCATCGATAGCCGAACGATAGCGACGTCAACGTTCAGTTATCGAAAGCATAATGCGATCGCATAATCGATTGCACGATCGATGATCTGCCGCGAAACGCGTCGTGTATTTTGTCAAACTAGCTTCCCACGAGGAGAGACAAGCTGGCGAGGAGAAGAAGGCTGGCTGTAGCCGTTTCGAAACGAATCGCCATGTATAAATTACGAACGCCATCGAGCGTCGCCGTCGAGCGAAAAACTATGCCGCGCGTTTCCCCCGGCTTTGCAAATCGCAAGACACAAAATACAGATTAATTTTAACGTAATTAAACCGCGGAAACTGTCAGAACCTCTCCTTAATCCGGCTCAGACGGCAATTAATTATTTTTCGGAACGGGATTAATGCTCGAGTCGCCTAAATAAGGGAGAATATCCATCGCAAGCCGGTTAATCCCATCATCCCCGCCGCGTAAACCTTTTGTATCGCGCGCATGCGCGCGCGCTATAATAAAGTGCTCTTCATCGCACGCAGACAGAAAAAGACCGTTTACCAAGAGAATGCGTTTCGAGTGTCCGTCTATTCGCTCAAGACGTTTTCTTTCTCTCTCTTTCCGTACACACCGTACGGAGACCGATTATCTACGAATTATCTCGAATTAAATCGTTTACGTTTCCTTTAATCCCGTTCATCCGCGAGGATGGAGAGAGCCTCGTCTTGATTTTTTTCTGGGAAAGAGACGCTCGCTCGCTCGCCCATTGCGAGCTCTTTCTTCAGCACGGTTTCCAGCAGGGATCTTCCAAATGGATGCCACGACGAACGTCGCGGCGATCTCTCGGATGCTCGCGATTGCGCCGCACGATCGAGTCTCCATTTCCGTAGCGAACACGAGAATAAGCGAGTTTCGTTGGCCTTAACGACGTTAGCCCGTTTTGGCCGGCATCGTTATCGATTCGCGCATGGCGCACATCCGGCATCGCGAGTTATGAGAGACATGACAAAAAGCCTTCATTCGAAATCGTTTCGCGAGGGAAGCGACGACTCGCGACACTCTTGCGTCGCGCTTACTCGCTTATGTCGATCGCGAATAGTTTCGTTTCATCAGTTTCGTCGGCGAAATTTCGCAGTTCCGTGCGAAAAATCCCGTACGATATCGCATTCGTCACGTAGCGTTCTCCGTATCGATACGTCACTCGAGATTTCCGGCTAGCGTTATTAGCGAGGATCGTTCGAGTCGCTAAATCCCAGGACGGGAGATAAAAGAAGATAAATTCTTCTTTTTTTTCCATCTATCAGTGTGATCAAATTACTTTCGCATTCGCTCGATCGCATTCCGCGTGCGAGTCACCAGTATCGGTTACCAGTACCGGACATACGCAGGCATCTCGCTACAAAGGGAGGAGGATTCGATGAATTGAAATATAAATATCGCGCGCGGCTACGCATTGCGATATTCGTAAGTCGCCGCTGAAGCGCGATGAAGCGCGATGAAACGCGCGTTGCCTTCTCAATGCAATTTTGCGTTATTCGTTCGCGTTATCGCACGCTTCGAAACGCTTCATGCTGCATGCTGAAAGAGACGACAGAGAGAGAGAGAGGGAGAGAGCGATCGTGTCGCAGCGATGAATTTGTCAGAGGATAAACTTGTCGCTCGCTTCCTTCGACCAAGGATCTCCAGTTCGGACCAGATAAAATCTCGGAATAGTTAAAGCCGGAGTAACGCGAGTACTCGATTCGCAATGTGCAAAGTTTCGGAGCAGCGCGCGCCCTGCGACTCGTTCGATAAACGAAGGCGAATCAGGCGGATAGTTTTGCTCTCGATAGTTGATAATAATCGTAGTAACGCTCCGATCTCGGAGCACGGTTACTCATACGCGCGTCCATATTGGCCGCCAACTTTCTCGAGGCACATTCGAGCTTTCGCGAATTTCACCGCGATATCGAAATATCGCAGTCGACGGCGGGAGATGAGTCGGGGAACAATTGTGCATTAGCGCGCAAATTTCGAATAATGTGTTTCAAAACTCGAATAATATCTGGCGATCGCTCCAATGCTGCCTCCAATTTGTTTGCGGCTCTCTTCTCCTCTTTTCTTTCTCTCTCTCACTCTCCCATAATTTCGCTGAATGCCGCGATCTCGATGTTGAAACCGCACCGATGCTATCTCGGCTTTGAAGCTTGAATTCGAATGCATCGAAATGTGAAAATAAACCTCCGCTACTCCTTTCTCATTCATCTTTTTCAAAAAAAAAAAAAAAGAAAAGAAAAACGATTCTTTTTTATCGGGAGACTCATAATCGCGCGAGCTTCTGAAAGAGAATCGCTCGGATCGATAGATTTATTCCTCGTCGATGCAATATTGATACGTTACTCTCATCAAATGTTCGCGTCGAGTATAATGCGACAGCCGTGTAACAACGTTTTCATAACATCATTAATCATTAATCATTCGTACGCATCTCGGATCACGCTCGTTCGTCGAATCGATGCGTGTTTAACATGACGCACGATCGGTCTGGCCAGCTTTACGCGATAATAAAGATGAAAAAAGTTATATAAACCGATATATAGCGCAATGGAGACAGATGGCGTTTAAAGAGAGAGAGAAAGAGAGAGAGAGAGAGAGAGAGAGAGAGAGAGAGAGAGAGAAAGAGACGCGTCATCATCGGGCGCGAAACGCCAAAGCTGTGTCGAAGCAAAAATCGCGCTTACACTCGATGCACTTGATTTCATGTTATGCAATAAACAAAGTATCTCGTTGAACGCGCGTTTATTCCGTATATACGTGCATTTCGCAGTGGCGAAAGGATGTTAGTAGTCGGAAAGGGGATTGATAGCACTCGATTGCACGACCGTCGAACGAATGATCGACCTGTACCACTCGTGCCGGACGATAATCGGGCAAAAAATGGAATTCTTGCTTGTCTGGTTGTAGCAAGCTGTCCTCGACCGATTCTCTCGTTGTCGACGAATGGGAAAAGGATAGGCAGCAACGAATCGAGTCGAGTCGAGTCGATCTCTGCGGATTAATCTTTGCGGATTATTAACAAAGAAAAAGGGGAAACGTCGTTAATGCAAGCGGAGGAGAATTGCCATGGCATCGGAGCCGCAAACGACGCGTGGTCGGAAAATCCGTAATTTCCTCACGGCCGATCGATATTGCACGCCGATGGTGGTGGCTCTTCATCGCGCGATTCAATACCCGGCGAAGCTATCGGCCGATATTGTATTTACGTCGACGAGAGAGAAGAGAGGTAGGCCTGAGACGAGCGCGATTTCTCTCTCTCTCTCTCTCTCTCTCTCTGTTACGGCAGGATGGAAGCACATTCGCCAGCGAGAGCGAACCAAGCGGTCAAGAGAGATCCGACAGGCTGCAGGTAGCGATCCGGTACAATGCCGCTATTGTGCCGGCAACTCCATTAGAGGCACCGGACGATTCCGTCATCCTAGAGAGGCACAGCGAGCAAGAGCGAACAGCATCTTTTTTAGCGAGACGTCGCGTAGCCGTGCACCAACAGTCGCCAACGTTCGCTCCGAGAACCCTATCGAATCGAATCTCG
Organism: Eciton burchellii; assembly: GCA_020341155.1. NCBI lineage: Eukaryota > Metazoa > Arthropoda > Insecta > Hymenoptera > Formicidae > Eciton > Eciton burchellii. The sequence goes on from JAHMML010000073.1 coordinate 760,743, forward strand.
TTGGTCCATCGAATGGAGAGGCAGGCACGATCATTTGTCGATTCATCACGAGATAATTCGCATTCCTCTGTCTCAATCGAGCGGTCTCGGTCTCGGTCCAGCTTCGATCGGAAAAGCATTTCCATTCATCAATGGTCCGAATATATTCACGGAAAATGGAAAAAAGGGGAACTCGTGTGGGTTATAGCGGATGAACAGTACGATAGAATGCGCGTTTCAATCAGTCGGTCACCATCACAAGTGCGTCCTCTCGCTTTTTCTCGCTTCCATTTTCTCGCACGACACGCACTGCCCGAGATCATACGTCGACAGTTTAAAACTGTCGTAACAATCTCTCAGATCTAACTTGAGCACTGTAAAATATTCTCACTGTGAAATGTTAGAAAAAATCTAAACGTTTTTGTTTCATCGATTTGCTATAAGCTTTCTCGCACACACACGTGGCAGCTTTTTCGTTAGCTTTTAACGGAAAAATACGGCAGATAGATAGATAATGGAAATGGAAGATGCAGTATCAAAGTATCTTTCTCTCGTTGCTAGTTTCTAGTTTCGGGCATACCATCTCGCGAACGAAGCAGCCTTGTTTATCTTCCGTGCGTAATATCAATTAGTCGCGTTAAAATACCGTGAGCAAGTACCGTGGAAATACATGTTACGAGTACACGTAAATTCTCGTTTGCTGTGAAAATTTCGATATCAAATCTATCAAGAGATCGATTAATAATCCGAGATGCACGTGATACACGTGAAGAGAAATCAGCAAATATAAAAATATAGACATCTTTGAACGGGTTAAGACGAGATTCGACAAGAAACGTCCATGTTTTTTTACGTTCTCGTGGCAGTAATAATTTTAACAGCTATGTACGACCATTCTCGAGCGATCCTGGAGAGCAGACTTGGCAATGCCAAGCGTACAACGCGTAAAAGTTTCATTAACAAACCCCAAATAAGCATCCGGTGAAGAGCACTCTCAATTCGGTGTCCATTAGGAAGATTACAAGCGTGAAACGTCCCGATAAGCAAACGGTACGTGTATTGCATTGCATGCCAAACATGTTACAGCAAACGGTTCAACTTTTCATATGCTCTATCCACAGAGATTTTTCGCTAAATTTCTATCGAAATTCTCCTTTTAATAAATATGTCGCATTAATTAATTCGTAACCTACGAACGAGCGGCTCTGCTCCATGCTCTGCTAAATTAAATTTTTAAAACGCGTATGCATACACGGCGCAGAGGTTTTATTTATGATTTAAAGTTTATTTTACTTTTTATAATGGAATATTGACAAAACGAATTCTCGCCGGAGAAAGGAGAAACGATTCTAAATTCATTGAAAGATCAATTGTTAAATGCTCTCTCTCTCTCTCTCTCTCTCTCTCTCTCTCTCTCTCTCTCTCTCTTTTCTTTCCGCCTCTTTTCATATGTAAAATACTACATTCTATGCAAGATGCTATCGGTATCAAGGAATTGAGATTAACAGCCAGCGGACCTTGACTCGGGTCATTCGCGGTATCGTTAACGTCTCCCCGGATGAAATATTTACGGGACCATAAAAATGGCCGGCGGAATAATTTCTCCGCGATTGTTTCTCCCTCGGGAAAAAACACGCAACCTATAATCGATGTTTCGCCGAGGTGAATTCCTCGGAGGAAAAACTCCGTGAACGGGAGATCGCACCCCTCGCGATATCGATCGCCTCTAGAAATTCCCGTCGAATCCGCGTGAAATCACGCGTGACATGTCGCGATTTCGTTCCGTCCCCTTACGATCGATGTGCGTTTTTCGAAGATTCCATCGGAAGATCGAACGACGGAGAGACGGAGAGAGGGCGAGACAGAGCTTGATGATGCGCTCGATGCAGGATATCGCGAATCGCCACGACGAATTGAAGATGCTTGTATATCGCGGACGCGAATGCCAGATGCTAGGAGGCAATATCTTGGCATAACGAATCGAAAATGGAATCTTCCGTTCTCCTTCGACGGAAATTTTATTTCACGTGGAGTTTCGACAGAAGCGATACCTTGGAGATATTCAACGTTGAAGATCGATTCGACTTAAGGCTTATAATCGTAGCTTCCGTTCTTGCGACGAGAAATCAATTTTGAATTTGCTCGCATAGAACTTGCTAAAAGATTCTCGAGCATTCGCGAGAGACAGGCGCTAGCCTTTGCTAAATTCTAGCATAAAAGTTATGCAAGAGTTTGATGTTCGATACGTCGAAATGACGTTCGATTATCCTAGATCAAATTCTCATCGATCTCACTCCTCGTCGGTTGAGGAAAAGGAGCTCTCATTTTCGGGATGCGCGGAATTGCGCACGATTCATCGCTGCATAAATCGCGCGATAACGCGTGTAACGCGTTATCGGAAAGATACGCTCATTACTTGAGATGAATATAAAGTACGCAGGTGTAACAAAATTGCATCGCTCGCTGATAAACAAATTTCATCCGATCCGATTTATCTCTGTTCGCCATAGTACGCTATGGCGGGATGTACATAAATCTAATATTTGGGAATATATTGCGCGGCTCCCGCGCGGATACGAACTTTCTCGTATACGTAATATATATCATATTGGATTTGACCTTGTAAATCCATATTCCAAACTCCGAGTCGTTTCAAAGTGCGCTTTGTCATCGCAGGCTTACGTTCGAAAGAATTAAAACATCGTTTCTTTCTGTTTCGAATACCGTTCTCCGATTGCTTCGATTCGAAGATTAATAACGTTTTTAAGTTATACGGTATCGTACCGAATAATTTCATCGCAATTATGCGATTATGCGAATTATCGAACGAAGGAGCCGTCATCGAAGGAATCAAGTTCCACATAAATGGAAAATATGAAATGTGTGATCGTAATTTGACGTTTAAATATCCACTTTGGTGCTCATTTATATTCGAGATGCGACTCGCGCGATGTGTCTGAAAAATGTAAAACGGAGAGTCGAGAGAAACGTTCCCGCTTCCAGGGGATGTTCCGGAATCACGACGATTTTTGGTAATGTGTGGACGGTTGTGGATCGTACAAAATTCTCGACGCGTATTTTTCTAGCGATTAATTCCCTGCGATGAATCCTACTCGTTCGGATACAAAGTCAGGATACAAATAAAATGTTATCGATCCGGAAGCTCAATCGCATCAGATGAATCGCGTGCGAGTCATTATTCGGATTTGTCGAACTACTGCAAAGACCTATTTCCAATGATGGTTAATTAACGTTTCTTAGCTTCATCGTCGATTTATGCGCGATTGACCACGCGATTAAAATATTTTCAAGTAATTAAATTCGTGTGTCAAATAATCGCTCGAATCGTCGAATACAAACGTGAACAGACATTCTGGGCGCGTTCAAAACTCGGCACTCGTACTAGATATTAGAACATATTGGAACGAAGCTGTTACTTTTATGCCACGACGAGGGAATTAAAACGGCTCGATGACCAGGATGAACTCTCTTTGATTTGGACAAGGAAACAAGTCTCCTTCGTTTGCCCGCTCTTTGAGAGTTACTCAAACCGCAAACAGTAGAACGGATCGTAGCGGAAATGAAGCCATCAGCATGAAAATCGTGTGCGGGCGAGAGCACGGATAGAAAGGACTCGTTTCGTCGTAATCTTTTTCTAATCACCTGAAACGTTATCGACGAATCTCCAAACGAACCTCTCCACGTGAAAGCGCGATGCTCGACATCGGAATGAAATCACGACTCTCGCGTCGCATATCGAATGATGAATGCGTTTCGATGAAGCTTCACGGGCAAGGACGTAGGAAATTGCAGGAGTTTTTTATGGTGAAAACCCGGGCACTTGCGAGATTTCGCCGTGTCGGTCTATTAAGTTTATTAACGCTGAAATGCCGAATGCCGCAAATTTCCCAAAATGGCACAATGTGCCCGCATTTGTGCGCGCATTGTGTGCACCTTGAAGCTGCGATATTTCTTTCTCGATCCTACTCGTTTTGCGAGTAAAAGAGAGGAGAATATCCGAAATAACATCTCGAAAGCTGGAAACAATATTAACGCTGCATTAAATCTTGATGAAACGCTATGCGCGTTTATCGTCGGACGTAGTTCTCTCTCTCTCTCTCTCTCTCTCTCTCTCACGATCTACGGATCGTTCTACGAGATGTTTCAGACCGTTATCTCTAGCTCCCGATTCGAAGAGTAGCTCTGAAAAATTCTCCGTTGGATATTTCCCTTGCTCGGAGCGATTTACAGCCGTTTCATACACCGAAATATTCCAACGCGATCATCGCGAATGTCCCACGACCAGCCCCGGGAAAGCAACTTTTCTCTCTCTCTCAACAGGTGGTGTCGGAGGATATGCTTTCTCGAAGAGAAAGCTAGGTCGAAGCGAAGCTAACGATCGCTTGCAGACCATCGTGGCATATCGTCGGCAATGATCGAACGTCCGCGCCGGGCGACACTCGAAGCGCGACTTTCCGCGCCGGACTTTTACTCAACCCTGTTATCTTCATCGAATCACGAGATGGCCTCGCCAACGGGGAGGCTGGCTGAGGAGAGAACGATTCTCGCGTGGTGAAGGGAGAAACCTGTTGCGAGAGCGGCGAAAACCTCTAACCGACGAGAAGATCCGACGAGAAGAAGCGCAAGCTGATGATGGGCGGGCAGCGTTTACCGTATAATCGAGTCATGTACATTTCGCACATTCCTCGTTATTCCTCGCATTTTAATTTGCGTTGTATTTGTCTCCTGCCACAGTCTCGAATCAGTGGCACGGAGGCAACGCGGAGGAAACTCGATTTTCTCGAAGCTCCCTCCAGCAGTCGACCCGGGTTATTTTCGGAAAGTCGATAATGCGCTGCACGAACGGAAGAAAGGAGCCACGGAACTTTGTCGTTTGCGAGCGTCGCGAGGGCCCAAAACTACGCGTCTAATTTGATGGGGTTTAATCAGGTACAGGGCCGCTGGAAGGATCCAGGCTAGGCACGCGAGGAAAATACGACGAAACGGGAAAACGATGGCGGCGGACGTTCGGGAAGATGACGACGGGGATCGCAAATCACATTGATGCAACGCATCGCCCCGTTGCGGCGCGCGATAAATTCAGCGACTATCATCGGCTAGCCGATAAACGTCTCCGTCCACGCTTCGGTTGACGGAATGAATCTGAAAGATTTTCATAAATTCCACCAGCGTTATCTCGTGCCGCGCAAGGCAAACGAGTCCGACGAGGACGGTTTATAATCGCTTAAACAAAGTTAGTTAGGATTCTTGTTATCTTCGAATCTTGGCATTCTCTTCTCCATTTCCACGCGTACAGAAAATCCAGAGATTTAGAAAACTCGGGGGACAATCTCTGTCTCGTCATTTTCAGGACTTGTATACTATACTATTTCATTGCATCTTTATTTTTTCATAATACAACTCGTCGTAAATGGATAAGAAAGAAATTGAAAGAAATTTCAGAAGAGATCGAAACATCTTTCACAATGTCGCATGCACTGTGCCACAATAAGACTCAAAGGCCATCGAGCGGCCAATGTGCCGCTCGAGACGTGTTTAGAATTTTTGCAAAAACTAGAAATGCTTCTAAGAACGTGTTTAGAATTATCCCTTTTTAGGAAAATCTCATTGTCGAAAATTGTCAATAGAAAATTGTCAAATTTGTTACGCGTTAAACGGAATATTTATGAGATTGTCCAGAAATTGACGGTGGTCCGCGTAGAAGCTTGTATACGCTGCTCTTGCTCTGACCTTGCGCCTGCGAAAGGCAGGCGCTAGATGGAAATGGAAAATTCGTGCACATGTAAAAACTGTGTAAATATCCGCGGAATGAATTTGCATCAGCATGCCGCAAAACAATGCGCAAGGAAACGCGCGTCATGTACTACGCAGATTGAGAGAGCTATATTGCAGCAAGAAATTTGAATTTAGACCGTGTCGATAGTAATACAAGCAATGATTAACGATAGATCGATCGATCGATCGCTTCGCGTTATCTAGGAAAAGTAACGTGACACAAGAACAACAACGGCATTTGCAAAATTGCAAAAGATCATCGAAAGCTATTGTATCGACGAATCGCTGTTCCCTTTCGGTCCCGTTTCAAGCCGTTTAGTCGGACAGACAAATTTAATAGATCCGGGCTTTTTGTACGACGTTTGAGAAATTCCTCGCGACTCGGAGAAAAATTCGATCCGCGGATCGGAAACGATCCTCGAACACGCGAAGCGATGACACGAGCAATGAAGTGATGCACTTTAATCGCGACATAGAGAAATATCTAGCATGTCGCGCGCACTTTTGTGTGTGTGTGTGTGTGTGTGTGTGTGTGTATGTGTGTGATACGCGCCTGCAGATCCACGTTAACCGCGCGATGTAAAGCGACGTTGATGATGATCCCCAGCGCGAAAGGCGGTTCGCGAATTCGCAGCGCAGTCGGCGGAACAAAGGTGTTATTCGAGCGAGACTCGCCCGAAAGAGCGTTCTCGCGACGATGTTAATTGCATCTCGCATCCGTGGCTAAAAACTGACGACGATGATTCAATTTAGTGGGCTGTCCCCCGCCGAGCAACGCGATTGAATCATAAAGAAGTTGGCTCGCGTGACGTGTAATGCGCTTGAACCGCGGCGATATTTCTGAGAGCTATGCGATGGGATTTCTGCTGCTTTAACATAATGGATACCGCGAGCCGAGAGTTGGCGAGCGCTGTGCGCTTCGTTCGCGCGGAAATAGATCGAAGCAGAATCCTGGATGGAATAGAAGAAATTGAATAATTCGGTGAAACTTTCCTTCTTGCTGTCTCGCCCTCTTGACAACTTTGAAACCTTACTCGCGCGGCGTTTACCTCTGCGCCGCCGCATCTCATATTCGATGAAAGACGAATTGGCACGTATGCCAATTTTGTCACGCGCGTACGCGCGATGATTCCGTCTCATCGACGAACAGCGCCGTGATTTTAGCGCGAAATTAGCGGGTAACGCGAGATTTATGAAATCTATGGATCGATCGATTTATCGCTGATTTATGATCGCGGTTTTGCGATACGCGGAATGTATCATCACGAATCATTTTGGCAATCGACTCGACCATCAACAGACTCTAGTCGCCCTTTCGTTGCTTGTCGTGAAGAGCTTGCACTCATAATTCAATTTAAAATTGATGTTGACGATCGTCCCGTCTAATCTCGCATCTCCGTGAGATTACGTATCACCGTTTCTCGTCATCGTTGCGCGATACGCGACGAACTTTCCGCATGCTTTCAGCGGCTTGATGTTACATCAAGTATGCAACTGAAAATGGAAACTCGCAACGGAAAGCATTTCCTCGTTAAGCTCCGGCGGTTAACATTGGCGGTGCACTTTTGGACTATCATTCAACACTCGTGTCGCAAAAACGATAATGATCCCAAGAAGCCAAGCGTGAAGAGTTCGATGAATCTTTCATCGAGTGAAAGAAATTCGCGCCAGTGAAATGGCGCAAAAACTGCGCCATTAAATAAAACGAGAGCTCGCAAGCTTGCTGATATTTGCGCGACGCATTTAATCATTATCAGAAATTTATTGGTCAATGGACTTAACGGAAGTGCAAATTAATCGGCCAAGGTAAGAGAAATTAATTGCAAAATGTTTACGCTGCTATTATATGCGCGATATCGCGGTCAGATGCGCGATTAGCGCGTCAGAGCTAGCAGAATTTTCCTCTCCATCTTCCTCTCGAGTCAAGCGACCCGAATGACGTCGAGGGCAATCCAGAGAGCACGAAAAGGCGGAGAATTACCGAATTCCGAATTGATTCGGAATCGGTCGGCGGGAAGAAGATGGTCGATGCGATCGCGTTTTAGCTGGATTACGTTCGACCGTAATGGCGAACGTAATCGCGAACGCTGCTCCGTCGTCGGAATATCTGATACGACACTTTGCGCGCACGCGCGATAGCCAGCGTCCGCTGGCTTCAACAACGACGATCAGCCGCTAGCGGATATTAGCGATTACTCGCCTCGCGTCGCGAACGCATCGGCGATCCTCGCGAACGCGCTCCTGACAGATCAGTTGTCACGTCGAGCTGTCGGAGAATGAATGGAGAACGGATGAGGAGTCCGTTTCTTCCTATGGCAACTGATCACTTGAGATTTCCGTACTTGGAAAGAGACGCGCTTAAGAAGATGCGCTCTGTCATCTTCGATTAAAGCTCACGCATAAAGAAAACTGGCGTTTCGGGACCGACGACGATCTCTCTCTTTAAAAAAAATTGCAAAAATTGCAGCCGAGCAATTATCGCCTAGCAAAAAAACGAAGCGAAGTGCGCGAATAAGAAATAACGACGGCGCTCTCGCGAGAGCGAAGCTGCCGGGAATGAGCGGTTATATGCTTCGCTGCTAAAGCATCGGATATAAAAACCCACGACACCGTCTCGCGTAGCTCGACGAGATGCGTGTATCTCCGAGCTCTTTGCATTCCAGAATTTCGATGGAACTCTCGGTCCGGGATTCCTTTACGAGAATAACAAGCGGAACCCCGCATCGAGCCGCGGGATCTCTTCAAAGTATCGCGAATGTTTCCTCTCGATCTCGACTCGTCTCGTTGCGGGAACAAGACTGGCTGGCTAGATCGACGTCGCTCTCGATGAGCGGATCGAGATACCGAGCGCACGTTTGACAACACGTTCCTCGCGTACGGATCCGCGGGATCCCTCTTCTTCGCGACGTTCTCTTCCTTTCCTTCTCTTTAGCCTTTCAAGCGAAAACCCGGCCTGTCTTTTGTCTTTTCGAATTTTGCTGCGCTACGAAGAAGCAACCTCGCAGAGTGCGCGAGCAAAGTTATCTCGTGCCGTCTACCGCTGTTAGCCTTTGTCCGGACGAACAAAAGAGAGAAATAATGTAATTAAGAAAAATGGAACACGAGCGAGAAGACGCGGTTAGTTCGCGCGTTCAATCGCGCGAATAAATGTACGATAGACCGAGTAAAAGGATATCCAATGCGTGTCCAACCTTTTTCCAGCTAATTTGCCAATTATGCCAATTTTATTTTAAGATGCGCAGACGCATCTCGTTTTATTCCCTGACTGTTATTTGCACTCGCGATAGCGGAACTTTCCGATTTCGCGTGAAATGATCGCGGGCAAGGGCCTTTCCTTATTCGCTCCGTGTGTAATAACAAAGCAAAAGCATTTTTATTTCGCTCGGACGCGTACGGAAATTTTTTCCATCGATCGTTAATTAACACTCGACGAGAAGCAACAACGTGAACCACTTTCACGTATCACGTATCACGTACATTTTCATCTTTATGAAATTTCCTCGAATTTACCCATTTCTCTCCCTTTCTCTCGATAACTCCAAGGTCATTGATTAATCGAATAACGGGTGAAAATGTGATTTATCGACGCGCAATGGATATCGTTGAAATTGATAAGCGGCCACAATGACGATCCACGATCAGGCTGATTCGTAGTCGAGCGGTGACAAAAACGACAAAAACGACGACGACGACGACGACGACGACGACGACGACGACGACAATGACGACAACGATAACGATGGATTGCCGGAAAAAAATGGAACAACTTTACTTTGCTTTATTGCAACCTGTCGTTAGTCCAACCTGTTGTAGCGTTAACGGACCTGGCGGCTATAGAGCGGGTAGTCGCTGAATATCGATGAGGAACGCGCTTTGAAAAAAACACCGCAGTGATAATTATAAATTATGCTTTGCCCCTCTCCCCTCGCGATGTGCAAGAGAGAGAGAGAGAGAGAGAGAGAGAGAGAGAGAGAAATAGTGGAACGAAGAATACGCGTCCCCGAGAGATTACAGTGGAGACGATTGTACGCGTCTCGCGCTACTCTCACGTGACTCGATAGCAGCTTCATCGTACGTAAGAAATAAAAAAGAGAGACAGTCCCATTGATCGGATGAGCTATCTTGCTCGCTCCATCAGCTAGCCGCGAATCTCTGGAATCACTCTGGAACCTTTCTTTATTCCATATACTTTATTCGACACTCGTCGAATATGTTAATCTCGCGAATGCAATGAATATTTTCGCCCGTTCTAAACCGAATCGATAGAAAAAGTCGACGAGTGAGTTGACGATTGTTTATAATAATCCATGCCATCAATAGTTAAATTTGATTAATCGAAAGAATATCGGAAAGATATGGGCAACCGTTCGCCCAGATGATAGATTGAAGAGGAAAGAATAAAATCCAATTAAATTTTAAATTTACCCAAAAATGGAAAAGCTACGAAACGCGGGAAGATGTACGAATAATCTGGCAAGTCTGTATACGCAACTACATCTGTGTAGCTACATCTATGTGTGTAACGGAGTAGCAGCACGGAGAGATAAAAAACGAGAGAGAGAAAGATTGTATCTAAGCACATGAGCGTTCCGCTTTACCTATTCATCGTTCATGCAGATACGTGTATAGCATAGTGTAGATACACATACACGCGCGTAAGATTTGGAAGGCAAAGTGCACGTAGCACGTCACGTAGGACGTAGCAACGACGATTAGAAGAATTGGAAGAAGGATCGCGATAATTGATGGTCGTTACCAGCGATCCGATCGCATAATTATCGATTTACTCGAATCTAATATAAACGGACAAAACGGACAATTTTATTCGCGCGGCCGCGATGAAAGTCATCCCGTACGCTCGCTCTCCTCGTGGTGCATCGACCACATGCTCAAAGCGAGCAGTATGCGCGCGATCATACGCACGCCCTCGTGGAATGTCCATGTTTCTGCCAATTTGGCAGAAAAAAGCGCAACTCCCGCAAGGTATCGCCGCTCCCGCCCTGGCTTCGTCAGGTTCCGCATTTGCGGAAATCGCGCAATCTCGGTCGCGGCCATCATCCGAAATTACTCCGTGACTCCGTTTCGCGTTCTTTCCGCTCGATATGTCCGCTGGATTATAGCTATTTCCATCGAACATGTTGATTTCTTGGAATATTTCTCCGTTATCGAAGAAGCAAGTGAAACAAGACGAAAGAGAGAGGAGGAACTTTAGGCAACGATGGGGGAGAAGGATGTCCCGATTGAATCCCGGTAAATAAATTTCTTGGAATCCGTTAAACACCTATTGTCCGTCGATCCGTCGATACGTTTCGTCGCGGTACAACGGAGGAACGCCATATTTGATCGAGATCTCATATCATCTGTCGTGCTAAGAATGGATAAAAGACTCTTAAAATGGCCTATAAGGTCAAAGGGTTTAATATGATCACTGATGGCCAAGTATGAAGTATGAAATTTATGGCTAAGTTTGCCCCAGAATTGCCAGCTCTGACCAACTTTGTCGATATGTGTCGGGTTTGAAATTGCGTGGCACACTATGACAAAGATTGTCAAACATGCCCTAATATGGCCTATTATGGACTATTACGACCAGCAATGCTCAAGGATGATCAATCATGATCAGGAACATCAAGTATGACCAATAGCACCACAGTATCTCCAGTTTTGATAAACTCTGTTAAAGAATGCGAGGTATGGTTACGTAGGGCACACTGTGCCAAATATGGAGGAATGTGGACTAAGAAGGCCACTAAATGTCTAGTTAAAGCCTGAGCGTGCCGAGGGCCGAGGTCGATGCGAATGACATTTGCTGCCTCCTCGTAGAGCGGGGAACGGAGGGCGATGATGTCCCGTAAACGATGCGTGTCAAGCAGCAATCGCACGTAAAATAATTGCAGGATGTCTTCTTATCGTTGACGGTATTACTCTTGCAGCTGCAGCGGCGGCGATGGTAAATTTTATCGAAAGCAAAATTTGCCGAAACGTCAGCATCCCCATCCACGGTTAAACGGTGGAGTGACAACTTTGTCGTCAGTAGACCACGCGCTAATTAAAACGTTCCCGTTGTCCGCGGAGTGGTTGGAACAACAAGTGGCATCCCTTCCTGCATCACCTACATCTTGGTCGTTTAACCCGTCGTTATTCGCGAGCGCATCCATTAGCGAGAACAATTATTTTTCGATTAAATGCAAAATTGTAAAAACGATCGCGAACCCCTTCGCGAAGCTCTTCGCGTCTCGCATTCGTCGCATTCGTCGCATTCGTCGCATTCGTCGAATCGATGTCGAGAGCGTAGAACCTCGAGTGCGTAGGATTTTCAGACAGACGTGGCGAATTATTCATCACGATATTTATTACGATGCGCCCGTGAGCGGAAGCGCCCTTTGAAAAATGGCGAAAAATAATCATCTATTTATTAACGCGACGCGTATATCGCGATGGAAAATGCCGCGATGCAAGCGTTGCGGCTCTAAAACGATAAAAATTTATGGCGCAAGGATTTATCGAAATATTTACAATGATACCATTATTTTTTCGTTGGAACGTAAATGCGCGAGAGAAGAATTTTCGAGTCGACGACACCTTTTTCTCTCCTCGCTTCGGAAAGCAGCTAACAATCGAGACATAAATTACACGGTTGATTGAAAAACTTTGCGATTGAAAAAATTTACGTTTGGATTTGGAACCTATCCGAGCGTGAGCAAAGCATAGGACATCCAAATCGAAATGGCGAAAAGAGGTAGAAATTTCGACAAGTTCCGAAGTAAAGATAATGATCTCTCCTTTTCTCACTCTCACTCTCTCTCTCTCTCTCTCTCTCTCTCTCTCTCTCTCTCTCTCTCTCTCTCTCTCTCTCTCTCTCTCTCTCTCTCTCTCTCTCTAAAAGTTAGCGCTGTCAAGACGTCTCGATGCACTTGATGCGGGCCATAAATTGAATAATAAAATCTGCGTTTGCAAAACATGGGCACTTTAAAGCGCGGAAACGATGCAAGAAACGTCTCGGAAAACGAATTCCTTCCGTTGATGGAAACGTAACGCGCGCGCGTCTCGTCGCGTCTCGGCGCGTCTCGGCGCGTCTCGGCGCGTCTCGGTGCCTCCGGCGTTATCCGCGTTACGCGAATAATCGTAACTCTTTGCGAGACGTACCGCCATCGGCGTCCACGACGAATGCCGGAATTGGATCACTGGGATCGACGATAATCGGATCCAAAGTATCGCCACGTCGAGCACGAGAAAGTGTAAAATCGGATGCGCGTGTTTCCGTGTCATCTTTTACGCGATTCCGCCGACGATTCCGCCAATGATTTGCGCGCATGGAGCGGACCGAAGCAGACCATCGTCCCATCGGAAATTGCATAATCGGAATCGTCGCAACAGCGAGGAGACGCGATTCGCTTTTGTTTTTCAACGGGAAACGATACTTTCGAACGAATATCGTCCGATATCATACTCGCGAGAGGAGAGATTGCTAGCCGAAATTATCCCGAAATTATCCCGAAATGCGCGAGGCACGGCCTTCGTTGGCGTCTCTTCTCTCCGTTCGATGCAATCGAAGATAACGCGTACATGAAGCGTACACGAATAATTTCTCTGATATCAAAGGCATCGAGAAGACGTGTCCGTCTTCCCTTTTGGGCAAACACGTGGCTGGCGGATGGAGTATTATCCCTATCGCATAATGCAGTTTCTGATTTTTGGACATCGGTTTTCGACCTTTCCAACTCGACGATACGTACCTCTCTCGCGCGTATTGTCCTGCGACAATAAATAATGATAATACAACGCGCACTCGCGTATGCTCTCTTTGTTAAGAGAAGACGTACACTACGTCACTTTGAAAAGTATTATATTTTCTAGCTCTCTTGATATCTCACGGTCGGTCAAGTTGATTTCGTATCGATTTGTCAAAAGTGTTGAAACCATCCATGCGTCACAAAGCCATGTTTTTTCGCACTCGATGCTCTTTCCTCGTAAACCCCTGGTAGCGGAAAAAGACAGAATCGCGTTAAACCTTCTATATTCGCTGCGAAACGAAGGCGGCAATGGAAGGGGAGGGGTCGATGCATCGATGCGCGATATCGGCTGGCTGGCGGTACGCACGTATGAGAATTTTTCGGAATGAACTTGAATGCCGCGAAAAATACGCCTCGGGCGTGTGATGTAACGCGCTGATTCACGATCCTCGCGAGATGATCTTTTTCCTATGCGCGTACTTTTTATTATATATCTCGCGTAGCGTGACGTAAATGTAAATTATTTTAATGCGCGGATATCGATTAACAAACGAGTCTCGAATACCACCTGCGTCAACGATAATTCGTCGTCATGCGATAAATATCCTGCTAAAGCGCGATCGAGAGAGAGAAAAAGAGAGAGACCCACCGCGTCATCATCCATCATTTCCGCGCAACAGGCATAACGGTTCCTCGATGAAAAATCTTGCATCGCGAATGCAAAGCGACTCGTTCCGTCTTGGAAGCGCCAGGCCGGCGTCTTTATATATTCAAGCAACAGTTTCGTGCGGTTCCCGGGGGAGCGCCGGGTTGCAAGCGACCACCACCGCCGCCTCGGAGAACGCAGGCCAATAAGAGATAAATTGTCGATATCTCGCGAGTCCCGCTCGATTCTCCGCGATCGGCATATTTTCCCGTGTCTCCCTATCTCGGATCTCCGCTTATCCATCGAAACGGATTCAGCGCAACGATGCGGCACGTGCCGCGCTTTTATCGCGGCTGATTCGGCAGGCTCGGGGATACCAATCGCGATGTACGCGTCGCTCCGACGAGAGAAGGAAGCGCGGGGATGAGAGGGAAAGAGAGAGAGAGAGCGCGCGGCACGCTGTAAATCGGCGCTTTTCTTTCTCGCTATCGAGCTATAAGGAACAATGCGTCCCCGAGTTAGCACGCGAAAGGGAACACGCAGGGATTCAACTTAAACAGTGCCACATCGAGCAACGTGCGCAAGCACGTGGCCTTTTCGAGCGTGTGACTCGGAAATAGATTTCTCGGCTTGTACTTTTGCACAATTTTCCTGATAAACGATCGATTCTCGAGAGTATCCAGCATCCGTCGTTGAAAAGCGCGGAGGACGACGGAAGCGTCCGAGGGAAAGCTGGCGTTATCTTTATTTGCTCAACTGCTCATCTATCAATAAAATCATGCGATCGACCGTGACGACATAATATTTTTCAGTCAATATTTGTCCGCGATTTTGCGTATTGATACGGAGAACTGGCGATGCATCACGGAAATGCGAGTCAATATTGGCAGGTTATCGCGATACCGATCTGACACACACACACACACACACACACACACATTGTCGTGTCGTCGTCGTCCTCGTCGGTAGCGCCTTTTATTACCCATACATCGGCAGATCGCACTCGGCTCAAACAACGTAAATATCCATCTCTTGAGAATAGTGCTCGCGCACGACGTGCACGATCGAAATGCACGATCGAAATGCACGATCCGCACGCGAATATAAGCCGAATATCCGCAGCCGATAAAATGATTGAATGAATAGCGATAAGCCGAATCACATTCATCAAGTCATGCGGATCAATCACGTTTCATCCATTTTGAGAACGCGTGGTCCATCGCTGCGTTCTTTCAAGTTTCGCGATACTCGCTCGTCATTCCTTCCGCGATGAGACGCCGGTCTGTCTCGCAGAATTAGCGATTCGATCTTAATCCGGAGATCTCGTCGAGCTTGCAGATCGATCGTTGCCAACGAATATTTTTCTTAATCACCTCCTAACTTTCTATCTTCGTATAGCGCGCGCTCGTAGAGCCGATCCTCCAACACATTTGTAATTTTATGCGGTAATTTTATGTTCTCTTTGTTACAGCAAATCTAAAGATCAACGATCGTGGTCGATCTTTTTCGTTTATTCTTTGGGATTACTCGAATCATCGAGTAACTTTATTGTTGCATAGAATTGCATAGAAATGCATAGGAGGAGGAGAGTAGTGTAATTGATTCTGTAACGAGCGGCTATGAGGTTTAACGGAAAATAACGCATCGTCGAGCGATCTCTTACAAAACCCTGGACTCGTTGTACGTTATACGTTGTATCGTTAGCTTGACCCTCGCATAAAGCTCTCTCTCTCTCTCTCTCTCTATCTCTCTCTCTCTCTCTCTCTCTCTCTCTCTCTCTTTCTCTTTACATCAATGGATTTTCGTCCAACAATTATTATCGGTAATCCATATCGTGTTTTGTGTATTCGGATGCATATTACATGCCGCCATAACATTACGCGATATTCTACCCGAGTTTATATGCGTGCAATGTATCAATCATTACGTACAAGTCGGCTTCGGAATTAGCGATCGTCTATGCTCGATTGTATGTATTTTAACCCCCAATTATCAATTGTCATATAACAGGCCCCCGAAACTGATAATCGAATATATCGTACCGGTATCAAAAGCCCTCAYTGTCTCTCTCTCTCTCTCTCTCTCTCTCTCTCTCTCTCTCTCTCTCTCTCTCTCTCTCTCTCTCTCTCTCTCTCGTTTTGCGTGTGATCGACTTTTTTTTCGCATCCAAAGTGAGTTGTTAAGAGTACCCAATACAAATTATCATGCCATTTGCTGCTCGTCGGTGTGTCGGATTCCAATAAATAAAACGGTGATTGCTTTCCGTCGATTACCATCTTAAACACACACTTGTATTTGTGAATACGTGAATACGTGAAAATTCTACATATTTTACACGGATATATATATAAAAAGGAAGATGTACACATTTCACACATCTATCTGCATTTGACATCGATTCCAACGGAACGTTTCGCATTTCGGGGTAATGATTGCGCAAGTGGGACTTGTGCGTATTACATTTAAATGTCACATTTAAGATATAATTACAGATATAATTAAGGAAACAACGTATCGCGAAAGGGTTTACATTCCTCAGAGGGAGTGCCCGAGAACCAGATGTCTCTCATTAAAGTGTATAATGCGTTTGAATAATCGGCGATTGAATTCTCGAAGAGCTAGATGGATCTAAGATTCGTAACGCGATACATGATGCTAAGAATGAGCAAATCCCGAGAAAATAATGCTCTTCCTCGTTGTCTTTCGAGAGAGATCGGGTCCGTTTCTCGAACCTATCGAACCTATCGTTGAAACGATATCGGGATCGGGATTTCGGAACCGCGCACCGCTATACACATTCCTTCAGGAATTCCTTCAGGAATTTCAGTAAACGACAGCAGGCGAACAGCTCTGCGTGGATTTTCAAGAAAGTACGTGCAAGGCTCGTGGTAGGCGGCCGGTCCGCTCTCCTTCCGCGAGAGAGGCGAAGCAACGGAATATCCGAGCATGCAGCACGGCAAATGTAATCTCGTGCTCGTGCGTAACTTGATTTCGTCGATCGCACACTCTGGAACTCTGGACAACATCGCGCGACCACATCCGAACATTTCGAGGCGAAATCGTCGCGCGTTGCTCGTTCGGCAAGGAGGCACGCGACGCGACGCGACGATGTTACGACGATGTGACGTTACGTGACGATACGGATGATTGATTCTACGATGATAATAATCATGGAGAGATGAAGTGGTCGCGACAGTGGCCACAACTCAAGGGAGAATCTCGTCGATCAATCGCGTTTCGATTCGCAACGTGACTTTGAGATTTCTCCTCCCGAATCGGATCGTGATCCTTGGATGGTCAGACAGATCGTCAGACGGTCGTCGTTTTTTATTTCATATCTTTTATTTCGTATCATTGATTTTAAAGGACGCACGACGATCGTTTCAAAGTGATGATCTTGAGACTGACATCTCGAGAAACGATTTCGGAACGCAAGGAACGAAACAACAACGTGAAAGGAACGGAGAAGCTGCGAATAAACTTGTCAAGATTAGAGAGATAAAGATTCTCGAGCAAATCTGTTTTGACACGGATAATCGTGTTTCCGATATAAAACTAGTTTACGATCGTTATACGAGTTTGAAAATATTTTCCATAAAGACCTTATTAGGCAAGACTTTGCCTCCAAGTTTGGCATACCGGTTAACGAGAGACGATCGATAACGCTTTAAGATCCCGTAAATTCCGCGCTTATTATTCCCATTCAGGGGAGATGCTCACTCCGGATCGCTCTGGAAGAAGACTCAAGCTCCAAGAGATCTTTTCTCCCTTCCTTTCCTTTCCTTTTCATTTCCTTCTCCTTTATATTATTTATTAATTATTTTATTTATCCGCTCTCTCACTCGGATCGCGAATCATACCATTCGCGTTCGCAATCTAACGACAGATGTCGGCTGAAAAATTCAGCTTCAGTCGTGTGACACGAGTCGTAATCGCGAGTCGCGAAAATATATCTGAAAAAATTAAGCGAGAGAATCCGGAATGTCGATAAAAGCGGAGCGAAGAAAAACGATGAAAGAAGAGACAACGAAAAGACAACAGGGTTGCAGGGGGGGGGGGGATTTTAGCAAGCCGCTGCTTTTTCTTTACGCTCTGCGGCTCTACGCTCTCGGTATCTATGCGTTAAAAGAATCACGGAAATAACGAGAAGCCAGAACGACAAATCGGAAGAGAGTGCCCTCCCGCGAATCAAATCTCGCGAGCGTGTCTCGTCTTTCATTCCGACGATACTCCGAAATGACGCTGAACGCTGGCTGTTTCGCTGTCGCGAGGCGACAGAGAATAAGCGGACGAGTTTTACGAGTTTCTCGCGAGTTGACGGTCATTCTCGTCGCGATCCGATCCGATTCGAGATTTTCACGCGGCACATCCCGCGATGCGCGCTGCGCGAACGAGACTACTCCGACAAGGTAAATCCGAGGAACGAGGGAACGAGGGAAGAGAGGGAAAGAGAAAGAGAAAGGAGGCGCGCACACCGTCACCGACACGCTCCGACTTTAAGATCGTTCCGACGCGAAGCGCATTTCACGCCAATGTCTTCCAGTTGGTCGCTCAGACTCGACAGGGGAAAACTTGTCCGGCGCGTACCACGAGCAACCTCTCCACCGGGGATACATCGGAGATAAAATCGCGCGACGATGAATGGCACGATGGCACGAAGAAACAAGAGAAGAAGAATCGTGGTGAGAGACAGGGCAGGGCAAGAAAGAGACAAAGAGACGAAGAGAGACGAGGGACAGAGACGAGAGAAGAAAATGAGTGATAGAAGAAGAGAGCGGGGGAAGGAGGGGAAGAGGAGATCGAGAGAGGAATGAGCGAGAGATCGGCGAGTGTGCAAATTTACTCACGATTGTGTGGTACGTTTTGGCGGTGCGGCTGGACTGCCGTCGTCGAGGGTGGAAAAGCACGTCGGATCCCCCGCGAAAGAGGCTCGCTCCTATCGCCTGGTCCTCATCGCGCAGACGTGCCTTCCATCCCCTCTGCGTTTACGTGTACACACGGCCGAACAGAGAAAGAGAGAGAGAGAGAGAGAGAGAGAGAGAGAGAGAGGGAGAGAGGGAGAGCGGGAGAGAGGGGAGCTGCGATGGGGGATGGGTGGCCGGAGGGAGATGAAGGGACGTGCGAGGCTCGTCTCGGGACTGATAGCGGGAAACGTAGCGACCGGGAAAACGCGACGAGGGAAAACCGTCTCGTAGCGACACTCGCACGGGACACGAATACGAACGAGGACGAATAAACGTCGACGGTAGCGCCGTTCAATTTGTACAAACCCGTTAAAAATGGAAGAATCGAACAACGATTACTCGCTCTCAATGGACGATCATGTTGGAAACGATCGCAACCGTTTCCAACAGATATATTCGGAAGGAGAGAGAGAGAGAGAGAGAGAGAGAGAGAGAGAGAGAGAGAGAGAGAGAGAGAGAGTGCGTATGTGTCGTGGCGTCGGGTTATATCGCGATTCCGCTGATATATTCAATCACGTGACGGGAAAAGCGTTTATTCGATCGTTGACGACGTTTTCGAGAACGCAAAGAAGACCATAAAGAGCTAACGTATGCGCAAAGCTTGCAGATATAACATTAATAATTATACACCGATATTAAATTGTCTGTGGTGAAGGATATTGCATTCGCTGTCTACGCTTATCGGTCAGCCGATAATGATATATCTCATGTAGAATATACGATGCGCGTTATGCGTCGACAATCAATGAAATGATCCGCTATCCGTATTTACATTTGCTTTTTCATTTGCGTTTTATCCGCGCAAAGTTCAAAGGGACACTGAATTATCGCAGATGATGATGATCAACGTTACCAATTTCTCTCTCTCTCTCTCTCTCTCTCTCTCTCTCCTCCCCTCCGAGAATTTGCATTCTCGTATAAATTTAAAAAAACTCGTGTGTGCGTTTTACTCGCTTGCAAGTACGAGGCGATCAAAAATCAATGTGGCGCGGGCGATCCAGAAGACACGAAAGCCCAATTTTAATATTAACGACGAACGAGTCGTTTATCAACGACTAATTCGGAGGCGATCGAACGAGGGCGATCCGTAACGTTTCGATCAAGATTGCATGCATAATCGTGTCTCGCCTCGAGAGATTACCGAGAGATGAGCTCGATCTCAGGTGGAAGATGGAACGAGATCTGAACTTGAACGACGGGGCAAACTTTCGTTTCTTAAGCTCCCCTTCGATCAGGATCGGAGATCAGCCCCGTCGACTTTTTGATCAAAGCAACTTTCTAAAATTAGAATCGGGGATTCTCAAACGCGTCGTCCCATCTTCGCGGCTGCTTCGCTCGAGGGCACCGATGCGTGAAACGTGAAACCGTAACGTTTTCAAAGTTTTCATTTGGCGAGTCTCCGGACCTCTCAAAGGGACAACCGGGCTCCCGCTACGTTCGAATCCATCTAGCACGCGTTCTACGCGAGCTTCCTTACGAAATTTCTAATTCTTTGAGAATGGCAATCGATTCCCGCGTCAGCGGCACGCCAAAATCTCAATCACGCGCGAAACGCGCGCCGACAATCTCGGCGAGAGAACGCGTGCATCGCCATTTTTCAATCTTGGCGAGATTAATGGACCTTGTTGTTCATCTAGCTAGGCACTCGACGGGGGGATGGGGCCGTTACGTTCGTTAACGCGCACCCTTGTTGTTGTTATCGTGCTACGCGAAGAGCTTTTTAATTACGTTAATTACATGTCAACGCTTCCAACATTTTATCCTCATTGATGCGACGTACGATGTGATAACAATGCGTGCAAATTTGCACGCCGCATCGCGTCTTTGAAATGTCGCGTGCCATCGGTAAAATAAAATGAAAGCGAGCGAGCGAGAGAGAGAGAGAGAGAGACAGTATCGCAGCACAGACGGTGATTCACGCGAGAGAAAATCTGCTCTCGAGATATTTCGAGGATCGTGTCGCGATCGGGACGTCCGTTGCGCGAGGAACGATCTCGAATCTAGTTCCGGTTATTATACACGAATGTTGATCAATCCGTCTGAAATTCTCTCGCTCCTTCCTTCCTTCCTTCTTAATAAGGAAACGGCAAAGATTTACGCTAATGTACCGCTAACGTTTCGCTTCTCGTTCGGTTCGCCATTCGCCTTTAGAAAAGCAAACCGCGATATGGCGAGAAGGATCGCGTCCGGATTAAGTGTCTCTCCTGAGAGAATCGTCCTTGTTTAGTATTCTTAGTATTCCTCGGGGAATATCCGAGCTTCCGATTGGCGAGACGCGCGTGATGATTGCGATCTCGGTCAAACGATCGTCAACATCGCCGTCGACGAATACTCGTACCACTGACGACAATCGCGTAATCGTGGTCGCATATTCGTCCTAAATATCAATTATCGCGAATGAGGGAAAGTTGAATTCTCTAATCAAGACTCGACGGAAAATGGACGCGCGAGGATACTCGCGATTCGCGCATTAGGACGACGATGCCGATTTGGGAGACGCGCTCGCTCTTTCGATTAATCACGCGCGGAAAGCCAAGAGATTCGATCGCCGCGGGATACGATTAATCTCGACGCGGTGCACGGACAGAGACGTCCGTACGTCTTTGTACGGTCTCGCTCGCGCGAGACGAGACATAAACATTTCTGCTCATTTGCCAAATATGGATACGGTGGCGATGCAAACTCCGCGATGCGCGTACGAACGATGAATCAAACTTTAGCACCGCAGTAAAAGGCACTAAAACGGTGCAAGCCGACGCCGCGTAATGGATGAGCCGAGTCCATAAAGTCGTCCCAGCAGCAGCAGCAGCAGCAGCAGCAGCAGCAGCAGCAGCAGCAGCAGCAGCAGCAGCAACAGCAACAGCAGCAGCTCTCATAGACTCGTCGTCGAGTCGGGTAAAGAGGAATAAACGCGACGGGGATTCACGCGGCAAAAATCTTGAGGCGAGGCAAAGAGAGACAAGAGCGACTCGCGTGTATCGCAAAGCTCCTCCGATCATCCGCGTTGAACGAACCAAAGGAGGAGGAAGCGCCTCTTCTCGCTCCGGATCAAAATTCAGGAACAGAGAACAGCTTTTCAACGTAACGTATGTGTGTGTGTGTGTGTGTGGCATTAATCCTGTCTGGATCAGAAGAGACCGCGCATGAAGCCTCTCGAGCTCGAAATGGATGACACGATGGGTCCCTTAAGTCTCTTAACCGATTTGACTTTCGAATTTTATTCCTTCATTTATTGGATGAGATTTTAATGCGACTATCGCGATATCGCACGATAATCTGGATCGGAGGATCAGGACCGGAGGAGGACGGAGATGCGGGGAAACGGGGAACGAAATTTTTGCCAAAGGGGAAAAACCGCGTCATTGAGGAGAGTCGCGACTCTGAAATCCGCTCGGATCTCGATGCAGCGCGATGCGCCGCTTCTTCTCTCGGCAATGCCACGAAAATTACGTGGTGCCGGTCGGTGCGCCGCCGTGGAAAATCCGCGAGGCTTCCATTTTCCATATTTTTATCCTGACGCGCGAGTATCGAGTTACGTTTCGCTCTGTCGTCGTACCACGCGCGATCTCGCAATAATTATAAAAAGGTTAAATATTTCGTGGGCATATTTCGCGACTCTCCACGAAGATACGAAATTATTCGATGACCATGCACCATGCATCATCATACGAGCTTGCGTTCGACCTTGCTAAGAGCGAGCGAGAGAGAGAGAAAGAGAGAGAAATGGGTCGCACGAGGCTTCGAACTTGTTCCTCCGTCTTCCCCGTTTTCTCTTTCATTCCGCAAGACGACGAAGAGTCAGGCGAGGAGTGACTCTTTTCCTCCCGATACACGTCCGCGAACGATGAAACGAGAATCGGGAGGAAGAAGACGCGGCGCCAAGCGGGATGAAAAGGAAGCGGGAGAGAACGGAGATGGGAGCTGCGCTCTCTCAGTCGACGATTGCCCCGCAAAGTTCATGGGATATTTTAATAAGGGAACGGGAGCTTATTCGTATCCCACGCACGGCGCAAGCGCCGGAAAGCCACCTGTAGCCCCAGCCTCCAATCAATACGTCACATGCACGGGGAGAGAGAAGAGAGAGAGTGAGTGAGTGAGAGAGAGAGAGAGAGAGAGAGAGAGAGAGAGAGAGAGAGAGAGAGAGAGAGAAGGCAATCGCGGAGCAGGCTCACTTGCCTGCTCGCCTGTCTCGTCCATCTGCTCGTCCTACTCGTTTCATCTCCCTTCCCGTAAAGCAGAAATCGGAAGAGACGGAGGAGAGGGAGGATCCTCATCGCTGCGCCGGTCACAAGTCGCCTGTTGCTGCTACCGGCGATGTCGCGCGCACCCGCTACCCCGCCGACGAGGATTCCGCGTTCTGATTTCGGGCGCGATCGCCCGGTTCGCGGGCGCGCGGAGCATTCGCGCCCGCGATCGATAACACTTTCTCCGTGCGAAACGCTCGCCGGGTTAACGACGAGGCACGCAATCTCCCCGCTCGGCGGGGCTGGACAGGCCAATCTCTCGCGAATAACCGAGTTTGGTTCGCGGTAAACGCGTACGTTTACGTCGTCGCGAGTCCTCGCGATTCATCCTCGCGATCGCGAGTTAACCGGTGATGAAACGGTGCGTCGTGACGGAGCGCGCGTCTACCGTAAATCGATCGAGAGAGATGGAGCGTAATGAAGGAGTGATTAAGATTATTGCCGTATCGTCGTGTCGTGTAACGCGTAGACGTTTCGTCGCGATCACTCGCGACAGGCCACTCGTCGTTACTCGCTAAGAGGAGGATCTTTTCGATCCTCCTCGTCTCCAGCGCGCGATGTTCCCCGAAGAAACGTTGCCCATAAAATCGCGCTCCTGTTACGGCGTTGTCGACACCGGACACCGCGGACACAAACCGTGTTTGTTACTTAACTTTACGATTCGCCCCTCGACCACTCGAGTTCGCATACGCGACACTTTTGCCTTTTACGTCAAACGCTCGCCGTAATTCTCTCGTTTCGTGACGTTCCCGCGCGATATTTATCAGCGCACTTTTCCATCCGTCTTGATCCCACGAGGAATCCATCGACGGCAACGATCGACAACGAGATGAATAAATGACGGACGGCGAACATCGTCCGTCGAAAGAGATTCTTAATAATTCCGTGCTCTCGTAAAAGTCCAAGCCTGCGAGTGAAGGGATGCAACGAGAGGGCGAGAGCGATCTCCGTTGTGCGAAATATGACAAAATACGACAAAGATACGACAAAAGGCAGCCGAGAGCAAGAGAAACGGGAAATAGTAGCGGCGAGTAGTAAAATATCGAGAGACAACCGGATTTGCCGAATCCTCCATCGCGGGAGGGACACGGAGCTTTAACGTTCTCGAAGCTCCGATATACGATGAATATCGGAACTGAGGCAAGAGGATACGAGGATACGAGGATACGAAAGCGGGATTATTATTCGCGCAAAATATTTTCCAATATTTTGCAAGCTCTCTCTCTCTCCCTCTCTCTCTCGTCAAGCGCAAAATTGCCACGAGATTGATAAAGAGATCGCTCCAGAAACTGAAAAGAAACGTCGAAGGGAAACAAACTCGATACGCTCGACCTTGTCATCCTCTGTTGTCGTTATCGTTGTTGCATCATCGTACGATCTCTCATCGGGAAAACTTTGAGATAAAGGCAAACGATCGCGCATCCTTTTCCGATCATCGAGCTAAAATTTAGCAGAGAGCGGACAAGTAGAAACTTGAAACTAGAAATGGACTCGTCGCGGAGCGAAAGAGCAAACTTTTCCGCAGCACGAAGCCAAGCACGAAGAAGGAAACGAGAGAGAAATGCTCTGTTTGGAAATCATTTTAATCGCGAACCGATCCGCAAGCTCTTTCCTTTAACGTTCCAAATAATAATAGACTCGAATTTTCGTTGGATCGTCTTCCAACGTTGGAACATTCGTCCAATCTTTGTCAACGTAGATGTCGGCGCTAGCTTGTGCTTGCGCGTTTTACGCACGAAGAATACAAAAACTCTAAGGACGGAAGGTAAAAAGATTTTTGTTTCGGCAAGATTGTCGAAAAGATGGAGAAGGAAAACGGGGGGGGGGGGRGGAAACACTTTTCTTTCCGATAGATTCACTAGAGAGATGATAATATTCCTCGTCATGGCGTAGCGTAACGAGGGTGTGTAATGAATCGCGCAATCTGTAAGACGATGGCGGAAAATGTCGCAAAGGAAAGGGCTTAATGTTCGAGGCGCGTTTGAGAATCGCGAGAAGCGATTCGAAAATTCTGCGGGACGATAAAGGATAGAAAGTCCGCGACGAGGAGCGCGACATTTTGAACGATGGAATCGTTCTTCGACAAGAAATACGATTCGCGCGCCGATGACGATGATGTTCCTGATGATGATGATGATGATGATGATGATCCAGAGAAGGCGCGAGAATCCGATCGGGCGGAGGTTTGCCTCTCGAGCGGCAAGGATTTTTCTTTTCCTTTTTCCTCTCTCGATCGCGCAGTCTCGCGCGATTTCTCCGGTGCTAAATTTTTCGAGCTTGGAGTGAAATATCGAGCGCGGAGACTCACCGCCGCTCGACCGACAGAATGAACGATCGACGCAGTGGACTCTCATCGAGCGAGCGCGCGAGCGCTCGAGGAACGCTCTTGGCTTCTATTTAATTATCGAGCCAGCCTTTTCGCCAGCCTATTCGCGCCGTAAAGTCTTTCTTTCTTTCGGAGAGGGCGTCTCTCGCATACTCGACAACCAAAGGGAGATATCGCGCGTATTATCGGCATAGGCTTACTACTACCACTATTATTGCAACTATTATTGGATCGATGGAGAGAGAAAAGGATCCGAAGGAATCATCGTCCCCTTCTCGCTCTCGTTTCTCGTGAAACGCAAACGAACGCGCGGTTGCCTCTCTCTCTCTCTCTCTCTCTCTCTCTCTCTCTCTCTCTCTCGGTCGCGCGATGCAGCGGAAACCCCGGAAACCCCGAGGAAGCCCCGAAGAAGCGAACCGTCGTCGTCATCGTCCCGCGACGAGAGAGCTCGCAAGAGAACTCGGGATCGTTCGATTAGCAGCAGCCCTCTTGCCTCTTTCGCGAGGTCACGCGTGTCCGCTTCCATGCACATTTTTTTCATTTCCGCACCTTTCTCGACTCGCTCTCGCACGCGGCGAGTTATCTCGTTGAAACAAGGAGATATCGAACGACCCGGTACACGGTTTACTTTCCGCGCGGAATTCGCGCGCACGAACGTCGAAAACGCGCTGTCGATGTCGATCGGGCGGTATGCGTGTAATTTCGCCAGAACGGACCGCAACGTAGCGGATTCAAACGAATATCCGTTGGTTATCGCGAAACCATAAAACGTACGAATCGTCGATCGGGCGAACGGTTAATCGCATTTACGCTGACCGCTGACCGCTCACCGCTCATCGGCGAATCGCGCACGATATGCAAGGCGATCTGCGACCATTGACTAAGTGGCACGCTACTTTCGCTGCACGCTCGGAATCTTGATGGAATTCATTCGGCGCGTACGCGTAGCGGCAAGAACCGGCCGCCGATGAATGATTCGCGCGGCGATAATACGCGATAGTATACGGAGCAAAAGCGCGCGAGCGACGAAACGATCGACGTTCGTTGTCGCTGGGGATTCTCTCGTCGTCTCTCGTCCGGGCTTTGTTCCGGGCAGCGAAAAGCGAAAAGCTAGCTAGCGTAAGCGTTAACGGAGATGATTCGTAGCGAGAGATACGTGGTGACGCGTCGATCGATTTGCTTGAAACTTATCGTTATCACGTCGGATCCGGAACATTCCGGAGCGGACGGAATGGAGTTTCGAGCGGCTTGGCGGAGAAGAGACGCATCGTCGTCTCGATCCAATCTCGCATTGTACGTCGAAGCTCCGCTCCGTGCATCCCCGGGAATGGATGGATGGATGGATGGATGGATGGATGGATGGATGGATGCTCTCCACGGGTCGGGAAGGAGCATCGTTCCAAGCACCGGTTAATATAGGTTTCCAGGCTCTCCACGTGAGCGAGAGCGAGAGCTTCGCCGTTGTATCTATGATGACGAGGGGGGAAAGGTCTATCTAAATATAACGTTCCGGCAAGGGCTCGCGCGTATCGAGGCGAACCTGGATAATATCGATCTCGGAAGCTCGCGTTCCGGCGAGTAACTCGGGGTGGCGGGTACCCGTCGAGGATGCGCCGCGCGCCAACGGAGAAGGAATACCCACGGTGGGTCGCTGGATGACGCGAGACTGACGCGAGACCGACGCCTCGTCGTCGTTATCGATCGCTGGTAGAAAATTCTTATCCGTCCTACATCCGTCCTACATCCGTCGTTGCACCCCACGTCCAATGGCAATCCACTGTCCATATTCCAAATTCCAAATTCCAAATTCTTGAAAACTATGAAAGCGCGACTCGCCGCGACTCTGTGTCGTTGCCGTGGCAACTCTATTCAAAAGAATGCCGCGAGATGTCGCGGCCGACAGTGCGCGAACCGCGCTTCGCGATTCAACGATCGTTGGAGCGATCGCTGAACTCGTGCTCGTTCCAAATCCGATCCACCAGTCGGCAGTGATCATACCGGCGTGTAATGACATCTTTACGATATGATCTTGTCGACTCGATAATGCGAGTCTCGTTTCACGAAGAAGCTGCGCGATCGATAGGACGAGAGTTCTCCTCGCGAAAAGATGGTGGCGAGAGAACTCTCCGATTGGATCGGAGTCGGCTCGTGCAGAAACGAGACGAAACAGTACCATGTCAACCGTATCCTTTCTTCTTCTTCCTCTTCTTCTTCTTCTTCTTCTTTTTTTTCCTTTTTTTTGTAACGAACGAGATATACCTTCGTTACCAACAACTATACCAACAACTTTGCTGCCACAAACGGACTCATCATCGAGTGTCCGATAACGCGCTTGCGCAAGTTTTTCGATTTCGCCAACATCGATAGCAGCACGTTGCGAGATTACTCGATCTTGATCGAGGAGCTCTTGCAGCAAGAATCTCCGTAAAGTTTCCGCGCGTGCGGAAGATTTAATATTCGGTCGGTGAACGTTTTTCGCCAACGTTTAGCAGCAGCAGCAGCAGCAGCAGCAGCTTTCTCGGAGAACGGTCAACATCTATCCCGAAAAATGTCACGTAGAACGCGACACGCGACACGCGACACGCGACACGCGAGGAGTCGCATAATCCAGTTCGGACGTTCGGATGAAGCGAGAAAGAAGTCGGGGAATCAAAGGTGGAGAACGGTGGAAAAATTCACATCCGTCCTGGCGACGAAATTGCGCGCGTCAGTCCCGCCGACATCTCGAATGAGAATAATCTCGCGTTGCATAATAGCGCGCGCGCGCGCGCGCGCGCCTTGATTCTCTATTCGCGCGCGATCATTTGACGCACGACGCGGAAAAAGAGCGACGCGTGAGTCATGACGCATGACGATCCTGTCAACTTTTCGCTATTCGCATAGCATATCGATTTAGATTCAACGACTCAAACTGAACGACTCAACCGGATTCAAGAGTCCGCGTGCAAACGAAACGAGCGAAAGATTGATCGCGATATTTTATTCGCGATTCGTTTCATTCCCATTCACGTTTGATTCTCATCGTGGCATTCGCAGAGATATAGATTTCTCTCTCGATCGTAGAGATCGTAAGAATCCCCAATCGTAATGTCCCCAATGTCGGAGCAATTATCGATTCCTCGTTAGCGAGCTTCTCCTTCCCGCGTTTTCGTCCAGATTTCCAGATGAGAGAACGGTATCCCTCGGCGAGTCATTGTTCCCCGCGCTCCGCTGAACTCTCTCTCTCTCTCTCTCTCTCTCTCTCTCTCTCTCTCTCTCTCTCTCTCTCTCTCTCTCTCCCCGCTTTCATCTCGCCACGAAACGTTCGCGGCGAGGCAAGGCAAGAATTCAAGCGTCGTTCATCTCGCGAATGACGATTTACTCGCGCAACTGTCGCGTAATGTCACGCCCGCGTGTCCGCATGATCGGATTAAAAATAAATCGGCCGAGTCATCATTCGTTTGCGATCCGTGCGACCGTGCTGGATTAATAGCTCTGATTTCTTTTTCTCACCTCACGCGTAAACGCGGCCTTCGCGCTGCAGCGTTACAGCCTCAAATAGAATCGAGCCCGCCATCGAGTAAAAAGCGCCGACTGAAAAGAGAAGAGAATTCCGTGGGAACAGCTCTCATCGTCGCACGCTCATCGACGGAGTCATTCTTTATTTATCGCCTCGCCCAACTTATCGCCGCGGGGTTAATTATCCGATTTTTCTTTCTTCTTCTTTCGCCGAAGCTGAAGCTCGAGGCGTTCCATTGCGTTGCCGAGAACGCCGACAACTCGTAGCTCGTAGCTCATGCGCGCCGTCATTACGCCGCGATCCTTGCGCCGCGTCATCAAACGATGACATTGAATTTGATTTATGCCGTTAGGCGGAAAGAGAATATCGAAAGTATATCGGAGAGTATCGAAAGAGCTCGAGTTACATCCGCGAATTACGTCAAAGTTTCATCGACGCGTTTCATCGCGAGCGGAAGCTGCGATATGACAAAGCGCGGAAATGGAGAGATTTCCAATTACACGACGCGCGCGCTCTTCTCGCGAGGAGATCCGGAGCAGCGTTTACACTTTCGGCAGGGCTTTCGAATATATCGAATATATTTCGTCCGGTCTCTCCAGTCTCCTCGAGATCGAATGCAACGTTCCAACGAGGATCATCGCGATTTCGATTCTTTACAGCTGGCATCGCCACCACTGCCGAATAAGGAGCCGAGTAACGAGTCGCGCGAGTCTCTCTCTCTCTCTCTCTCTCTCTCTCTCTCTCTCTCTCTCTCTCTCTCTCTCTCTCTCTCTCTCTCTCTCTCTCTCTCTCTCTCCACCTATGTGGATCGATTCTCCATCGTCGAATCGTCGAATCCTTCGCGACGAAGCTAACGAGTCGCGGACATCCGTCCCTCGTAAACGTCCCGTCCGTAGCGTCGGCTTCTCGTCTCTCAGCGCTTCCCGATCCATTCCCACTTTATCACTGCCTTTTATATCGTTGCCTCTTGCTTCAAGGCTCAACAGCCAACTACGACAGCCAACAAACACCGATCTCGAGAGTCGCGTGCCGTAATTGTTCGCGCCTCTTCTCAGATATACGCCTGGAGAAGACTCGCAAGAAAGTTTGCCCGATACGCCGCCGCGCGACACGCATTTTCCGATGCCCGCGATACCGTTGACGCCAGGGGCCAGGCGGATAGGCTTTATCGAAAAAACGATCGCGGTACACGCGAGCGTGTACGTTGAAATTAAGTAGCAGTCGCCGCAGCGACGCCGTCGTCGTTGCAACTTTGCACGAGAGACTTGCTACGGATCGATCACGGCGCAACGTTGCACGTAAGATCGATGGCCAAAGCATGTTAGAAATAAAATCGTTCTCTCCGTCTCCCGAGATTCTCCATATTCGCTTCATTTACGTCGCTTTCGTCGAACGCACGGATCGCGTGGCTTCTTCTGGCCGAGCCACCGTTAACCACCGCGGAGCTCGATCCAAGGATCGATAGCGAGAGTTGGTCGCGAGAGTGGTATTCGCCACTCGAACGAAGCAGCATTTTTTCGAGCGAAAAATGCCGAAGCGAAAACGTACGCGCGTGACGCGACGAGTAAGCTTCTCTCTCCGGTAAGATGTTGCCGGGCCTTGGCGATATTCGCTCAAGATCCGATCCGATTATAAGAGAGGAGGAAAATGAGACTCGGATGCCTCGGCCTTCCATTCTCGAGGACGACAAATTATCGTCGACGACGATTATCGAAGATCGAAACCGGTGTGTGTAGCGGCGATATCTCGAACCGCTACGAAAGCAGCTACATTTCACCAAAGAATCTCTCGAAAGATGACGAGGAGAGGAAACTACGTACCTACGACCTAATACGTATTCGAAACTCGACGAGATATCGTAATCGCGATGATAAACGATAAACAAGATAAAGCACGATGCGCGAGAGAAAGAAGAAGAGGAGTCGCCGAACGATGCAACGTTCGTTCGATGCGATCGCGATTCGCGCGATCGTCGGCTGGAATTACGCGATTAAGTTGGCGTAACGATGGTAAATTTTCTCGCCGTCGAGAAAATTCGATCGAAACGGAATTCGAAACGGAAAGGCGAGCGAGCGCGTCGACGAGCGTATTTTCGTCGAGATGATGATAACCGTCGAAACGCTTTTCCAACAGGAATATTTTTGTACGTCATATTTTCGTGTCCGTTCCTCGAGCTACGACAGCTACGTCAGTGCGGACTCGAATTATCGCAGCGAGCAATGTTGTTGAATCGCGTGCGTGCGTGCGTGCGTGCGCGCGCGCGCGCAAGGCGCTCGAGATGATGTCAGTCGATTACCATTGAAACGCGATTACGTCGCGTTTCCGTCCTATCATGTCGCGTCGTGCATTCTTATCAGCGCACCTCGCGCCAGATCTCGATATCTGGGTAGATATCGAACGCATCGAATGCCAATTGGCGAATTGGCGCACGCGAGAGAGAGAGAGAGAGAGAGAGAGAGAGGGGGGGAGGCGCAGATTAACGGCACGTCTCGTCAATTGTCGCGATTACCTTCTCTTTCGGGATCATTTTTATCCCTTGTCCAACCGTACCGGCCGATTTAATCTCGAAGCTATGATAAATTTAGATAAAATGGTCACGAATCGTGAATCCCGAGCGGAGGAGGATAGAGCGAGAGAGAGAGAGAGAGAGAGAGAGAGAGAGGACGGATGAGGGAAGGAAGAAAGACGTGCGTACGAGAGCAATTTTCACGCATTAGCACAAATTTGGCGAAAACATCTCTCTCCCCCTCTCCCCCTCGCTTTAACCCTCGTTCGATCGAGTATCGAGTATCGTAGAAATTTTCGAGGGCTGACAAGGTAATGGTGCTTCTTCTTCTTACATTGCGCGCGATAAAGCGCGCTCTTCAAAGGAGGAAGAGGAGGAGGAGGAGGAGGAGGAGGAGGAGGAGGAGAAGGAAGAGGAGGAGGTCGAGCAGCTGGTGGGGCCCTGGATTGACGTCATTCACGGTGACGTCAAGCAGGACTGTGCCGAAAGCTCGCAGGAGCCATGCTCATCCGCGCCTCCCCGTTCTCCCCATTCTTCTTTCCGTGCCGTCTCTCCATCGATGGATGCAATTCTCAGATCGGAAGAAGAAGATGCAGCATGGATCGGTTCCCGATTCGTAGTTCCTTGGGCTTGCTAGGAATGTCGTCCGCGGCAAAGAGGATATCGCGCACGGAACAAGACGGAGAGTCGCGATGCCGATTGCCGATTGCCGATTGCCGATCAAGTCCGCATGGTCCGGTCCGTATGGAGAAAAATGAAGGAAAATTGTCGTCCGTGCCTTGATCTTGGCTCGAGTCGAACGAAAGAGTCGGAGACGCGCTTTGAAATCTCGCGCTTTCCGACATTGCGCTCTTTGGCAGAGTCTCTCTTCTTTTCAGACTCCCCGGAGTCTCCGCTCCGCCGTCATTCGATAAACGAACGAGAATCACGTAGCGATACTACCACCTCCCGAGATCTCGATCCCTCGTTCGCGAGAATCTTCCCAAATGAATCCATGCGCGTGTTTTCTACGATTCTTGTGCGATGTCGCCAAGACGATGATTCACGCGAAATCATTGCCGCGACTTTACGACAGCCACGCGTTTTCCCCGCGGCGGAAATAGCGATGCGAATCTTGCGTTTGCGAATTTTGCGATTTGGGACGGTTCTTCCAAAGTGTCACACGATTACAGGCATGACATAACGGATGAAAGGGATGAAAGGGACGAAGGGATGAAAGGAGGAAATGAGGAAGGAGACCAGGAGGAAAGCCAGCAGAGACATATCTCGGCAAAGCAGAGACATCGCGCGCGATAAAAGTAAGCGCCTCGTGCGCCGCTTACCTCGACAAATTATAATCATGATTTCATAGCTGGGATATTTCTATCCGTCATCATCATCATCATCATCATCATCCGTCTCGGATGATGATTGTTCCGACCGGACTGGAACGCCCGTTCGAAAGTCTGGAGCCTGTCGGTCGACGATCGTCGAGCGAGACCTCGCAGCGAGACGATATTATTCTCGATTCTCGCCGACGCGACTTTGGCCGTGGACCAATAAAGGTGCGCGAAAGTAGAACGCGAATCGAAACGCGTTCCCGCGTACGGCAACGGAAAGAATACGCGACGACACGTGGCGTAATGCACGGCATGCGTGTAACGTATGGCGTTCGTCGTGCATCCACCGTGCATCCATCGTGCGCGCGAGAGCGGTTAAAGGTTAAAGAGTGCCGAGCCTGTTGAATGAAAAATATAATGGCGCGCTCGCGACCTCGACGTTCGCGATGTTCAGTCCAACTTGTCCTCGTAAAAAGATACAACGGCGGCGGCGGTGGCGGCGGCGGTGACATGCAGCGCGCACGTTCGCGCGACACAGCCATTGTTACGTAATAATGAGCCGCTTGGCCGCTTGGCCGTAGCGTACCGGAGCGCACGTGCTGGCTATCTGATTCAGAGAGAGAATCAGAGATCGAGAAGGCGATCGATCGCGCAACCGCGGCAGCAAGCAGCGAATCGTCGTCGGCTCATCGTCACCTGCTCACTTGCCGAATGTCAACCGAATCAACCGAATCAGAATGGATTCGAAGCGACGAAGGCAATGTTGGCAATGTCGCGAGACGCTCGAGATTCGCATTTCTCTCTTTCTTATGATCCGTAATCGTTGCCGAGATCAAACTCGTCGGAATGAAGGCAGGCTCCCCTGTATCCAGAGAAACTCGATTCGTTTGCATCGGTATAGCCGAAGATATCCCCGGGGAGCAAAGGATCCCCAATATCATCTCCATAGAAGGGAAAGAAAGAGAAAGAAAAAAATCGTCCGTTTCCTCGATCGTGCGGACGTCGTACGCGTTTCCGCGATTCGTCTTCTCGTTCGTCCGCGTCGTCGTGAATTTTCGATAGTCCGCGCCACGTCAGGCAAACACGGGCAATTTTCATGATGACGCACTCCGGACGCGTCTACGCGGAAGATACGTCGATACGAAAGGCCCGATGACGCCGATGTCGATAAACGACATCACCGGATCCAACGTCGCGCGCGAGGCGTGACTTTTCGGCTCGATAAGAATCCCGATCGGGAGAAGCTCGCGGGTACGCGGCACCGCTGATGATATCGTTGTCATGAATTATGTGTCCAAAGGCATGTCCTTGTATGTCCTTTATCGTCGCCCCCATGTCGCCCTTAATTTGAACGACTTTGTTAATTCGTTCATCTCCCGCGAAACGCGAGAGATCCCAGAAAAAGATACGCGAAAAGGATTCGCGCGTCTACCTTCGTCTAACGGGAATGCCGTTTAGAACGGGAACCGCAACAGAATGACAAGTTCATCTCGGTGCGCGGCCAAGCGAAAATAGCGCGTTCCCGACACGAATGTTAACGAAGCGAAGATAAGGGCGCATTTTGACCGCGTGCGTCACTACTCGCTGCAACACGCAACGGCGGACAAAAAAGTGCGGCGAGCACGTCGCCTCGTGCCTCGAGAGAGAGAGAGAGAGAGAGAGAGAGAGAGAGAGAGAGAGAGAGAGAGAGAGAGAGCGACGATCGTCTCTAGAACTGCTGCTGCTCGCGCGGAAAGAGACGACGAGTAT
This sequence comes from Eciton burchellii, assembly GCA_020341155.1. Lineage (NCBI taxonomy): Eukaryota > Metazoa > Arthropoda > Insecta > Hymenoptera > Formicidae > Eciton > Eciton burchellii. The sequence goes on from JAHMML010000073.1 coordinate 795,504, forward strand.
CGCGCGAGTGCCGCGCGCCGAAGATAATCAACGCGTTATCGCGTAAATATTGACGGGAGAAAACGCTTTATCATCACGTTTGCAGCTTTATATAACCGCGATCGGCATAGGTGCTTTTTACGATCGCTATCTCGCTTCATCGTGACGTCAGATAAAGCCGTAAATAAACCACGCTCCCAATCCTCACGTTAGCGTTACGTTACTCTGCCATCGGCTCGTTTCCTTAATTATTCGCCGCTAACCACGAGCGGCAAATCACGAGCGACAACTCGATCGTAACTCGACTTCGAGTCTACGCCGTTCCGTCCTCGCTCGAAGCGGAGAACGATAATGACTCGAGGAAGAGAAGCGGTCGTCGACGAATTCTTTTCGCAAATCGCTCCCGAAATTATCGAGGCCCGATCCGGATAGCCCGGATCCTCCTCTCCGCGCTCGTCTCGAACGGATTTCCCACAATGGACGATTCTCCCAGCATAATGGACGATGGAAATTCCTGGAAATACGTAAATACGTTAAATACGTTCGCAGAAGCGAGAGGGAGACTTCCTCTAGCCCGTGTCATACGAGAACCGATCCGCATCTTGCGCGCGATTTCGCTTCTCACGTCTCTTTTCGTCGATTCTCTTACGTGTCGCGTCAATCAGGAGTCGCAGCGGAGGAATCCGACGTAGCGAGAAAATAGCGATTTGGAGAAAGCGAGACACGTCCGCGCATCGTCTGATCGCGGGACCAGACTTTGCCACTTTTGCGCGCGACAAAAATCACGACTCGGCGGTTCTATCGATCTAGCGTGGCCCGCTCGCGTGCGAACGCGTGATCGCGAGCCGAGCCCGACCTACGACAAGACCAACGAGTACGTACGGCTGCTCACTCACGGACTAACAGAGAGGGGAAAAGGGAAATTTCACTTTTCGCGTACGTCGTTACGAGCGTTACGTTGGCTTCATCGCCATCGTCGTCTTTGGTTTCGAGCCGTCCTTCCATCGAGAAGACGACGACGACGACGACGACGAGGAAGCCGCTCTCTCCTCTCCTCTCCTCTCCTCTCCTCTCCGACCTTGCCTTCGCCTACTATCGATTCCGAAGGATGTCCACCACCCGGAATGGAAGAGTCGAGTCTCGAGTCTCGCTGTTCGTATTTCTTCAGCAGTCTGCTTCGACAATCTCCAAACCGATCCGATATAAAACTACCGGAACAACAAATTGTTCAAAAGTGCAACATTCTCGCTCGCACCTTGCCACGAAATTTTTAGAGACACACTCGAGATGCGTTCGATCGCTGTATCGCTACTTTGAAATTCGTTGCAATCCGTATGTCGATGTGCGTTAACGTTTGTTTGTTTCCCAAGTAAAATCTGTTTCTGGATAATATTCTCTCGCTCTCGCGAGAGAGAAATGAGAAAGAACGATTTATCGATTTCATATCAATTTGATCGTTGATTCGATGTCGTTGAAAAACTGTAACGAAACGAGTTTAAGAGTCTCTCCTTTATCAAAGGACAGATTATCTTCTTCTCTGGAAAAATTACTTTTCCTTAAAAATTATGTATTATCGATAGAATAAGTTCTAAAGTTCCACTAATGGCGAAACACGATTTATAACCATTAATATTTCAGGCCTACCTCCATTATTTATTTTTTTTTAATTTAAATGATATAGAATATTTATTTTTATCACTTCAATAACCTCTAATATCATAATACTCGTTATACTTTTTAAATCTCTTTCAATAATATATATTTATGTAAATATTTTAATAAAAACCTACCTTTTCTACACATTAAATTCAAAAATGCCATACATAAAACCCAAATAAAACTATAATAAAACTATAATATTATGAATTTTAATCATTTTTTTCCTTTCTATTATTATTCTTATCTTATATAAATAACCTTCAAAGTTTACAAGATAATTCTTAAATTTATAAATCTTTCCAATCTTATTAATAGCTAATATAAAATTTAGTTAAATCAATTATCAGCACATCTTTAAATTTGCAATTTAATATTTTATTTACACTATAAATTTAATGTTAGAAATTTAAATTTCATGAGTAAATTTACAATCTGCTACTTTTATCAGACATAACATTAATAACATAACATTACTCTCAATTATATGTCTAAATGATTTTCTTCAACTAACTACAAACATATTGGAATACTATATTTTATTTTTTCTTTCCGAGCTGGAGCACTAGGCTCATCCATAAGTATAATTATCCGACTAGAATTAGGAACTTGCGGCCATCATTAATAAATAATGATCAATTATTTAACTCAATAATTACTAGTCACGCATTTATTATAATTTAAGGACAAAAGCGCGTCGGAATTTTACGGGATTCTATGATTTTGCAAAAATCATAGAAAAAGAATAGGTATTTTTGTAGAAACAGAATTCGTCCAAAGTCGAGAAATTGACTGGTCTTGGTTTCTTCGCGAGATGCGACAGGATAAATCGAAACTCGGCGACATTCGGATCGATCTCTTCGCGAACGTAGTCTCCTCCGCGTCCCTGACGAGAGCTGCATCATCGGACATTGGTGAGGAAAGGGACCGAGGGAGCGATAAGACGCGCGATTCAAACGATTCGAACGGAGGAAACTCGCCTCGCTCGTGCGGCGAGATAAATATTGAGGGCATCGTTGCGAACGCGCGTTTTCCGGACATTCGCGGACATGCTCTTCGGAGTCGTTCGAGAGCGAGATTTTAGCGGGAAACGCTCTTGGTTTGGTCTTGGTTTAGCGAGACCGAACGAGACCGAACGAGACCAACCCTTAAAGGCAAAAGCACCTTTCGCCGCGTCTCTTGCCGCGCGATGTCGATGTCGAATGTTGAGCGAGCAGCCTCAAGCGGCTGATTCGGCTGAAGATCTCGTTGGGGATTCTCAACGCTTACTATACGTTTATTATAATTATATGCGCTCTCGCGCGTACAGCGACATTTTCATCGGACGTCGATTCTTTCGTCGATGACGAAATTTTCCAATGTTCCAAGTAGCGTCACTATCGCACGTACGTAAACTCATTGATTTTCGTATCACGTGAGATGCGAGTCCGATCAATTGACGGTCGCTATATCTACTTAGCGCGAGGAAAGCTGCTGCGATCTCTCGATTCGACAATCTTGAGCGTCGTTCTGAAGAGAGAGAGAGAGAGAGAGAGAGAAAGCACTAAAAAGTGCTAAAAAACGTTAAACTAGTTAGGCTATCGTATCACGTTCAAACTGGATCACCATTTGCCGGCCAATGTTCATTGACGTCAATTATTCCAAAAGAAATCGTTCGTCGACCGTTCGTGGCTATTACATCTCGATTGTCCACGAATCGATTCGACGATTCTCGTTTTAGAGAGCAATCGATATAAAATATCCATGAGCGATAACGAATGATAATCATTTTAATAGACACGTTCGTTTTTGACTCGCTTGCACATGGAAATGTTGAATGATAATTGTAATATAATAATTTACATTTCGATCTTGATTGCGAAATGTAAATGTGTTCTCTCTCTCTCTCTCTCTCTCTCTCTCTCTCTCTCTCTCTCTCTCTTTCTCTCTCATAATTTGGTCTTGTTTCGTTTGAGGAAAAGAATGGGTTACTTTATCCGCTTGCATATCGTCGTCGTCGTCGTCGTCGTCGTCGTCGTCATCGGTGAAATCGGCCTTACGCGAGAGAGGAAGAGAGAAAACCGACGTGGATGACGAACCGGCAGGTTTCGACTGAATCGCGCCGCGGTTCACTTTTGCTCCGATGAATGATACTCGTATTCGAGCATCGAATCCGAGGCAATTTACCGATCGATTCGCGTACATTTTCGCCGATCCGCGAAATACTCTTGCTCTTGCTCTCCATCCGATATAGCAATGGCAGGAATAATAAAAACTCCACACTGTTATTAAGTCAGTCTTATACCCAGAGCGTCATCAATATGGATTTATCGCGCTGTCGGTTCCCAATCCACGACCGTCATACGGTGTGACGCACGGCATCTCGGTACGTTTCGGTAGGTTTCGGTTTAAAGTCTCACTCTCGTCTCGATAAAAAGATATCGTCTCGTTACATCGACGATAGCGTGATCGACGACGGTTTCGATTCGAATAGACCGTTCGATTCGATCCGACGCATCGACGTCGACGGAGCGCGAGATCGTACGGCTAATTTAGAAATTTTACGGCATTAACGGCACGATTCGAACGAAATCTGCAAATTTGCAATCGGCAAGAATATATAATGGTCGTCGCTTTCAGGTACGCTTGCGAGGTCTTAAACCTGTTTTGCAATTTTTAATAAGGCTCTTCTCTTGGCGAGCTCGTCGCTTTCACTGTCGATACTCGCTACAGCCAAGTGGCAACAATAATCGTGCGAGGACCCCTCAAGAGACGAGATAAACGAGAGAGGAGAGTAATCGCTCGCTCGAGAATGACGACGAGAGCGTTACTCGAGAAACGATATCTCCTGCTCGTTCCTTTTAGCCCGTTTATCAGCAGCGCATTCGCAAAATTTCATCCTCAACACGCGTGGACGATTCTCATGGCAATGCATGGCATGGCATCATCATCGATATCGAGACGGATATCGATCGAGACGTTGCTCGAGCGCATCTAACCTTGATGCTCGATAAACCTTAATGCGCGCGTATCACGTATCGAAAGATTCTCGTCACGGAGCGCAACGAGGAGATACGGTCGCGTTCCCTTCCCCTCGCGTGTCATTTTACAAAAAAGTTGCAAAACGTTGACCCTTTTGGAGTGCAAAGGCCGCGCGCACGACAGAGAGAGAGAGAGAGAGAGAGAGAGAGAGAGAGAGAGAGAGAGAGAGAGAGAGAGAGAGAGAGAGAGAGAGAGAGAGAGAGAGAGAGAGAGAGAGAGAGAGAGAGCGGTCACGTGCTGGCACGCAGCGCGTCCGCGTTCGCGCGCGCTATTTGCCGTGCAATTACATTGAGAAACAATTAACGATGAGACGGACGCCGGGCACGTACACGCCGTGACGTCAATGTCGAAGATAACGGACGGCGCGCGCACTCGTTCGCTCGTGCTTGCGACGATAGTAATCGGTGGTGCTGGTGGTGATGGTGGTGGTGGTGGTGGGCGTCGGGTGCACCGACGTAGGTTACGCGGGACAGAGCGCGGGAGTGGCGGGTGAGAAGTATAAAGTATGGAGCGAGAAGGTGGGAGGGCAGGAGGACGAGAGGGAGGAAGCGCAGAGCGGGGTGGTTCGCTAAGAATGGCCGGGGTGACGGCGTATGAGGGGGCGGCGGCGGCGGCAGCGACGGCGACGGTGGCGGCGGCGGCGGGAACTGAGGGCGCCGAACCGAGGTAGCACGGGGGGGTGGCAACATGGCTGCCAGTCAGTCGGTATCGAACCGCCGCGCCGAATGGAGTTCCTGCGCTGTGACTTGGCGCGCGCGTAGACACGGTTCCGCTCCGTGCCGTTCTAAACCGGACCGGAACACTTTGGTTGTCCGGTGTAGGCGCGCGCGCGCGCCACTACGTCCGCGCTCACCGATGGCTTCGCGCTCTATCCGTGCAATTTCGGAGCACCGGCTCATTGTCGCCGTCGTTACCACTGCCGTTGTCGTCAGCATCGCTCATTTTGCGGATCGCTTTCACCGGACGAGCCTCGTCCCGGGCGACCGGTGAATTTTCGGAGGTCAGAGAGGTGAGTGTCCATGAGAAGGACTGTTCGTGTCAGCTCCGCGCCCGCGTCGCCTATCGCCTGCCTGCCGAGATCGAAACGGTCGTCCCAACCAAAGCTAGTGTACGCTCAGCGTTCGCTGATGAACAAACGTATCCCTATCGACGAATATCGACGGCGATAGAGCGGTAGTTTCTCCTCCCACCTCCGCCCCCCCCCCCTCTCTCTCTCTCTCTCTCTAGGTAAGAGGTCGTTGTCGATCCAAATGACGTCAGTCGAGGATCCCCGTTGTACTTGTTGCGGGCGGATTGCCTAGTCGCGGTCCGTCGACGATGAATTCATCTTCATCTTCGCCTTGCTTCCCTGAAGCTGTCCGTCGCTCTTTCTGTCTCTTCCCCCCTCCCTTCCCCTCTCTCCTCTCTTCTTCCCAGACTTCCTTCCTCTTCCTTTCTCTTCCTTTCTCTTCTCGTTTCCTCCACGGTATCCTTCCGGCGGTATCCACTCGCGTCACTGGCTGATCCGATATCGGATCAGCCTTATAAATTCACATTAGTGGATAGAATACGAATGATAAGTAATTAGTTGGAGTTGGCGCCGATATCGCGAACCAGGTTCAATCGGCATCTCGTATGTACCTTGCACACGACATGGAAACGGAAAACATTTCCGTGCACGTCACGCGTGACATCCAAGCCAGTCAGTAACGGAGCGTAAAATTGTATTCGGCAGACTTTACGAAATGAGTCTTTATGAATTTTCATTGGCGGTCGCCCGTGCATAATTGCTTGCGCAGACATGAATATGTAAAAAAAAAAAAAAAAAAAAAAAGAAAAGAGCGAGAGAGAAACGGTATACCGTACGTACGTACGTACTATACGTACTATCCGAGTATAAAGGATATCCATTCCAGGATATCTGTATTCCATTGTAGACAAATAAATTTTTATTGTAACAACGACAACCATACAAAGTATGGTATCGATTCGAGAAATAATTAACATTAATGACGATGCGAACAACAAGCCTCGCAAGACATGAAAACGTTTGATCACGTTTGATTCATCATTTTTACATGCAAACGCGCGCGCAGGCAATGTTGCTACATCTTTCTTTCGTTTAATTCTTATATATACGCGTGCACACTCTTAATGAGTTTATACCGATTATATTATTATTATTGGGCAGAATCTAAATGTGTTCCTCGGTGTAACGCGAGGAAACGGTTGGAAAAGTTGGAAACATATATATACGCAGCCTGAAATTCTTGCAGATCGCAGAGGAAGCAGAGGAGTAGCATCGGAAGGAGAGGAATCGATCGATCGATTAAAGGTCCCGTGCGAGTCGAAAGAGAAAACGAGTAAACATGGACAGTGGTCCTACGCAGAGCTCTAAGAAGCAGATCCGCGTGGGATTTTACGATATCGAGGGAACCATCGGCAAAGGCAACTTTGCCGTCGTAAAATTGGCCAGACATCGAATCACGAAGACAGAGGTACGTACGCGTTGGCGATCGGCAACGAGTTTAGCTTCAGATGACTTCAGAGAATGCAACCTTCGTTCGTTCTCTCTTCGTTCTCTCCTAGGTGGCCATCAAGATAATCGATAAAACTCAATTGGATCCCAGCAATCTGGAGAAGGTTTACAGGGAGGTCGAGATCATGAAGCAACTGGAGCATCCGCATATCGTTAAATTGTATCAAGTCATGGAGACGAAGAACATGATCTACATGGTAAGCAGACGAGAGACGAAAGACGAGAGACGAGAGGAGGGAGGAAAAAAGTCGCGTTAAAGTCGCGTTTCGCGACTCAGTTGGCAGCTGACTCTCGCGTTACTCTCGTAACGCGGTCTGGTCACAGGTGTGCGAGTACGCGAGCAAAGGCGAGATATTCGACTACATAGCGCGCTACGGAAGAATGGGAGAGCCCAGGGCACGCGCCACCTTCGCCCAGATATTGTCCGCGGTCGAGTACTGCCATGTGACGGGTGTGGCGCATCGGGATCTCAAGGCGGAGAACTTGCTTCTCGATGCCCAGATGAACGTCAAGATCGCCGACTTTGGCTTCAGCAACAGATTCGCTCCCGGCGAACGATTGAGCACGTGGTGCGGTAGCCCTCCTTACGCCGCTCCCGAGGTTTTCCGGGGGAAACACTACGCCGGGCCCGAGATCGACGTATGGGTGAGTGTCACGCCCATCGCGACGCACCGCACCCTCCTCCTCCCACCCCCTCAAAACCGGGGTTTCTCTCAAATAAATCCTCTTGATTTTTATCAGAGTCTGGGCGTTGTGTTGTATGTGTTAGTGTGCGGTGCACTGCCTTTCGATGGATCGACTCTTCAATCGCTAAGAGATCGCGTGCTGAGCGGCAGATTTAGAATTCCTTACTTCATGAGCACAGGTGCTTGTTTAAACGTACATTTACGCGTACGCATTTACTTGTACTCGTACTTGAGTAGCGCGCGGCTAACCGAATCCAAATCCCGCAGACTGCGAGAGCCTGATACGTAAGATGTTGGTATTGGAGCCTTCCAAACGATACACCATTCCACAAATCAAGCGGCACCGTTGGATGGCCGGAACAGCGGACAGCGTCTGTTCGGTCATCGTAACGCGGCCATCGTCGTCCATTCAGGAACCAAACGAGCAGATACTCCGACTCATGCATAGCTTAGGAATAGATATTAGCCGCACCAGAGAGGTAAGGAATCGTTACCGGTTTTATCGGCGAGAGTCGCGTCTCGCATCTTCCGCGAGGTGCGTGATACTCGAGCGTGATACGCTCTTTCTTCGCCGTCCATCGTCCAACGAATCGATCGCAAATTGAAAGCTTCCTTTGCTATCTTTTTGGAAATCCTCTCGGAAGGGGACGAGTACTGACTTGTCTGTAATGTCTAGCCTCGTAATGTCAACGTTGCTCGTTAACACGCACGTGTACATTATTCGATGCGTCGAATGTTCTCGATTGTATTGTATCAACTACATACTTGACGTTATCTTTCAACAGTCCTTACGAAACAGCAGCTACGATCATCATGCCGCTATTTATTTCCTCTTGCTGGAGAGATTGAAGCAACATCGCGTCAGCAGCACCATTAACAATGCCTGCTGGTCTACCGTTGCAAGAACGAAAGAGGACAAATTTAAATCAAGGTATATATATACATGTACATATATATACATACACGCATACACACACATATATGTATGCATATATATATATATATATATATATATATATATATATATATATATATATATATATATACACACACATTTATACACATGTACGCGTACGCGGCATGCGCGCGTGCGCGCGCGTTAGACATTTAATCTTATATTGCGTAGCACGTTAAAAATCTTTTCCCTTTATTAAAATGTTCCTTTCTTTCTTCTTTTTCTTTTTCCCTTTTTTTTCTCTTTGTTTTTCTAATATCAATTTCATGTCGGTTGCACTTCAAGTCGCGGTGCAGGTGCAACTTTACGTAAAATTAACTTCCAATCCTACCAGTCAGAGAGCGATCACAATAGCGATGATTTAATCGAATCAATTTTTATTTACAGCGATAGCTTAGTGGGACGTTGAACTTTATTGATGGGTGACGCACATATCGGAGATTTTGTCACGACAGGTTGGATTGGAAGCACATTGCTGTCGCTTTATTTTTGGTAACTCCTCATTTCATTTTCTCGCATCTTCCTTTGACAATTGTCATTTTGTTATATCACGTGATATTGATTTTTGAATTTGATTTTAATTTGTTTCATTCGTCATTTGCGGATGTATCGTTATCATTACTTGTTGAGTTGAGTATCTCTCCGATGCTTTGTACGATGCGTGCGCGCGCGCGCGCATGTGCGTGTATGTGTGTGTGTGCGTAATCTTTACTTAATCGTATTAATCGTAACGATTGTCGTATGCGACAAATTTTCATTCTTTCTCCTTGCGATAACTTCAGCAAACGGGCCATATTAACGAAACGAAACGCGTGATACTGAACTTGAACTAGAAATAATAGAACTCGGCCAGTGATAGAATTAGAACTGGTAATTTTTTCTCATAATGATACTCCTCGATGTAACTACTACTTGCTATATATGACACGATGTGTCTCGTTAACAACATTAACAACGAGGAGAGATCACGAGGAGAACATAGGTCCGGTAAACATAGAGCATCCATTATTCATGGACATGGAGACACAGCGAGAGAGAGAGAGAGAGAGAGAGAGAGAGAGAGAGAGAGAGAGAGAGAGAGAGAGAGAGGGAGAGAGAGAGCAACGCGAGGCAACGCAAACGTTGCTTCCTTCGGATATCAACGAGGCAAATTTCTTCCTTGTTTCAGAGGATCAAGAGAGGATACCGGCAGAGGAGGTAAAAGATTCAGCTCGACCAGTTCCTCGACCGACGAGGGTTGCTGCAGCGCGGAAGGCGAATTGGAGGAAGGGCCGAGCGGCGATGAGCTGCGCGAAGCGCAAATCAAACTCGAGGAGCACAGATTAGGCCTAGATCACGACATCAGTCAACGAATCGACAGTCAGATCGTCAATCGAAGATTAAGCGACTACCAACATCATTTTGATAACCCGCTTATGGATCCTATCGATCCGCCCAGTCGAACGACTCTGTTCATGGCCAGCGGCAGCGGCAACTCGTCCTCGGAACTCTTCGAATCCAGCTTCGATTCTGGCTGTCCACCGGATTACGCGGGGACCACCAATTGCTTCACGAGCAGCTTGCCATCCTGCACGCCACCGCCACCCAAGAGTCCGTCTCCCATTACCGGTAGGATATCTCGAGTCTCTCAGGGACGTCGGGCATCCGACGGCGGACCCAGACTATTATTCTATCAACAGGGTGTCGGGGACGCGAGGCCGTCCAAGCAAAGGAGTATTCAAGGTGCGTGTATTCCAATGTCGCGCGTGTCTGGCTTCCTTCGGTATCGGCCGGCCGGCCGGCCGACCGGCCGACCGACCGACTACGTGATAACGCGATAACGATCGGCATTTTCAGATTCGGGGAAAGCGCGAGGCCATCTGGATCTGGTTCATCTCAGACCACCGTCCACACCACCCGTTGATAATCAACAGCAATTTAAAACGCGCGGTGACTCGGGCACGCAACTGCAGCTTCTAGTGCAGCAACGCATGCTGCAGCAGAAGCGCAACTTGTATCACCGGCACAGGAGCAGCGGTAGCCCGACGCCGATCCCACTTTCAACCACCGGCAGCGGCACCGCGGTTGGTAGACGCGCCGATCACGTGCCGAGGCAAGACAGCTACAAGCTGGCGCAGCGAACACAGATCTTACCGCCTCTCTCTCAGGGGCACGTCGACAGAGACTTTGACAGGGACAGAAAGCGAGACGAGGAGAGATGGAAGAGCTTACCATCCCGATTAGCAGCGGATTGCCAGTTGGCCGAGAGATCGTTGATATGGAGCCAGCAGGTAAATTCATAAACAAGTTACAAACTAGAGAGTAAATCGCGAGGATAGATACGTACGATCGAAGGCGACGCGTACGAAGCCGTCGAGGCGCTTCTCGCAATCGGACTGTGATGATTTTCACATTCTCTATCTCTGGCGGGAGTAAGATATTTTAATTACTGAAATCGATAGATTAACGCGCGCGCGTAAAATATTAAAAGTGTACGTGTGCATACACATATGTATGCATTATATATATATATATATATGTATGTATATATATATATATATATGTATATATATATATGTATGTATGCATGTATGTATGTATATACACACCACGATTCCGTTCGATGTAGAAAATAAGGTCTTGTCGTGCCTTGGCATTATTGTAAATGCTTCGTATGTTTACAATAGTGAGCAAGCGTACACAGTGTTATTTAGTATCTACTAGATGTTATTTAGCAAGTCTGCGATTTATTAGCACAATTATTTATGTTAAATGCAAATAAAAATGATTATTTTTATTTAATTTGGCAGTTATCTCTTCTATTCTCATTTGCCTTAACCGTGCATGAACCAATCGTCGATGTGAGATTACTATCAGATTACTAACTGAGAAAGATCGGAGTAGAAAGGATAGCCGATACGACCAGATACGAATTGCGTATACCAGAATATCGCGCGATATAATACCATTATACGATCTGTAACCATCTTTTTGAATCTTTTAATCTTTTTAAATTTAATTTTGTTTACAAGAAGGAGAACACACAGGACTTTGCAAAGTCCCCCTAACAGGGGGGATTTGATAGATCTTTACAAATATGACTTTTCTGCCCTATCGGTGTCAAACAGAACGCGCGTTCTTTTGATCTTGATTTTGAATAGAAAGATATTTCATCGAATTGATAACGGAATGCCTATACCGCCACATCGCCACATCATCACCAATGCTTCTCTATCATTTTGCTTAGTAGCACGTTTCTGATTCAACTGATCCACGCCAATTGATTTACGAGATGTGCGAGATATCGAATAACGTGTGCCGTTGTATAAAATGTTAGGTGGGCCTTAGCGGAGGTGCGTCTTACTTACCACCGGGCAGTGTGGGTGGTTTCTTGTGGCCCACCACCAGCAATCCGCACTCGACCATCTTCGAAAATGTAGGGGATCCAATGGAATAGACTTAGCTGATGATCCGACCTATCGTTCTTAGTGATCATCTCGAGATCTTGCGTATGGAAAGCCAACTAGATACCATTACACTGTCGAACGGTCGTTCTCGGAAGGAGAAGAGCAGCATACCCACGCCTGGTCTTGCCACGCACTTGACTTTTATTAGATAGTTGTATCATAATTTTGTGTTTGATAGAGAAGAGAATGCGAGGATGTTGTACCGCGTTGCGTACCAAGAGGTCAATAACAATTCGTAGACGTATAATTATACTCTATACTTTACATACTCAAGATCTCTTATTATAGGTGTATTATGGTACATGTTACTGGATGTCAAAGATTTGCACTTTTATACCCTTATCGGTGGTTAAAAGCTATTGCTACTCGAAAATTCCGTTTAAGGACAAACTCCGTCAAGGACAAATCTCGTCGTGTCCGTAACAACGGAATACAACGGAATACAACGAAGTCATTCGCATTCCGCGACGATATGGCGATACGATGTTCCCTCGTCGAATTTTACCCTACGTCTACATATAAATAAATACCACGTAATGGCGCATGTAAGAAAAATGTTTCGCACACGAAGGAATCTTTGTCGTACAGTAACGCATGTACCTGCCTTATTAAAATGACTGATTTTATCAGTCGAATATCCAATTATATCATAGACTGATAATCGACAAGATGAAACACCAACCACCGATCTTGATCTTGAAGAGCAAGTGGCATATGACCTGCTTTGCACCATCCGCTCGTTGAGAAACGAGAATACAAAGAGAGAAAAAGAACTGTGGACTTTTCGATTGACAAATTTCTGATAGGGCGTACGAAAAACGCTCGGTACGAACGCTTCGCGTCCGTTTAGCCGCTCAGCATACGCGCGACTGATGCGCCCCGAATTTATACAAGTCCCTAAAGGATACTCCGTACTGCCAATGAGTGAGAGAAGTATCAACTGAAATCATTGACGAGATGTATTAAAAATGCATTGTAGAGTAAGGCATAGGAAATGAAATGTCAACGACGTTTTATATACATACACATGTGTGTATATATATATATATATATATATATATATATATATATATATATATATATATATATATATATACACGTATGTATATAAAATAGTGACTGAAATAGGATTAAAATTCTTTTTATTAACAAGCACAAAACTATGCCACTTTCGCTTCCGCGTCGATTCGATCGTCAAAGAGTGGAGACACGACGCGAGTTGAAAGATTTTTGTTACGTAGTTACCTTAATGAGCATTCTATTGTACAAAATTAGAAATGTTTTCCTCTTCCACTCTTCATGATGGTGACCATAGAAGACCATAGGACGAATAATAACGAGAAACAATAATATTAGTAGTAAATAAGTAGCTAACATGTGTAAAAAAAGAAAAAAAGAAAAAAAAGTGCTGCATTCCGAGTAAAGATGGTCGAATAAATCGTTTGCGTGATCGATTTCCTACGTAAGTATAAGTTAATCGTATTACTCTGTATACGTTATCTTTTTCTAGAAATATTTGTAGCCATATATGCATACATACGTACGTACGTACGTACGTACGTACGTACGCACACACATACACACACACACATACACGTATGTACATCAACGATTACGCTACTTTTCTACAATGTTTTTCATAAAATACTCATACACATGTAATGTCTATAAATATGATTTCCGAGCGGCGGGATACTTTCCATTTCAACTCTGTTGAAATTCTTTCAATTTCGGCTCTGTTTCGTAAGAGCTGCTTGGTACGTATATAATTATTAGAGGAACCATTGAGAAGAAAACGATAGTGGAAACTCTTTATACAATTTCATACGAATACAGCACTTTGCGGAACAATAATATATACATACATACGTATATACATACATACGTACATCCATACATACATACATGCATACATGCATATTGTTAAAAGTTAATAGTCTAGCCAGTAGTAAGCAATACCGGCCGCGCACAACTGACAACGACTTTACTATTCCGAGTTTTTCGCCATTTTTTACCCAACAGGAAACAATCAAACATCGCTCAAAAGTCTTTTGATAAGTGAGACGTAACTGTTAAGTTAGCTTTAATCACAAACGAAATCCATTATCCGCGAACGTACGTCGATGCAAAGTATCCATGAATCTCAGGAATTGAAAATCAATTTTGGCATCGTTACGAATTCTAATATCCGTCTCTTTTGGACTCGTAGAATCTCGTATCACGCAAAATAGGGATCCACGGGAGAACGTAAACGTTGTTTTAGCAGCAATAAACCGATTTCACCTGTCCATCGAAGAAACATTACGTAAGTTCGGCTACAGGATTCTCGCGGAAGATTTTGCGACGATTACATGTGATAACGTTGTTTTATAATATATAAACTATTGTTTTATATGATATGTAACCTGTTTGAGAATTATTACCACGTACCATTTTGCGGAAGTAATTATTTGCTATCAAACACTGACTGCCATGCAGACAATTTGTCACGAAGGAAAAAAGAAAAAAAGAAGAGAAGGAAGGAAGGAAGGAAGGAAAAAATGGACCAGAAAGATGGTCCGTTCGAATATACTACGATATATAACGAATTTCGTTTCCGAGCTCTCTCGTAACAAGAGAGAGGAGAGGTCGCGCATAATAAGTCACTTTAAACAGTCATATTACGATAGTAAGTAGTTACTTTTTGTAAATTGCAAAATTTGTGGACGTATGTATACATGCGAGTATTAAATAAAACGTATGCAGATCGAAACCCAAGCCTAGATTCTCTAATGCGTATCTCTGATTGAGAATTCTTTATTTCGTCGCACGATACACGTGCATCCAGAAGAGAGTTTCCATATTTACATCACTAATTATCGGATCATTAATTATCAGAGCAATGGTTTGTCGTCAAAAATGTCACAACCTGTTCTCCCGGCATTGTCCTTAGCCTGCTGAGGCGTAAGCTTCTCGTATTCGCTAGGGTTCGACGGTTCCCCGTTTTCATCCAACTCGTTCTTTTCGTAGTCCTCTTTTATCTTTTTAGCATATATGTCATTGAATAAACTTTGAGCGGTGTATTCGGGTGTCGTAAAATCTTCTACTCTATACGACACGTATGGCTTCAACGTGAATCCTTCCAACGAAGGAACAATTAATTCAGGGATCATCTCTGGCACATCGATCCATTTGTTATCTACTTTGTATCCGGTGTCCCTTACGCCTCTCTCTATAATACGTTATAATCAATTAATAAACAATGTTTTCTTAATTTCGCAAAATGATTACTATACAATGACTGACTATAATTATGACTTGTATAAGATATGCAAGTTGGTCCTCTTATTAACAACGTATACGTGTGCGTGTGTACACACACACACACACACACACACACACACACACACATGTGTGTACTTAAAAACTTTAATTAGGAATCAATATCCTATCAATATCCCTTTAAAGCTTTAATAATGTTTTGTCTTTTATTCTGTGCCCATGTATATATTAAAAGAGAGAGAGAGAGAGTCTTAATATCTAAAACAGTCCAACAGCCAAGTATTCACCAAGTAAAAACTATAGTTAGAACTGTTAGAAAACGTATAGAAAACATAAACTTACTATCTACTGGTATATCAGGATGAGGATTTTTTGCTTGTCGCTCCTTGAATAGGTGGCTGCCGCGTTTACCGTACAACAAGAATTTTCGAAAATTTCGTTTCCCATGACAGACGGACGAAGTCGCGATACCACGTTGCAAAATCATACATGGCGACGCCATATCGATCTCTGCCAATTAAACAGTCCGTTAAATCGCTAATGTGACGAATGTCACATACATTACATACGTAACACGATATACATTGCGGGAGAACATATTAAACATAACCTAATTCGTGGCGATGAATCGCAATCTGTATCGAGCACCGTGACATCGTTAAAACGTGCAATTATTTTTAATAATTTACCACTTTAAAGACTCACATTATACAAGTGCGGAGTGAGGATACAAGTAAGGAATATGCGTCGTATCGAGTGAAGGGATGATAATAACTCGAGAGCGGTGAAGAGCGGCGAAGAGCGGCGATGAGCAGCGTGATAACGAGCGATCGCGAGATTGAGAATCCCGGGCATGTCGTAAACAAGCAATATGGCGGAATGTTGCGAATCGCGGATATTGACAAGATTCGTGCGCTGCTATTTACAAAATAAACCAAGCATCTGGTTGCATCAATGAAGCTTTAATCCGTTGGCTCGTTCGATGGCTCAAGCGAAGCTTAACGCACCGGATAAGTCCGGTAATGTCATCAAGGAGAAGGATAAAGACGCCGAGGAGAAAGAAGGTACATCTTTATGCTCGTGCTTACCTTACATTTTATTACCGTTATTACATGCTCGTGCAGCATGAGCTTAATCGTCAACGATCGTCAACGATCTTCAACGTGCTCGATGCTCGATAAACGATCGCGATAAACGATCGTCTCTCTCCTTTCCCTCCCTCTCCCTCCCCCTCCCCCYGCCCCTCTCTCTCTCTCTCTCTCTCTCTCTCTCTCAACGAACGAAAAGATTGTTAGGAGATAATTGGAAATTTGTCATTATATATAAACGTCCAAATTGAAAAGAACAGTTTATACGCTTCGACAGGTAGCATTATCATACCGGAATGCGCAGTGTGCCTGCAACCTTGCATTCATCCAGCAAGATTACCCTGCAGTCACATATACTGCTACTTGTGCGTAAAGGGTGTCGCTAATCAGAGCAAACGGTGTCCAATGTGTCGTCAAGAGATTCCACCCGATTTTCTCGAGAGACCTCAACTGGTAGAAGTCGAGGAGCCACAAAAGGACTCGGAACACTCAGAGGAGGAGTACCAATGGTTTTATGAAGGACGAAATGGTAAATGGTCTGTCAATCTTCTCTTTTATCTCGTTCAACTCGTTTAAGCGATCCAGCAAATGCGTCGTTTAACGTTGCTCATACTTAAGCGTATAAGCATTACGAATTCGTATGATAGCTGTCGCAACATTGGTACCTAGGCCGCCTTACATAAGTTGATACCCTACCCCTTCTTAGGTTGGTGGAAATATGATCCGAGGACAAACAATGATCTGGAGACTATTTACAAACTAGGGGACGCCAAATGCGAACTTTTAATCTGTGGCATGCTTTATGTAATTGATTTTAGAAAGAAATGCCAATATAGAAAGTACAATCCACGATACAAACGTAATATTAAACGTGACAGAAAAGATGCTCCGTGCAAAGGTGTCTCGGGTGTATAATGACGCTCTATCATCTTGTCCACCCTGAGATGAAAATTCAATTTCAGATTCATATTTAACGACAAATTAAATTTATATTTATATATTTCGCATAATACGTGTAAGAAGTCTACATCTTTTAATGTACGTGACACGAGAACGGTATATACGATCTCAAATTTCGAAAACGATATTTGCGCAAGAGATATGTACGGTTGATTTAAAAGTACGTTATATGAAAGTTATTAATTTATTCCACGATCCATTCAATGAAATGAAAGAGAGTCGATGTAAGAGTCGATATAATAAAAAGAATTGATATAATATACCGTAATATACCGTAATATACGACCGTAATCAATTAGTATCTGGAAGATATACTTCTCCAATTCTAAATAGAAAAAGAGATCTAATATAAAAGAGGTACAAATTTGCAATAAAACTGTGTTAAAAGCAAAAACAAAATTCCTTCTTTTATCTTGTCTCTCCCAATCTTGTCTTGTAAGGATCTTTTTCTTTTTTTTTTTGTAATTGTAACTCGCTTAGAGAGATGCACGATGCACGATTTACTCTTGTTGTAACGTAGATCGTATGGTCTTTAAATAAATTCTTACAGGTTGGTGGCAATACGATCAGCGTACAAGTATCGAACTAGAAACAGCATATAAACAAGGCAAAAGAACTTGCGAGCTACTAATCGCAGGATTTCTTTACATCGCTGATTTTGGCTCGATGCTTCAATTGCGTAGAAACGATCCTTCTAGACGAAGAAGAATAAAAAGGGATTTACATAATGTTCCAAGAAAAGGCGTTGCCGGATTACGGCTTAACGTACAGGATGAGGAGATCGTGAGGGAAATTAGGGGGGCGGAACGGCCAGCCAGTCCAGCAAGTGACAGCATGGGTATGAAGCAATGAATCGTTCGCGTGACAAGCCTGTATAAGCATGAACATGTAATATAATAATAGGAGACTGAAATTACGAATTTTTCTTCTCCTCCTGCTCTTTCTTCTTCTTCTTCTTCTTCTTCTTCTTAACGTTGCATCCGTCAAATCCGTCTGAAAAGCATTTCGATTCCGATAGGTACAGGAGATGGCACGAATACCCCGATACCACCTAGTAATACACCGCAGACACCTGCCGGTGGGACAGCGAGTGGTGACGCCACGCCTCTAAACGACAGGATAGATCAGAGATCGGATTCCTTACATCAGGTATTGGAACAAATGCGTTCTCTGGTTCTAAGGGAACATCTCTCTTTGAACAGTGATAACGAATTCGAGGAGGATATAGAAGAGGCAACGATTCCCAATCATCCTGCTCTCTCATAGCTGAAAATATCCATCAGAGCGAATTCACCAGAGATCACGCTAATTATCCTTAGCTAAGGATCTCCGACTCGTTTCCAAACTCCTTGTATTACCGTTCAGCCCAGTAAGGTAGTATATTATACACGAATACGCATTACGTTTGCCGTAGTCGCAATGATGTACAAATTTTATTGATCCAGCAAATCGCATTGCTCAACTACAGAAGCTACAGAAGCGTACGAAAATTGTATAATCAAGTATTTTGATTTAGCTATTTTTATTCAGTTGAGAGAAAAACAGGATACACTTGTTACTTTCTTTCTCTAAAGATCTCTGATCGTTCGAATGCCGGGGACAGAAGTCGGAATAGAAATCTATGGGAAGAAAGCCGAGTTACAACGTTACAACGTTACAACGTGGGCTTTTGTTATCGATGTTTCTCTCCAGAACTCGAAATTAATGATTAATGATTGTAACCGATCGATGCTTTCTTTCATTTTTATGATGAAAGTAAATTATATTTATATACATCGAATCCGACATTTGCTTATCGTTACTTGCACAGTACAGATATGAAGGAGCAGAATTGCGATTGCGCTCCTTGACATTTGAACGATCGAATTGCATTATGATTATAATCGCGATAGTCGAGAAAAGTATAAAATTAAATCGAGTCGTATTACGAGAGACAACGAGTAATTGCAGTGATTTAAGATGGATCCATATTTTACTCGGTATGTTTACTCGCTGAGAAATAACGTACTTAACTTGACAAAGACCGGAATATCGCGTATGGCGTAATGAAAAAAATGCTGTAAAAAGATGCGATAAAAAGAATTAGTCGAATAAGATAAAAGTAAAATAAACGGTAAGATACATTAAAATCTATAGTAAAAATGTGTTCAGTGTCTTGAAAGGCTCGTAAAAAAGGAAAAGGATGTTTATTCTTGTGAGAAGATCGAATGCAATAATCGTCGATGATCACTAGAATTTCGAATAGATCTTGTACTTTTACGTTTAGAATTGCTTTATTTTTTCTTCGTGTAATGGATATAGAAAATAAAAAACGCATTCTTTTTCCGTCTCTTTTCTACTTCCTTGGATATACCAGAAAAAGTTTATGCTTATCATAAGCCTTATGATGAATCCGTGATGAATGAGAAAGACTCGAGAGAACACGCGCTAACGAAATATAGCATGTATGAATATATCTAAATGGCATCGGCATCGATATAAAAGTATAAGGGTGTTATTGTTATTAAATGATCTCTCTTTTCCGTTTCGATGTAGCAATGTTGTCATAAATTGAACAAGATAAATTCAAAGAAATAATTCGAAGAGAGTAACTCGCGCTTACAGAGATAACGCCAGAAGTTGATAGTCGCACGTTCCAACATGCGTGCAACACGTGACATTGTATCTCATGATTATCTCATATTTATAATTATCGTGGTATTTCGTGGAATTCATATCTATCTTTTTCGTATGGAATCTCTCTTTCTCTCTCTCTCTCTCTCTCTCTCTCTCTCTCTCTCTCTGCCTTCGATATGTAACATCCGACATTTTATAGATGACATTATAGATGTCTTGGAAAATTCAAAATCTTCTTTCTTACAATTTCATTTTTGCAATCTTCTCGGCAAGGACCAGGTTCGTCGACGAACCGGAGCATATAAAACAACGCACGAATCATCGTGCGCTCTCATTATCTCTTCTCTGTTTTAGCCAGCGCTAAAGTATAGAGCGCTGATGCTTAAAGCAGCATCTTTTCATCTTCGCGAGATAATCTCGCATCATCGTACAATTGTGATACAATATATTTATCTTGTCGGTACAATTTTCTTCTCTCTTCTTATTAATAATAATTTTTCAAGCGGTAACCTCGAGCTTACCTCGAGTATCTCTTCGTTCCATCTTTAATAAGAAAATAATGAGTAATTCGCGCCGCGCGAAATTAATGACGGTGATCAAGAGCGAACAAAGAGCACCAGCTATCCCAACCGTCAATCCCGACTGTCAAGGTAAGCTGCTGCCAGCTTCGAATGGCCGATGAATGCTGCCAAGTAAAATAGGAAACGCTTCACTCGATGCTTCCATCGCGAACTATTCCCGAGGAATCACAGGATCACGCGATTCGCGTTGACAGCCGTAAAAACGGCAATATCGTATATCGATCGATCGATTGATTTATCATATTGATTAATTATATTTACTAACGAAACATTCGCGCGTTATCATCTTTCGAGCATGATATTCATTTTTAATGAATAACCATCTCGCGAAGGCGAACGATTCGCGTCGTCCTGCGAATTTAATTTCACGTAAAAACAGCCGAGGTCATCGAATCGATAACGGATTAATTTCTTTAAGGTCGAAATAAGGTCGTATTATTTTGACAATGAAATCGATGTTCCCTTTATCCAGTGTCATCGGCGCGTGAGAGGCGCGTAATGAACGATCGTTCGAGTCGCCGTTTTGAATTGAGCGCGTTTTTGCACGCGTTTTGCACGCAGAGCGCGTAGACGAATAAAGAATTTTCTCATTAGCTAAAGAAAATCGAGCGGTTCAGCGCCAAATCCAAGGAGTTTTTCAAAGCCCGAGCGTGCAGTCAACGAATTAGGGATAGAGAAGAATTGTCAGTGCCTCTAGGTAACGAGATGACGTGCGCGCGCGCAGTGTGCGTGCGTGTATGCAGATTCGCCGCGTACCATTTGCTTCCGTTCATTTGCTTTCGTCAAATTTGCATATGGCACGTCAATGGCAGTGTAGAACGGGAGAGAGATCAGGGCGAAACGAAAAACGCGACTAACGTCGCCGATAATCGAGCGAAGCTCGCTGACGCGAGACTCCAGACCAGGGAGAGAGATACATTCGATCACTGTACTGTATTTCCGTCGAGTTTCGGCCAGTTGGCCGAATCGCGCTCGCACGATTAATCGCGACGCGTAACCTAGTTCCGTCCCGGGGGGGAGAATGCTCCTGGAGCAGGAAGTTGCCGTGCATGCATCACGTGTCAACGCGTCTAATTCGCATGTTACAGACCGATTCGGAAGAATAACGAGAGACGAGGTAGACGAGGTGGACGAGGAGAGAAGGAAGCTACGGAAGCCAGGCGGAAACGTGAACCTAAACTGATCAATCGGAGGATTGATGGACGCAGAGGTCGATCCGGAGGTTGACCTAAAGGCGCGCGTCAAGATGAGCCAGCAGCATATGCAACCGCCCTCCTCCTCCTCCTCCTCCTCCTCCTCTTCCTCCTCCTCATCCTCCTCCTCCGAGGCCATCGTATTCGTCACTCATGTCGAAGCGGAAAATCCGTATCTGAAAATCTGGGGCCAGCTGGACAAGCAGACCGCTACCTGCGTCGAGCGTCAGATATACCCCTTGATCGAGCAGTTTAATCAGGGATACGGTTGTCCCTCCAAAGCTAACAGATTGATGATCGGTGCCTTGTGTTGCGCCAGATTTCAAGCTGATGGTTATTATCGGGCAAAGGTGCTCGATATACGTCCCGATGGCATGATCATTGTGCAGTTTATCGACTATGGTAACGTGGAGATTGTACCTCCAAACGAGATCCATCTTTTGGACAATGTATCCGGATCGGAGAACCTACGATCTTACGCGCCAATGGCAGCGGAGTTCGCGTTGCTCAATGTATTGCCCGTAAACGGCATCTGGGAGAATAGAACGATCGAAACCATCAGGAAGATCTTGTGCTACAACGAGTATAGAGCTTTGATTTATACAACGAACAATCGCGCTCTGATAAAGCTATGGTACAACAACGAAGACTTTGGCGAACTGTTGGTGAAAGAACGTATGGCTTTACCAGCCACTGCTCAGGATATGTTTAGGTGTGTACTTGCTTCTTTTTGATATCACATTTTTTAAGGTATTTTAATTTTAAAGATAGATGAGAGATGGATACCTCTCCCATCTCTCTAATGTATCATGTATCATGCATCACGCATTAATTTATTTAGGTCAAAACCAATGCCGCATCCTCAAATGCTTCGACATCCTCAAATGCCCATCTATCAGCAACAAAACAAGGGTAACGTAAATAATTTTACGACAATACCAATGACGCAGAATACAATGAATCAGGGTACCAATGTGCAAAGACTGTTGCACAAAGCTTCTTCGCTTAATTCTTCCGGTAATATAAATCAGCACAAACACAATGTTCGATCGTCGTCGCTACCGCCTGTCCAAGAAGCACTCGTGTTTAAATCTAGAGTATTAGACGTGGGTTCCGATCACGAAGTGTTAGTATCGTATGTGGAAGATGGCCCGCAAAAGTTTTCCGTACAAGTTGAAAGTACGAGAGACATATTGACTCATCTTATGAACGAGATAAATAACCGTCCGAAGCAACCGTTACAAGAGCCACCGTTGCCAGGATCGGTTTGCCTTGGGCGTTACACGGGGGATGGCGTTCTATGTCGAGCGGTGGTCATGTCGGTGATGGAGCACAAATGCAAGCTATACTATGTCGACTTTGGTCACACAGAAGTTTTGCCGTACACGGATATCTTTCAATTGCCATCAGAGTACATTAATCCCAAAGTACTTTCTATTCGATTTACATTGAGTGGCCTAAAGGAATTGAACATTACTCAGGAAATGAAGGACTACTTTAAGACGCTAGTGTGGAGAAAGTTGCTCGTTCTACGAGTCCGGCCTCCAGAGGGACCGCCGTTGATCCAGTACGGCGATCTGTATGAGAATGGTGTTAACGTGAAAGATATCCTGAAAAAAGCATTCCCAGCACCAGTATCAGCGCCTGCAATACCGATAACGTATTCCTCTCCGCAATTGAAACGATTTTCGAAGGATATTCAGGAAATCGTGCAAGTTTCATACGTCAAGTCGTGTAAGAAATTCTTTCTGCAATTAGACAACGGAATAAAATCCCTCGAGTCGATAATGGCCGGTCTGAAACAATATGTTAAAACTGCGCCTGTTTTGAACATAGAACAGATTAAAGTAGGGGTACCTTGTGCAGCTCTATACGACTCGCAATGGTAAGTTTTGTAACATCATGTAACATTTTTTATCGATTATTGCGACTTGTAAATTAATGATAATGATGATGATGATGATGATGATAATCGTTTCGTTTCGTTTCGTTTTGTTTTGTTTCATTTCTTTCTCAGGTATCGCGCACAAATTCTTGATGTTACCGGAGACCGAGTTAAAGTGTCCTATGTTGATTACGGAAACGAAGAAGTGTTACCTGTAACATCGCTACGAACAATCCATGCTGATCTAGTAACTAAATTGCCGGCACAAGCTGTAAGATGCGCATTGAATGGCTACGAAGCATTTCCATCGGATGGTGAAACTTCGAGCCATTTTGAAAAATTGACACTCGAAAAACGCTCCTACATGAAAGTAATCGGTGTACAATCCAACGGATTGTTGATCGATCTATTCGAGTTTGACACGATGAGGAACATTCATACTCAACTATTGAATAATTTATTCCATGACAAAAGCAATAATTCAGCAGGCTCGAGAAGAGATGAAGAGATCGGCGAAACGAAGACCCAACATTCTATGATGACAACCAATGATTTTCCGAGGTGATACAAACATCGTTACTTGCAATAATATTAATCGCGGAATTTATCTATAGCCGATATCTTGTTACGATAGTCGTTGCGACGTTATCCAGTTGCGACGTTACATTATTACTCGCAATCTCTATAACATTTTTCCTTTTGCACTTTTTTTCCTTTTTTTTTTGTAGCAAAGACAAGGATAGATACAGTAAGAGAAATAACATGAATTCTTGGAATCATAATCAAAAGACTTCAAAAGACAGGTCTTCCCAAGATAATAAACCGGACCATTGGAAAGATGAATGGTCCGAGGAGAAGGCACGGCACGGTAATAGACGTGAGAGAACCGGAGCTCATTCTCATTGCGATGGCTCGCAAAACGATCGATTTCCTAGAGACGAAACTACGAACAACAGATTTAGCAAAGACAGATCGTACAGCAAATATGACAGAGGCGATGCGAACGCATCCAACAGAAGTGGTAGAGAAAACTATCAGAATGTAAGTAAGTTCAACGAACGGAGATACAACCGTAACAATCCCCCCACCGATAAAGCGTGTAACGAAACGGATATTTCAACCAAGAATAACAATAAACGCGGAAAAGGCTATCCTGATCGTAACGATCCCAACAATTGTCGAGGAAGAAACCGTGACGGCGGAATATCAGGTAGATTACAAACGGCAAATTGGGATGATAAGAAACCGAATCATAAAAATAGCAGATTTAATGGTAATTGACATATTTATATTATTTATTAGATATTTGTCATATAACAGATTCAATTTTATTCAATAAATGTTATCGAGTACACAGACGATTGCAGCGGCACGAGTGATAATAAATCCAAAGACGAAGAGAACAGTCCGAACAATCTGCCGTATGATCAGGTAAAACAGATATTGCATGAAAATCGATATTGCATGAAATTAGCATATGTGTATTCTGTATTCGATGTGCATTTCGATAATTTTATTAAAAAATACGTACGTACATTTCCAGATAGATGCTCGTGACGCTTGCGTGGATGCGAATGATATCGCGTCCACAGGTCCACGGAAGAACGTCGCTGTTAATGGAGGATTCCAACTTTCGTCAGTGAATATCGTTTTCAATATCCCGAGGAATTGCGAGGTCGTATTCATCAATAGTCCGTCGGACTTCTTTGTTCAGTTAAGTCCCGATTGCTTGGAATTGGATGCTGTTATGGAAAATATCGCCACCGCTTACGAGAACGATGGAGAAATAATGCAAACTTTCAAGATACGAAGCGGTGTATTCTGCATCGCTCAATACTCGGAGGATCTTAAATGGTACAGAGCAACAATCAAATCTGTAGAGGACAATAGCGCGACTGTGGAGTTCGTCGATTATGGAAACACGGAGTCGGTTGACTTTACAAAAATCAAAAACATTCGAGAGGAATTTTTGAAATTGCCGATGCAAGCGATACATTGCAAATTGTTTGGATCGGCGATCGATAAAGAAAACATGCAGGTTTTCTCGGATAAGGTCGAAGGAAAATTGTTGAAGGTGGAGTTTGTCGCAGAGGAAAACGGAGTGTACGAAGTATTGCTACACGAGATCACCGATAATGTACCGAGTGCTAATTCCATAAACGAGATATGCGGGTTAAACATAGATTTAATAAAAACGAAAGAGACGGTAGCCTGTAAAACGACAAGGACAGTACAGATACTTCCGGATTACGCTCCCTTCGATGCAAAGTGGCAAATGATTTCATACGAAGCTGGGTCTAGACACGATGTAATCGTTACGTGGTTGATAAACCCTAATAAGGCGTATTGTCAATCATTGGCGAAAGAAGCAGAGTTCAAAACGATGATGAACGAAATTCAAAAGACATATGCCGATAGAGAACCCATAACGCATAAATTGAAGGTAAACTAGGGTCTTTCCCCTAGAGATTGGCAATCTTTTTATTTGAAAAGAACACGCGCGTATGTATTATAATAAACGAATAAATCCAAGTATAATTTCCCGTTCCAGATCGATTCAATAGTCATAGCGATATTTTCCGAAGATGGGGCTCTTTATCGAGCGGAAGTTGTGAGCAAGAGCACGCAAAAGGATGCATATATCGTTCACTACATAGATTTTGGGAACTGCGCAACCGTAAATCGTCGTAACATTTATGCAGTCGAAAAGAAATTCATGCAATTACCCCGGTTAGCGGCGCAATGTTCCCTAAGGGATATCGTACCTATCGATAACGATTCGGGCTGGTCCAAAGTAGACACTAATGCCTTTGATAGCTGCTTTAACGCCGACAAGTACGAATGTGTCTTTCATAGTTTCAATGACAATCGGTATACAGTTTCCTTGATTCACAATGGACAAGATGTGGGCAAGATGTTGGTAGAAAGAAATCTTGCGGCCTTTGCTACGAGAGCCCCGATCGAAACAGCTGGTGGTAAAGATCAATGAAACGTTTACGATACGAATGTTATTTCTAATAGAAATGCGCCTTCTACTCTCGCATAGAGAACAGTTGCACAAAGTTTAAATTTCATCTCTTTGTATTTCAACTTACAGAAACACTCGACGATGCTGGTCATAATGCAGAAGCTCTCGACGATATAGAAAGAGTAGACATAAGTCTGTTGAGTGGTCAGACTCTGAGAATGAAAATTTCCAATGTGGAAAGCACAAGTCGATTTCATGTTCAGCTTCCTTCAGCCTCAAAATGCGAAAACATTATCAAGAAATACATGATGCATAGAGATACAAAGGTATATTACTCATATATAAACGTATCGTAGGCTTGATCTCGAATGATAAACTAGCATACGTATTACGTATCATTTATGCATAGTTAATCGCATTACGGAGAACTAGAAGAATTATTTTCCGTTTTCTAACAAATATGAACTAACGACTCGTGTTTATAACAAACTATTGTATAGTAATTTACTACTCTTTGGCTATGCTATCGGCTATGCTATAGGTTCAACAAAAATGAACGATCGTATTGGCTTCTATAGACGTTCGATAGTAAGCACTTTATATATATATACATATATATATATATATATATATATATATATATTAATCTAATTAGCGCCTTTAGGCGCTTCCGACGTTTTTTAGCAATTAATTGAAGATAATGTTAATGTATCGCATATACATTACGATAACGTCAGCCGTATACGACGTGTATCTTGCTTTCGGACGTCTCGCAGTCAAAGGATTAATAAATAATCTTTACATTTGTAACAGATCTCTTTAATTTCCCAAGTGACAAGTGAAGACTGCATAGGGACAAATTAAAAATCGCTATTGTTATCTCTTGGATAGATTTCTAAATCTCATGGTGTCGGAAGATGAAAGCACTTTTATTTGCATATTTAAAGATTCGATGTATTCGTGTATTCGCGTTAATGCGCAAACATCGAATAGATCTAACGTTAGATATATATATATATATATATATATATATATATATATATAATGAAATTTATAACATTCAATATGAGGATCGAATCGTTTTTTCGGCTATTCTAACAAAATATTAATTTCAATCTCATAAAATAAAATGTCTTGTGGATCTTATTGCACGATGTATGGTATTAACAGCTAAATAATTAATGATTGTAACATTATCCCTACGAATGTCCATTATCATCGTAATGATCGATTTGCCTAAAGTAACAGTAACAGTAACCATTACATTAAAATTTGCTTACACTCTGCTATGAAATCAAGTAAATTTTACTGGTAAAATATGGTAATGTTAGGTGATGCCGCGATTATCAACCCGCGAGATGTGCCTTGCCGCGGGTTGTTTAGTCAATGCGAATGGGATGTGGAAGCGAGCCGTAGTGATTAACTGTTCACGGTCCGTTGGTTTTGACATAAAGTTCATTGATACCGGAGAGTACAATGAGATCCTGGATGGCGTGAGTTTATTTAATGAGATATTGCAAAAACTTATTAGAAATCTTATTAAAAAGGAAAAAAAAATGGAAGAACAAAGGAAGCGATTAATACCATACATCATGTTACAAAATTACGATACACGATAGTTGGATCGAACAAATAATCAGCACGTTAATCTCTATTTTCAATATAATATAACTCGTCTAGGCTTTGGCGCTACCCGGAGAACTCGCGGTCATGCAGAATCAGGCATTAGAATGTTGCTTGCAAAACGTGTCAGCATCGTCCGCTACGGACGAACAACGACTGAAACAACTTGAAGAAAGGGAAGTGCTGGTGTACGTGGAGGAAGTCAGTAACGACAGGTTCGTCACAGTTTTAATCTTCCCAATCCACCGGAAACGAACTATCCAACCATAGAATATTAATTATTTTAATTTTTATCGACACAGACTTATCGTAAAACTGTACGATCTACTTGGTAATGTAATACTGAACACGGAAGAAGATGACAGACAGATATCACCCATTTGTTCCATGCCTATTTTAAGTTCAACGCATAACGTGTCCGTATCGTACGCGGAACATTCTGCCAGTATCTGGTTGCAACGTTACTCAGATTTGGACATCGAGACTAAATTGTTAGAAGATCTCGAACGACATTACGGTCAATCCAAATCCGGACGAAAACTGAGGCCAGAGATGCATCCGTTGTGCGCTGCTAAATGTTCAGATGGCCGATGGTATAGAGCGAAAATCGTCAGCCATACCGAAACTACGGCTTATGTACATTATATCGATTATGGCAATGTCGAGGAGGTCACCTTGGAATCGGTCATGGTTTTAGAACCGCGATTTTACGAGCCCTATCAGTTAGCCGTAAATGTATCGTTATCCGTAGCTCTCACAGGCACCGAGAACGAGCAAGTGAAGATACTGCAACTTCATCTGATGAACAAGGCACTTGGGGCCGTATTTTACAACGTGCATAAAAAATGGGTCGTCGATCTAACCGAGAACGGAGAGAAACTCAGTGACAAATTACGCACGCTGAATCTGGTGGAGGAGGAACAAGCAGCAGCTAGCGAATCATTATCCGAGACGCAGGGAACATCAACGACCGGCAAGTTCAACGTATGCGTGTCCCATGTGGATTCCCCGAGTCAATTCTGGTTGCAACGAGCAGACGAGATCGCATGCCTCAATGAAAGACAGGAACAACTTCAGCTGGAGATATCGGACTTTCCAATGATGGAGGATATACCGGAGGAAGGCACGTTGTGCGTGGCCGTCTACTCGATCGACAATCTCTGGTATCGTGCAGAAGTATTGGATGCGGACGAAGATATCACGACAGTCCGATTCATCGACTACGGCAATACCGATGTCATCGATAATAAGACGCGTAACATTCGACAGATTCCGGATTCCTGGAAGCACATAGAAAGATTCGCGCTCAAATGCAGACTCGATGTCGTTCCCGTGGATATGGAAGATTGGAACGAATCAATCTGCGAGAGATTCGAGAATCTAGCGACGTCTACGGATACCATTCAGGCCGCTGTATTGGCAGACAACTCTACGCCTAAACGCGTAGAGTTATTCGTAAACGACAAGAGCGTCAGCGAGACGTTGGTCGAGGAGAAGCACGCTATCATAATCAATACCGAGCAGGAGCCCGTGGATGAGATAATTGATCTAGAACTGGATCCGCATTCCGCTTTCGTCAGCCATATCAATTCACCGAACGAATTCTGGATTCAAGAGGAAAAATTAGTTGCCGATCTGGAGGTAATGGCGGATAGATTCATAGTGGCCGACATGTTTCCAAAGGTCAACGATGTGAAAGAGGGCTCGTTATACGTAGCAAAGTATCCCGAGGACGAGAAGTGGTACAGGGCGCGCGTTGTCTCCCACGATGACAACGGTACGCGAGTCATATACGTGGATTATGGAAATTCCGCCGTATCCACTGATATTCGCGCGATTCCGGAAGATTTGGCGACAATACCGCCCCTCTCGAGGAAATGCTGCTTAGAATTGCCACCTCGGATCAGAGAATGGTCGGAACGGACTCGCGAAGAATTTATTAAATTATCCGCGGACGGCGCGACGACCTTCCTCCTGGACGTGCTGAGAGAACAAGAGACATCGTTGGTGAAGTTAACATTGGACGGCCAGAATGTCGCCGACATTTTGGCGGATATATGTTGCGAGCAAGACTTGCCGCTTGTTATCGAAGAGAGATTGCCGCCACTCGGCGAAGAGAACTCGCCAAACGTCGTGGTCAGTCATATCAACGGTCCCGAGGAGTTCTGGATCCAAGCCGAGAGCAGTATTAACGAATTGGAAGTGATGTCGGATCGCTTGCGCGACGCGGAGAGTTTCGTAACGTTAAACAGTTTCGATATTGGTACAATCTGTGCGGCAAAATATCCGGAGGACGGACATTGGTATAGAGCGAAGATAATCGCGCGCTGCGGGACTGGCAGCGAAGTATTGTACATGGATTATGGCAATTCCGCGATTACGATGGAACTGAGAGCGCTACCGGAAGATATCGCGAACATTCCGATGCTGTCAAAACGATGCGCACTAGAGAAACCGAGTTACGTCACCGCCTGGAGCGAGGCAGCTTGCATCAAGTTCAAGGAACTCGCCGCCGAAGGGGCCACGATGTTCCAATATGAGACTGTCGACGAGAACGATCCAACGATGCGCGTACGATTGAGCCTAAATGGGACAAGCATCGTGGACCTGTTATCAGATGAATGCGAGAACATCTCGGAGATTGGATTCGACGTGCCCGAAAAACCGAAGATTACTTCCGATACGGAGGGTCGGCAAGAAACGGTCTTCCATGGGAATTATCGACCGGGCAAAGAAATTCCAGATTTAGATGAGCAAGTTCAACGGGAATCGATCTTGTTCGATCAAACGAGGATGCTTGAAAGTGGGATCGATAACGAAACGCTTGACAACAACTCGTCCAGCAATTTCAACGCGAACGAAGAATGCCGATATGTCGGAAGACCAGAGAAATATTATATATTCAACTCGAGAATCGCAGAGAAGGCGGACGAGAATGCGGAGAATTTTGAAACGGCGACGACTGGATCAACTGGACTGGAGGACGACCAAGTGAGCGCGGATACATCGAACGCTACGCGATACGTGGAACAAAACAAGTCACAAGTTGTGACGGAACTTACTGTCGATCAAATAGTGGAGAGTATGATGAGAGATAGCAACGCGAGAAACGCGACAGAAATGCGAATGATCGACGATACAGATCCATTAAAGACTCAATTTCAGTGTGTCGCTCAAACTGATATCAGCAAGCAAGAAGAATTACTTGCTCGAATGAGGTCTATAGATATAAACGGACCTGCTAAGGATACGCAAATCTTGGAATTTATGGACAGAGATATAACATCGAACAGCAGCACGTTACGGAAACACCTTACGGAAGATCCCGGTCGACAGAAAGTTCACGAGGTAACGAATGAATCAGAGCTAGAAAATTCCACGTGCCAGAATGCCGATCCAACTCGAATCAAGAAGAAGGAAGCGCGTTCCGAGATGGTGCTCGATACAAATGAATTTTTTAAACTTGGAAGTACAACCAGGAACGAAATTATTTCCGCGATTACGAACAAAGGATCTCCACTCGAGATCCAATCGAGAAGCACAAGCGTGAGTCACGATTCAAACCCGTCCGAATCCACGTCTATGGTAAAAACGACGGAATCCTCAATCGGATCCGTAATCAAGACTGATCCGGCTGATCAGCGGTTAGTCGATGGATAAGATAGTAGCCGGATATGCGGTTGTCCGGAGACGAGTCCGATCCGGAACGTTCTGCCGTATTCGGAGAAACTCGTGGCCGGTGTCGGTGAATCCCTCTCCTTGGCAATAATGCTAACGAAGAAAACGAGTTTTGTTTGTTTACGTGTTTGTAAAGGAAACATTCCTAAATTCGTGGTATAATATATAGTTGTACAATATAGTGAATATATGTACCGCAAATTTAATTTACATGCTATGGTATGGTGCAACCTCCATCGGTGTGTCTGGCTCACTACGTGTGTATGCGTGTCCTGCCTGCGCGCGCGTGTACACATCATGATGCAGATCGTGTGCAGATTGGCAGATTTATATAACATAAATAAGTATTTATGCCTTTTCTTTCAGCAGATTAATTTTATGTCACGTTGTATTCTTTTTTCTTACGTTCTTACGTTAGGCAAAGATTTATATAAAATTATTCTTCTGCATACGCGAAAGTATATGAAAATATTCGCCATACGCGATATATAAATATGTATCGACAATCGTTTCGGTTTTCTTTTCCCCGTTTTCATTTCACAGGAGCACAACACAAGAATCACGCTCTCTTTACGCATGCACTCCTTACAAGAGTATCTTACGTGTTGCGCGTGACACGGAGATACAACCAAAGATTAATAAATGTAATTGACGATGATCAGTTATATTTACTTGCGTTGTTACGTTTTATTCATGATATTCATCTATAATATTTATAACATGACAGTTAGTCTTCTATCGTGATTCTTAATATTTAACAACTCCTCTTTGAGAATCTGCAATCTGCGATTTAATATTTTTCGAGCCTACTTTGCTCGAGCAAAGCTCTTCTTTTCTTTCTTTTCTTTTCGTTTTTTGGAATATAGATAACTGTCGATCAATTATATTATATCTATATACTATATATGCTATATAATTCTAGACATACGCTTGCACAAACGTAATCACGTACGCTATGAAATTCCATATTATAAACTGCTGGTAATTTTTCTTTTCGGATCAGATGAAAATTTTACTCGCTTGACACATGTATTCGTTATACTTTTAATATTGCTCGAGAGATATCATCTGTAAATACAAAAATAAGATGTAGACATTTCTTATTTTCTATTTCCAGCTTAACTACCTATAATTATAATCGCATAATTGCATAGAGAGCAAACAGTTTGCTAATGTCGCAGCTAATGCTTACACTAAAGTAACTGAAACTTGAACGAGTTGCTTCGAACGAATGTCAAGACGATGATAATCTTGACAAATGACGATTCGAGTCGATCATATTGGAGTAGTACTGTATTGAAAGAATACTGTACTGGGGGGAGGGGAAAAAAAAAGATATGCTTTGGATCGTCATTATGATGATGACATTTTTGTTTTTTTGTTTTTTTCCTAGTATCTGTTATTCTGAATCTATCGGATCTGAACATTATAAATTTATTTGAAAGTCATTTCTAAATCGTACGTAGTACGATATGTAGTACATCCGCATTATATATTTTCTTCTCTTCTTTGTATCCTTTGTATCCTTTGTACGTTGATTTAACATTAACAGCGATACTATTGTAATGGATTAAGATAAGCCGTTTATAAATATTTGTATTCTGCTAAAATATATTTTCTAAAATAAATATCTCAAAGATTCTGTTTGTACGCACGTTGCGTACGTTTGCACACGAGCGTGCGGGTGTATGCGCGTGTATGCGCGTATACGCGCATACGTGCACGCGTCTCTTCAGAGACGTCGCTTAGAGTCTATAGTTTCGATCAGTGATCGATGAATAATTTTATTAACTTGACATACATAATTATCGAGTTTTACTTAAATTTCAATAGTAATAAATAATTTTTTACTTTGCTTGCAAAATTCGAGAGATTCGAGCATCTTCCAAAGTTTTACTTTTCCTGATTGCTGATTATTCCACGTAATTTCCTAATACGGCGCGATGATCCGCAAGTTTCTACTTTTAACTTTTTAACTTGTCTCGCTAAGGAAGTAATTATACAGTCGTATTACGTATTAGATCAGATTGTAAGGGGAAAAGGGAAATCGATAGGCGATATCGTAGGCGATATCAACGTGAGAAACGTTGAAAAGAAGAGAAGAAGAGAAGAAGAAAATCTGCTAGCGATCAATTAGCGATTAGCAATTTTAGATAAATTCGCGTCTCGCATTTTGTTCGAATGTGATAAAAAGAATGCCGAGAATGCCGAAAATGAATTGAATTGGAAGCAGAGGAAAAGGAAAAAAGGCAGAGACGAGACAGAGAATCGAGGTCACGATCGAGCGATCGAGTCGTTCCCGTGTCCCGTGTGGGGAACCTTTTGGAAGGGAACCTTTTCGCATGGCAATTTTCAGATTCCTCTTAGTAATCCTCTCGTAATTATCCAATCTCTCTTTAGCGAAGATATCGTGCGCGAGCGAAATCTCGTCCTCCAGGTACCAGAGCAACGGGCCTCGACACCGCTTGCAACGTCCGAGATGAGCCAGCTGGGTTCTGCGTTGAAGCAACGCGACGAACGGTAATCGACCACTGTCCTGCACGCGGAATTTCACGGCTGGTCCACCGCCGTCGAGGATCACGTCCGTTAAGGAGGAGGCGAACGGCGGATTACGCATGTCGTAACGCTTCTCGGGATCTTGAGTCTGCTTCTCGCAACAAAATCCATACGGTTTCAGTGGCAGATGTACACGCGACAATTTGGCCGCGCGTTTTATCGATGCCTTCCTCATGTTGCCCTCCGCTTGGAAAAGTTGTCCCTATAATTCCCCGATCGATCCTGCGCTTCGTGGGCTTGAGATCATCACGATAGATCAGATAGTTTCAGAGTTTTAGTTTTAGTTTTCTCTCCAAGAGTTCTTATCGTATGCTTATCTGCTATCGTCGCGATCGTTCACGGCGACCATTCGGCGGATAACTTAATTTTTATCTATCGTACCCGTCTACCGATACACGCGAGATATTCGCTTTATCCGCGTTTAATCCGCGATACTGCGAGACCGAAACCGGCGAGAAGCGGCGAGAAACTTCATTACTTGATTATTGCGAGACTGCTCCTCCTTCTCCCTTTTCTTTGGATTTACATCTCGTGATAGTATCAGATATACTACATATATGCGCATACATATTTTTAATGTCTCACAATATCTTTTTAACGCAAAAGTTTTTATTCGGCACGAGGGTTTATTCAAATTTCGATAATTTAAATCGTGAACCGTTCCGGAGGAGGAGAACGACGAACGCGATTTCCAAATTGATCTTGGGGACCTCATGCGGCAGAGACACGCAAGACCTATCAAATTGGACGTCCATCGCTCTGGTCCGACCACTGAACCGACCAATAAGTCCAGTCCAGAGACTGGAGATCACCAGGGGCATTTTACAATGTGTCGCAAATGACGAAAATGTGTCGTAAACGACGCTCGCACATGACCGATCGCGACCGATCGCGACCGATCGGGACTTGGATTTCGATTGGTCAATTTCTATTTATATTTCTAACTACGGATCTAGTTGCACTACGGATCGCGCTTGCAACGGGTCTACGGTCCCTAGAATGTCCCTAGCGTTCGCCTTATTATTTGAATGGCATTCCTTTCGTCATCTTTGAAGGAATTATGGAATTATCGGCATACGGTGGATCAACGTACCTTTAAACGGACGGTTCGGTGCGATTTCGTTCGCTGCCTGCTCCGAAGCAGCTATCTCTGCACATTATATCTCTAATATCTCGCGTAGATTGCTATCGCGCAACAAATAGAGACCAATTCCGAATAACATAATCGCACGCGGTCATACATTTGTCATACATTTCTAGTCGAAGACGATAATTCGTCGAGAGGTTAAGCTCTCGAATAAAATGCGAGGACACATGGTGAGAATGACCGGTCATTCATCTGGAGCTTACGTATCTCGCGAATTATGAATTCGTCCGCTCTGTCTCCGAGTACTCTAGGCCATTCAACAGCGGGACAGCGAACGCCAGAGTCTCAGGATTCGGAATTAACCTCCAGCACTACGCAAACGTCCAAAATTCTGAATCAAATGAAATGTGAGCTGCAAGAGCAGAAACAGCGTAAGCGTTTCCTCAAGGAGTTGCATGTCAAGCGTGTACAGTCCCTGCGAAAGGAATTGGATTATCTCAAGGCAACGGAGTGGAGATATCAACCTATAGACAGGTAAATTTATCCGAATAAATGAAAATTTCTCTCTCTGGTCTCTTCTCTGGTTGCATCTCTCTTTTTTTTCGTTGCTCCTTTCGTTCTTGAGAAAGCAACGAGATATAATGCTTGGATGGACACGTTCAACGTCCTCTTGTTTCACGTTCATAGGTATTTGGATGGAAATCAGAGAAATTGAATATGCTGTCGTTGATCTACAATACGATTCGATGTACGATAGACTATATATATCCCAATGACGCTACAGTGGAAGATATAAATGAGATTGTATCTCGCATGGAATCTACAAGGGATCCAAATGTATTAAATGTAAAAAAAAAGGAAACATCAAACGAGAAGGGATGTTATTACAAGATAGGAATCATTACTCGCGTCACTACGGATTATGTTCTCATAGATGACGATCACGTGTATGAAAAAGACAACGATCTCGATACGAATCTAAAAGTAGGCGATAAGATTTACTATTTGGTATATCTGCGAAACTCTAACGCCGAGCCGAGAGTACGAAAAATTATCAGTGTGCTAGGCGACGAGTCTTGGGATGACGCGCGCGTCGAATCGAGCAAAGTTGTCCGCGATCGACCATTGACGTCGAGAAGTATAATCGCTAGGGTGACGAAACGCAAAGGCCGTATCGCCGTCGTCGAGCCAAATAATATTCATATCGACTTGAGCAAAGTACAGTCCAACTTTGTTCCTCTGATCGGCGATTGGCTGATATTAGAATCCTCGGTAGAATTGAACAACAGCTTCACGGATCCGAATGGAGAAATCTTGGAGAAAGTGGATAAAATCAAACCATTGCGATCTAAATTGGATGTTGGTGTGATATCGAAATACGGTGCCGATGTAGGAGTGATCGATAGACGAGTGGTATTTCACAGACTTGCCTGTGAACCGAGTTACGTTCCTTGCGTCGGTGACAAAGTACTGAGCGATAGCATAGAGAGCAATCAAGGACAATATACGTGGAGATCGATAACCGTAGTTCCATTAATTCAGGTAAGGATTTGGAAAACGCAGGCGTTTTGATTCGATTTCGATACAATACTATACTATACTATACTATACTATAATATCGTTGCATCCATACCGATGTAACAATTGTTGTATCGAAAATCGATATAAAAGTAAATATAAACACAAAGATGAAAATTACACAAAACAAAGGAAAAAAGATTGCTCTCTCTCTCTCTCTCTCTCTCTCTCTCTCTCTCTCTCTCTCTCTCTCTCTCTCTCTCTCTCTCTCTTTCTCGATAGAAGTGAAAAATATAAAATCGTGATTTATTTTATGCATTATTTCTTTTTTTTTTCAGGCATCAAATAAATCATCGCTATTACCAATTTATGCAAGCAATCTTCATCCGATACCATCGGATATGAATGACTTGATAGAAAACAAAAATGGTATCGTTATAGACGACCAACTAAACTTCAACTTGGATATAGAAACAGAGAGTGTCCTAACAGTTTCGATACGAAACAATAGCAATCGTACTCACGTGCTGCGAGGTGGGTCTTTCGTAGCGCAAAAGATTCCATCTCAGTTGTCATTAGTGTCACCGATCGATGTTGAGACGATAATAAATCCTTCGGAGAGTCTTACATATACATTCGAATGTAAAGCGAAATTCATCGGTACGTCCGAGGAGCTCTTCGTTTTTAATTTTAAGGACTTTAGGATCGGTAGATTGTTTCGCATAATCGTTGATGCAAAAGTTGATGCAATTATTCCACAAAAAATGCATCATCCCATATTTGTCGAACAAAGTAAAAGTCAACGACTTAAAGTACCCAATTTGAATGAGTTGAACGAAATCCCCATTTACATCTCCGAAATAAGACCGTACAAGCCGCCTGCATTTACTAAAGTACGTAATGATGTGTTCAAAGTGCCGCGATACATTTGGAACGCAGTTTTAAGTACCACGCAGAACGAAAAGAAGTCACAGATAGAATGTGAAATGGCTGTGAGTGATCAAATACCCTGTCTTCTGAAGCCACTTTCCTTTGAAACGTACAAGGAACGTTTCCATGCGCTACTGTATTTAGAGGAAGTAGCGCAAACGCTTGATTTTCAACAATACGACATGGAGAGCGCAATCATGCGACGATGTAGGCATTATCTCGTACTCCAAGTGCCAGGACTAGCGGAGAAACGACCTTCTCTGCTTGTAGGTGATAGAGCTATAGTCTCTTTTCGGTGGGATAGTTCTCAAGGTAACGTCTGCGGATAGCGGGATTGTATCCTCGATTATTCAATCGAGATGTTACATATATTCGTGTGAAAATATAAGATCCATTTTCCCTCCTCCCTTGTGCTAATGTGCTAATAACATCATATATATTTTCAATTTGTTACCTAATAGGAAAATTAAAATATGAAGGCTTCATTCATCAGGTCACGAGCTCCGAAATCTTTCTCAGATTTAACGAAAAATTTCATCACGATTATAACAATGAGGATTGTCAAGTGAAATTTAAGTGTTCGCAAACTACCATGCATCGTTATCACGATGCTGTTAATCGAGCGATCAATCGTCTCGGAGCAGATTTCCTGTTTCCCGTTAAAGTACTGCCGAAAGAGCCGCAGTTTCACTTGGAGGAATGCGAAGTCGAAGAGAAGCCCAACCGAACGCGAGCCTGTTATAAGCATAACGAATCTCTGTCCAGTAACAATTTCAGCTCCTCTAACAGTATCGCTTCCGAAAGCGATACATCCGACACAGTTAAGATGTCACCAAGATTGTCGGTAGCGGAAAGACTCTTCAACGTTAAACCCATCGAACTATTGCCCGAAGGAACGAAGAAATCAGTGACACGAGCGGGAACGAATCAGAATTCAAAGACAAATTTAACGAAGAGCGTCAATAAAACTGACATCAATGGCACAATCTCGAGAGAGACAAATGAATCGATCGCCAAAGTCGACAACGAATTAGATCCGTACATTGCTCAAATAAAAAAACGGAAATTGAATTGGTTCAATCGGAAGCTGAATTATTACCAAAAAGAAGCCGTAAGAAATATACTGAAGGGATTAGCGCGTCCGTTACCTTACGTTATATTTGGTCCGTCTGGAACGGGAAAGACGATCACTCTGTGCGAAACGATCCTACAAATTTTAGCTGTAATACCCGAGAGCAGAATTCTCATAGCAACGCCATCGAATAGCTCGGCCAATCTGATAGCAGAGCGCTTGTTGGACAGCGACGTACTTAAACCTGGTGATCTGGTACGATTCCTCGTTAAAATTGCTTTTTTTCTTTGCTTCTTTTCTTTCTTCTTTCTTCTTTTTTCTTTTTTGTAAAGATACTTTACATAATTGGGAATACTTTTAGACTGTCGCTAGCTCTTTTTCTAGTAAGTTCTTACGTGCGAGATTAAAATGAAATTTTAATCAACTTTCATTATCGAGATCGATAAAACGAAGTATGAAACAAACCGACCAGATCATCCGGCCATCTAGCCACGATATGTTATTCGTCCATTGTATATTGCAGGTGCGGCTAATAGCTTACCGTTGCTTGAACGATAATTCCATTCCGGAGAGACTGTTGCCCTATTGCGCTACGGCAGAATTGGCCGCAGAAGAGACACGTGAACGCATCGCGCATCATCGCCAGGAAGGACCAAGGACAAATTGCACCATGTCCGTTCTGGGTCGTCATAAAATTACCGTCGGCACATGCAGCGCATTGGAAATACTATGCAACATGGATTTTCCACGCGGTCATTTCTCACACGTTCTAGTCGACGAAGCTGGCCAGGCAACCGAACCCGAGATCATGATTCCCTTGAATTTTATTCATTCCGATCACGGCCAAGTGATTCTCGCGGGTGATCCGATGCAACTCGGACCGGTCGTGCAGAGCAAACTAGCGCGATACTTTGGACTCGGCGAATCATTCCTGTCGAGATTGTTGCATCGGTTCCCTTATCAGAGAGATCCGGAGAGATTCGAAACCTCCTATGATCCCAGACTCGTTACGAAACTCGTCGTTAATTATCGGAGCTTACCGGAGATACTGGATCTGCCAAATTCGTTGTTCTACGAATGCGAATTGCAGTCGCAAGTACGTAGTCGGTAATATAATATTTGATAATTATTACTTTTAAATCAATCTACGTATACTCTCGTCGATTGACTACGATTTGATCGTGGATACGTTCAGGTATCACCTAAAAAGAGCGAGGAAGCTGAGATATTGGAAATGCTGAGAGCAGAATTGCCCCAGAGAAATGGATCACCACCGGCGATAATTTTTCATGGGATTAAAGGTGAGAACCATAGGGATTCCGAGAGCCCAAGTTGGTACAATCCAGAAGAAGCGACACAAGTATATCTCTATCTGTTGAAATTGTACAAATATGGACTTGAACCGGATGACATAGGAGTTATAACGCCCTATCAAAAACAGGTATGCGCTCGACCAAGCGCTTGTTTTGTCATCTATCAAGTCAATGTTGACGACGTGAACGCATCATAGCTTCCTCACGAAAATATTTTTCTCAAATCAAGGTACTGCAAATCAGAGATTTGTTACTGGAATTAGATATGAAATTACCGAAAATCAGTAGTGTGGAGGGATTTCAAGGCCAAGAAAGAAAAGTGATCATTCTCTCGACCGTCAGATCGTGTAACGCTCTAGTTGACGAAGATATCAAGCACGCATTGGGATTCGTCGCTTCACCTAGAAGGCTCAACGTCGCGATCACGCGTGCTCGCGCTTTGCTCATTATCTTGGGAAATCCCGAATTACTCACTCTGGATCCGTATTGGCGAAGTGTCCTGATATATTGTACCGATCGCGGTGCATACACGGGATGCAATTTTTTACCTTCGTGCATAACGGATGCAGGCGATGCTTTGTACAGAATATAGGATAACTAATACGTGATTCTCGTTCCGAATTTATTTATTTATAGCAAATCAAAGATATTTTTTTCTATAAAATATTGTTCTTGTATTAAAAAAAAATTGGCTCTTTTATTTCAAAATTATTTTAAAATGAAAAATAAAATAAATGATGATGCTTGCCCTTCTTTCCCTTTGACAAAATGTGGGACATGGACATCGCAGTTATAGTAGGTAAGTACATTTTCTTTCACAAAATTACGCTAAATTACAAATTATCAGTTGTATCGCATTGTTGTAACGCACAATTGAAAAATATAAATTGATAATTTTGATAAAAAAAGATGACTATTTTCTCTTTAACGCGTCGCACGAAAGTAATCACCAAGGCCGAGTGGGAGGGACCGAGTGCTTTCCTCGCGTTCGCGTCTACTCGGCATCATGTCCGTGATCGTATGAGTGTCGATATCCTTCAGCCATGGTACATGAAGCACAAGCATGGAGGAAACTACGACGATGCAGGGAATCGGAACTCGGCTCTCGGTCAATGAACGGGCTCCCCTCGACGGTGATCATCAAGCGATGATCTTCTTCTCAGCGGAGTGCCAGGCTGAGGCACAAAATCTTGCTACTGGCATATCAATATATGAATTTGAACGTTACGCCCAAAAACGCCCAATGGAAAGTTCGGCTATAAAACGCATGGAAAACAGGTAGAAAACAAGAACAAAACACACGAGTGAGACAGGAATTCCATACTCATGGAACGCGAAATAGATATAGGGGGTGGGGATGGGTACACCAGATACTCGAGATCGATGTATCCGACTGCGAAATTAATACACAATCGGCACTCTGGAGTTCTTTGGAGGTAGTGTATTGGGAGCAATGCTCTATCTGCTCCATACACCTTCAAGAGATCTGGAAGAAGATGGCGACTTATCTTTCGATGGAAGGGTGGATTGAGTAACCCGGGAAAGAGATGCATCAAATATGGTATCGCGTAGGTGGCCAAAGCAATATCCTAGCAATGGTTGTAACGTAATGGTGATATCGCAGACAGAGAGTCAAACCGTGACGTTCGTCATACGCTTCACGGACCCAAGTGAAATTTCGACTTTTCGTTATTTATCGCTTTATTTTATAATCCTCCACGAGCTCTAAAAACACAGGATGTTAACGTGTCGCGGCTTCTCTTATTTACGATATGGAATCGACGCTAGATCATAAAAGGGGGGCGTGAGTAGGGTTTTTGTCAGTTCAGTTCAGTTCTAATTGTCCTACTCGATTCAACTCGGCGAAACGAACAGTAACGAACAGTAACAGTTCCGCCTTCGGAACTGTATCGTTTGTAACGATTACAACAATAAAATAACAGCAGGGGGTCAACATCGGGTGTTCAATTTTCCTTAATATTCTTAATATGCGAGTATCGATAATTATTTCAATTGGCAGT
Organism: Eciton burchellii; assembly: GCA_020341155.1. Classification (NCBI taxonomy): domain Eukaryota; kingdom Metazoa; phylum Arthropoda; class Insecta; order Hymenoptera; family Formicidae; genus Eciton; species Eciton burchellii. The sequence continues at coordinate 838,115 of JAHMML010000073.1, forward strand.
CTTCCGGTCAACGACCGAAGAGAACTCCTTACGACAACCTCGACAATCTCTCGATATCAGGATCCCAAGTTTGATTCATTGATTTGATTGTCAAGATTATCGAAATGGAGTACTCTCTTAAAAAAAGTTCATCTACATATCGCATGTCTTTTCTCTGACATGACCAACACCATGAACAAGGCAAGCAGATTGAATCAGCCATATACGGTGCAGTAACAGCTAATTGCTTGAAATGATCTCAAATTATCGTCGATATATTCTTGTAACTTGTTGAGACGTTTGCGTCTGTAACGTCTGTAACGTCTGTAACGTCTGTAACGTCTGTAACGTCGGTAACTTCGGTTTCCGAATTTTCTAAGAGAATTGTAATCGATGGCGACACGCTCCGCAAGACCGTTAATCGTTGGATTGCCAAGCGGTACGATGGCGCTTCTCCTAAATTGTTTAGTTTCTAAAAGCGTCTCAACCCGTTAAGAAGCCCGTTAATATTGTCTGCACGCTCGGATTTTGTCAATGCGCGTCGACGCTTAATCGACACCGTTTATAGAAGAGATGTAGAAGAGGTCGCACTAAACCGTAAAGAGAATAATTTTTATTAGAGAAGTAGAGAACGCTTGTCGCGTTATTCGACATTTTCCAATACAAAAACGAAAGAGGCGCGATCGCGATCGGTAGTGAGTTTTTTTCAAGGTTCGATTAAATAAGTTAAACTCAAACGGTTAAATAAGCTAAATAACGCTAAATAACTCATATAATGTTAAAGATAAGATATCTTTCAAAAAGGCCTCGAACATTACGTGCCTCGCTAAGTGCCAACAAAATCGTAAAACAATCTAGATAATGATTCATACGAGACATCAAATCGATAAATCTTATCGATTTATCATTCGACCTAACAAATGCCAGATTCACACTCGCATTCATCAGACACTTGCGCGGTGAACCGTGGAAGTCTAACGATTACAGATGTCGCAAGATTGCAACCCACGTGACACCGAATGGCACCTTAAGGGCAACTTAATATATAGGGAAAACCGTTCACGAGACAAAATATGGAATTTTCAAGAAATTGAATTAAAAACTTTAGGAACTTCTGACTCTCTTTCACTAAAGATGGCGGTAAAGACGCGTATTATATAAGCGATGATAGTTTTTTTCTTTCTTCCTGTGTACGTGAAGTGAATCTGGTCAAGATTAACCTCAAGAGAATCTCTCCCAGGTGCATTCTCATTCTATTCTCTATTCTCATTCTATTCTCAAAAGAGAATAGAATAAATTGCAATTAACAAGATGCCACCAAAAAAAGCGCCGGCGCCGAGCAAAAAAGCGGAACAAAAGAAAAAGGAGAAAGTTATCGAGGTAAAAAATTATTACTACTTTCTAACCAAAAACTTGAGGGCTCACAAGTGTTATTAATCAATTCGTCCTTTATTCGCATATTTACGTACAACACGATCTCATTAAAAACTACTACTTTTTCTCTCAAGGATAAAACATTTGGTATAAAAAATAAGAAGGGTGCCAAGCAGCAGAAATTTATTCAGCAAGTTGAAAAACAAGTGAAATCGGGCGGTGTAAATCCGCGAAAACTGGAAGATCCAAGTGCCAAGAAATTGGAAAAAGAGAAAAAACTGAAAGAACAGAAGGAATTGTCGCTTATTTTTAAACCCGTACAGACACAGAAGATAGATAAGGGTATCAAATCTGTTAACACAGAGGAATAACGGCACATTGCTCGTGTACCATATGTCGACTAATGTTACAACTAACGTAAACATTTACAGGCATAGATCCAAAGTCCGTTGTGTGCGCGTTTTTTAAACAGGGACAATGTAGCAAGGGCGACAGATGTAAGTTTTCTCACGACTTAAGCATCGAACGGAAAGCTGAGAAACGATCTTTATATTGCGATATGAGAGATGATGACAAAGAAGCAGACACAATGGACAAGTGGGACGAAGATAAACTGAAAGAAGTCGTGGAGAAAAAACATGGCAGCGGCGGTAATCGTCCAACTACCGACATTGTAAGTCAGCATAAATGTTTATCTTCTTAAAAATAGACATTTAGAGAAATTATTTGAACTTTAAAGCGGTGTTCAAGACGAAGAATACGTAATAAAATTTTTTCCCTAGATCTGTAAGCATTTTCTGGAAGCGGTAGAAAAGTCAAAGTATGGTTGGTTCTGGGAGTGTCCTTCCGGTCAAAAGTGCATTTACAGGCATGCTTTACCTCCCGGATTTGTATTGAAAAAAGATAAGAAAAAGGAAGATAAGAAGGATGAAATTTCTCTGGAAGATCTAATAGAAAAAGAAAGAGCTAACCTGGGACTTAATCAGGTATGAACAATATGCGCGCGCGCAGAGAGAAAGGGAGAGAGAGAGAGAGAGAGAGAGAAACACAGCAGAGAAAAAATCTTGACTGTGTTAATTGTCATAAAATATGCTACCAATTGCTATCATTAATATTATCATCAATATTGTTGTTGTTGTTGTTATTATATAATCATTTCACAGACCAAAATAACATTAGAGACGTTCTTAGCTTGGAAGAAGAGAAAGCTAAAAGAAAAAGAAGAACAGGCAATCAAAGATGAGGAAAAGAAGAGAAACGATTATAAAGCTGGTCGACAGGTCGGTATATCAGGGAGAGAAATGTTCTACTTCAATCCAGATCTTGCAACGGGAGATGGTAAGATATCGTTTATATAATTTGCAACTCGCAAATAACTTTGTTTTACGATGTGAAATTTATATATTTTCATGTTGTCATAGGTATCGATGACGGAGATGAAGCGATATGCAGTTATGCTCGTGAAGAAGACGATTCCGAAGATGTACAATATAGGGAACTTGATATGGAGTGCCTCGCTTTTGAAGCTAGTGAAATTGATACCAACGGTATCACTGTAGCTGTTGCTGATCGATTAAAAGCACACGATATCGCTGAGAACGGTAAAGAGGCAACAGGTAAAAAATATCGTCTCATACCAATGATCCATATTAATATATTCACGTTAGTAACAGAATATTTCAAATTCATCTTCAATCTTAGATATCTTGGAGATTTGTTCATCTATAATTGTTATTATTAATATAAATTATTATTATCATAAATTACTGCCCTTTACTTTTAAAAAGTTTTGTGTATAATACACATAAATATTAAATAAATATTAAACAGTATAATCCTAATTATGTTATTATAATATCGTTATTACGCATCAAATAACGCATTGTCTGTTTTATTTCTAGTACCTGTAGAAGAGGATGCTGCAGCAGTAGCGATTAATGAAAATCTTTTCATAGAGGAAGATTTGGAAGGTTTGGAGGAAGAATTGGGGGACCTGGACTTGGAGGAGTAATCCAGATGTCCCGAACATGTGTGTCTCCTCATTGTCACTCTTCCTTATGTTTCATCATTTTTTAAATATTTATCTTTAATATGCTTCATTTGATTAATTATTAGGTAATTGTTTATAATATATTGTACATTGATATGTAATTGTATGAATATTATGTCCGAGCATTTATTTCTGCCTGCGCATGGAGGAGCCATTCGCTACCAGCGGATATGTAGCGCAATCAGAATCGTTCAATTCGTATTTCAAAATCATCATCGTTTTCGGATTAAAACAAAACTTATTTTTTGTGGTAAGATAAAATTTATTTTCCCCATTTAATGTTAAATTAATGTTAAAATAAATTTTAAAAATTTCTTTTCATTCCGTTAAAGAAAACGCTACTCGTTAAAGAAAAACTCGTTAAACAACGTTAAAGAAAATGCTTACTCTATATGAGTATTAATACGCATAAGTTAACTAACGGTCATAAACGTGGCACGCAATAGCTAATATATATTTCTCGAATTTGATTCGATTTGATTATGCCTAGCAATCAATCGACCAATCACTATGCTGTAAAAATAACTACGTAAAACATGCAAATATAAGTAGCTAAAATAATTAAATAAAATAATAATGATTAGACTCGAGATGGGATGATCATATATCAAGGGCGTTTATTTATTTATTACTGCATACAGTAATCTTGAGCCATAGAATAGCCAAAAATGATAATTTAATATGATGACGTATATAATATTAGGAAGCGCTAGGGATATTTCTAGTCATTATTTTGACCTCCTGCTTCTGCTTCATGGTACACCGATTCAGTTGAAATAATGATGCTAATGGTATGCGTTGTGTTTACTGCGTGATAAGAGGATAACGTATAAAGTAAAATTTATCTTCTTAGTAAGTATTTATTATATAAAAATACAATTATACACCGATCAGTTACGCTCTTAAAGCCTTAAAGCCCCAAATATTTTCTTCACTAATACATTTTTTCTAACCTCCCTTATTAGAGGGAAATCCTTTTACGGACAGCTATCGAGACAAGCGAATGAGTTTTAAGAAACGGGAAGAGCTTGTTTATTTGTAAATTCTTAACATTGAGAAATCGAGAGATAATTTTCGTTATACTTCGTTATTTTAAGCTCTAAAGAATTCGCATTTTTCTTTAACCTGACCTATAATCTACCGAACTACCACTAACGAAGTGTTTACACTCATTTATAATAAGCATGGAAAGTAACGCATATTATGTGTGAATAGTCGTTGAATGACAATCGTATCTCGATACCGTGTCCCTTTATGATAACATTATCAATCTTACTAGTTACTATGTAAAATATAAAACTAAGCGCGCGATATGCATACAAACCACCTTCTTACAAACGAAGAAAGTAGTGAGAATTCGTGTCGTGTAAATACCTTTAACTCAGCTTATATTATAATCTAAAATTAAAAAGAATTTTTCCTCCTTTTTTTCATTTTCATAAATAAGGACTGGGACTTGATGGCAATTAGAGATACAAAAAGAATTTGCAAATATTTTCCGTTTGATTTGATAAATAATTCTAATTATATTCTAATTTTATTTTTAGCAGATTGGAAAACATTGTATCAATTTGGATATAAATTTATATACAATACATCAATTTAATTATACAATACTAAAACGATTGGGAGCAAGCGCAAAGTCAAACGATTAAAAATGGAGAGCAGTAAGTATTCTTTCTTTCTGGTTTTATTTTTTCATATATCTATAAAAAATATATATATATCTAATAAAATAATATCAATTTCAGGTACAGAGGACGAGAGCGTTCCAGGAAACGAGAATGTTAAATTGAGGATAAGAGATTCGTGCGACAGTCCCATTTTATATCCCCAGCAGTATAGTGTAAACGATAGCGAAGAAAATCCTCTACAAAAGTACAGCAAACCAGCACTGCGTTCTTTCGACAATGATAATTACTCTCATTCAAAGCGAAAAAAAGATATGTATATAAGTAGCTCGTCATCTTCTGACGAGGAATTTTTTCACAATGAAAAATACGGTACTTCATCGATGTATGATAGGGCGAATCAAAGCGCGAATGAATCCAGAACAAAAAGGCGCAAGAAGTCTTCAGATATGGAAAGATATAACCAAACAATTGAGCAAGAAAGCAGTGCACATGTTAATGAGAATAAAAATGATTCGTCGCATTTGTCAAAAGCCCAACGAATGATGACCAATATGGGATATAAGCCAGGAGAAGGTCTTGGGAAACATGGCCAAGGTCGCGTAGAACCGGTACAAGCAGTCAAACAACGTGGGCGAAGAGGATTTGGACATTTTGTACCCGGACTCGCGGAGGCAAGTCTGAAATGGGATCCTCGAAAGGAAGAGATAAAAGCTGTAGAAGACATGGAATGGTTGCGTAACGTGCATCCTAACGTTCCCACTAGTGAAAATCTGACAAATTGGGTAAAACTGGGACCGAAGAAAAGTACCATCGATGATGAAACCAAATTTTGTAATATCGAAATCTTGAAGCAAGTTCTGAAATCCAAGACTATATTTGATAAATTGGACAAGGTTGAAATGCGTAAAGCGAGAACACGTTCAAATCCTTTCGAAACGATTCGCAGTGCGGGCTATCTCAATCGTGCAGCTGTTAAAATGGCAAACATAAATCGCGCGTGCAATTTTATGTTTACTGATCAGCACTTGTCTCCGAATGAGCTACTATACTTTGCCGATGTGTGCGCTGGTCCGGGTGGATTCAGCGAATACATTCTGTCGAGAAAGAAGTGGCACGCCAAAGGATTCGGATTTACTTTAAAAAATCAAAATGACTTCACTTTAGACGAATTCTTTGCCGGGCCATGCGAGACTTTTCATCCCTTTTATGGTAGTAAAGATAACGGTGATGTATTCGACCCAAGAAATCAGGAAGAATTTAAATCATTAGTGATGAAACACACATACAACAAAGGCGTACACTTTATGATGTCCGACGGTGGTTTCTCCGTCGAAGGCCAGGAAAATATCCAAGAGATTTTGTCGAAGCAGTTATATCTATGCCAGTGTTTAGTAGCGCTGATGATCGTGAGAACGGGTGGACATTTTGTAACAAAACTATTCGATCTCTTTACCCCTTTTAGCGCCGGACTCGTTTATTTAATGTACAGATGCTTCGACAGCATTTCTATTTTTAAGCCCAACAGTTCCAGACCAGCCAATTCAGAGCGTTATTTAGTATGTAAAAGAAAAAAACCCGACACGGAAGCGGTAATGGAGTATCTTTCTCTAGTTAATCGCTTGCTTCTAGAGAAGAACGATAAGGACGTAGTCGAATTGGTGCCACTCGACGAGTTAGAAGCGGATACGTCATTCGTAACATTTCTGAGAAATTCGAATGATGCTTTAGGAAGGAAGCAGATAATCGGGCTATTGAAGATTGCAGCTTTCTGCGAAGATTTAATATTAACGGAACCTAAACAAGCGGATATGCGCAAAGAATGCTTGGAATATTGGGATATACCCAATAAGACACGTGTCAGACCGCAGAATGTTAAACCGCAAGACAAAATAAAAGAGATCTTGAATAATTCTGTCGGGCTCCTCGGACGCGAAGCAAAGAAACTGACAAGCGACAATGCGAAGAGCACCATACTGAATCAACCATATGATTGGTACTGCATGCCCTGCAGTTCCGGACCTTACATCGAGGAGGATAAAGTAGCGACGTTCTATCTAAGCCTGGGAAGAAGAAAAGTATTTCGTTATTCAAAAGGCAAATGGGATTCCATCGGTGACGTGAAACTCGAATTGCCACCTGACACTCTCGTCTATGCCGAATTGGTATACGAGGCAAAATGGACAGGAAAATACTTTTCCAAAACACGTGCGCTGCACATCTTGGACGCTTACATGCTCGGCGGAGAGAACGTCAGCAGGAGATATCTCTCTGACAGGTAAGATATCATCTCATATTTATCAATTTCATTGACACGCAAAATTTCTATTCCAAAACATCGTCCCGCGCACTTTCGCGCGCGTAAATTTTCTCGAGGAAGACGTTCTCGTCATCCTTTTTTCGTTTGTGATGTCAACAAATTACATATCGGAGCAGCGATAACGTCGTTTAAAATTAAGCAATTTATATTACATATTACGCATAAATTAAAAGCGAATTATAATAACAATTATAATTATTCGTCTATCACTATATCACTATAATTAATTGACAATGTTTTATGTTTGTTACAGATACAGGCTCACGAAGAAATTTTGCGACGCCCTATGGAAACCAGCTCCGAACGATTACGTTTGCGTGCGTCCCAAAGAGAGATTTATGTTGACACCCGATATAGAGAAGAAACTACGAATCACGCAACATCGCGTGAAGGGTATGTCTGTGGCATTAGAATTTCCGAAGAGTCCCTTGGAATGTGACGACCAGAATGACGCAGATCCCCTTTACTTCGCACCTAATAGTATACTCTTCTTAAGAAGTACCGCTTATCCTTGGTCTCGTCATCTTAGCCAGAAGACGCTTCAGTTTTACGTTTTTAACTCGCAAGACAATAACAGGGAATACGAAATTCGAAATGGGGTACCAAACAGACCATCCGAGGCTGAAGCGAGTTTCATGGAAGCGTTCGAGGGACGTGTCATTTGGCACTGGCCACGCGACGAAGCATTAAATATGAATGCTTTAGTAAAGCTAATTAGAAATTCATTGCAAAAGATTTGATTCGCGTACATATATATGTCACATATATATATCAAGCTCCCAGAGTTTGCAATGAAACTCGTTTCTTGATCGATTAGATGAAATTTACCATTTGGAAATTCAATGTACTATGAAAGACTGTATTCACATTTTGCTATATATTGATTCTTTGTTATGTACTTTTTTTTCGTGCTAATGGATTACGTAGGTTATGTAAATAACTCGTAAGAGGATTATCAATAAATTATGATAATCATTTTATTATACGATAGTATTAAGTAATTACTTATATAATTAGATAAGTTTTTATATATATATATATATATATATATATATATATATATATATATATATTCGCAATATATCAAATGTATTTTTCTCGTACCTGCAATTTTATTAATCATAGTTTCTTAAGTTAATTATTTTACGCGAGTGGTAGATAGCTGCGATCTGTGATATAAGAATAGAATCCAGAATAGATAATTTATATTATTATCGTTATGCATGTGTGTGTATATATATATATATATACACATATATACATACACGTGCATACATGTACATACGCATTCATCTACTGTTAAAATGATGTGCATATGCATAACTGTATATATATATAACTCATGTATATATTATGTATATTATGTAAATAATAAAAAAAATATTTAAAAAATAAGCCTAGTATTTTGTAATCCCATAATTTTGAGTAGTTTTTATCTTCTACCCGATATGACCGAAATCAAACTGCCCCATTAAGAATAAAAGAGTCAAAAAGATGCAACGTTTACATGCATCGTCAACAATGACTATCGGATATCCAAGCAACTCTTCGGAGTCGGGCTCTTTTTATAGACGGAACCTTGCGTATCTCGGAAAATTGCCATCGATTTTATTTATCACGTGGCGATGTATCAACGATATACTCGATCGTGAATAACATCATGATGATTACCAAAGAAAACGAATATAATTACGAATATAATACAATAATATAACTAATATAATATAACTATAATAATAATAATAATAAATACTTATTACGTTATAACTGTAATATAATAAATAAATTATAATATGTTGATTTATTACAAACGATTTCGATACATTATTATGTACAACTACGTACTTCAATGTGTGTACTTATGTACACACACACACACACACACACACACACACACACACACACACACACACACACACACACACCCCATCTAGGCATTTGCACATTCAGATCTCGCTTTCGCACACGATTCTTAAATTTTAAATTCTTAAATTTATGTCTTTAATGTTGGCATGGCACAAAAGTGGTTAACGTGTATTAAAGGATTCTTGTTTTAAATAATTCTTGTAAACATAAAAATAAATAAGGTCTTATTTCTTCGATGTACGCTCGTATACACGCTTTGGAAGAAGGCTAATGTTATTTTGTTTACTCATTCAACGCATCACATGACACGTTAGTATATTTAATTAACGGTTTATGTATGCGCGTGTGTGTATAATATGTTAGTACTATATATATAATATATAGTACTAACCGAATTAGCTGTTACGAGATATACATCGATCATTAGTGTTCCCAACTGATTCTGAAGTGTGATGACCGATTGGTCAGATTTGTTTCAATTGAAATTTTCCATTTAATATTATAACGAAATCTTTAGTTTCATAAGAAATATAAATGTGTCATTTCAATATATTCAATATGTTGAAAGCATGCTGTTCCATCTCCATATATACGTTAATTTTTCGATTCGACATGCGACATATAAATATTAACAAGGAAAAGCATTCTTTCTAATGATCTAATATCATGCTTGACTGTACGTAAATAAATAATCAAAGTTTGATGATGATAGACCGGATGAATAGACCGATTGAAATTTGTGCGTGTGCGTGTGCGCGCGCGTGTATGTATCTCTTAAAAAATAATGGAAGTTATATTAGATATTAATGCGCAAATTATTTCAACTTAATCAAGGCAGTTTTGGCAGTTAGATATCTCGAGCTATTACAATATTATAACGATAATAACGGTATGTTTTCAACAACTAACAATTCATGGTAACAAAAGCTGCACTAAAACATCTCCGAGGCCTCACTTCAAGGCCTCAAAGTTTAGGTAAATGCACATTCATTAGCATTATACAAGTCAACTATAAAAAATGAAGGAATATCGATTAATCGTTTATTCCATATCGGTGCACAAGTCTATGAAACGATACGATGGCGAGCTATTCCAATTCATTAGAGATCAATCAACCGGTTTATGGCACTTTACATGTTTCATCGGGAAATATCTTTAGAATCGAGAAAAGAAAGAAATATACGTTGAAACGATAAGAAATCACAGAATATATCATCTATGATAGGAGAGAATGGTGGTTGTCCAGAGAAGACGTTGCCAGATCCAGCGCGGTACTCTACACGGTACAAGATTAGTCATTGCACCAGCCAAATGACGGACCCAATCCCAAATGCCCCATGGCGCGTGTCCACCATTGACATAGAGAACATACGTGAATCCGTCCTTGCACTTTCCTCGAATCGAGTAATAATATGGAAGAAAACTATGTAATCGGAAATGACACCTCTGATAAAACAGTATAGCTGGAGCGTTGCTAGATAGAACATGGAGGAAGACTGCCTTTACGGAGGAACGTTCGGGAGCGGTAACATGGGCCAATAGTTGTTCCAGCAACAACGAAGCTATGCCGTTCCTCCTATACGCACGACGTACCCCTAAACTAAGTATATAACCCACTAGGCAATTTTTTCCCAGACTGGAGCACAAGATACCACGATCTTCCTTATTCAACATAGCATATGGTTTTATCTCTGCAACAATCAGGCCTATTATCACACCACCATATACTGCCGCAAGCGCATAGAACCTCGACGAGCTCGTGATGTCCTCGTACCATGAGTAAGGATAATCTGCACAGATGGAAACGTAACGTTTACAATCGCTTTATTAATAGTCAATCGCTATTGACTATTTCCACTACACACATACGTACACTTTCTCTCTCTCTTTCTCTCTCTCTCTCTCTCTCTCTCTCTCTCTCTCTCTCTTTCCCTATCATTCTTTACTTCTAGCAAAATTGTTTGTCTAAACGTATTCAGATTACTCCAACTTGACTTGATCGTTGAAGGAAGACGAAGAAAGAGAAGCATCGTATCTAGACGATAGATATTTAGGGAAACAGATCTCGATATCCTGATATGTTTACACAATAATCGCGATAGAGCATTTGACGAGCATTTGAGCGTTTGCTAGATATACTCACCTATCGGAAACCAGTCTTGACAGAGCGAGCGTACCTCCTCCAGATCATCGGGACAAAGGAAGCGTAGTTGTACCTCGCCCAAAACGCACAACGGCACCGTGACAGCCGCCGATGACGTTGCCACGGGGGTTGCCGTCGAACCGTTGTCACCGATGGTACCGGGACAATTTCTCCCGACGGTCTCATCGACGGTGTAGGAAGCGCGCTGCTTATTGTCGGACGACTCGATCTCGGTAGAAATGGCACCGCTGGGCTCGCACTCCTCGATCTCGGGTAGGATCACCGGTAGATACCGGTTAAACGACACGACCATCACGCCACAGCTCGTCTATTTTCATTTTATGGGTTATCGTTTACGCGTCACGTCATTCAGTACGCGGATAGTCGCCGTTGGTAAACACAAACCGATATGTCGTCGACATTTTGTTTCTCGCGTGTACGTTGTTCGTTGTGTTGTCAATCAAGCAGCGGCTACACGGTGGTAACAGTGCAAGCGCGACAGGCACGTCGTTTGCCGTTTCTCGTGCATGCGATGTAAACGACCTACGGCCGCGCGAACAGGCTAGCCACAATAACGTCCTGATCGATGATCCGATCGTTACCAATATGGCGAAAGTACACGACTCGTCGATCGATCATTGATCGAATCGTAACGAGAATCACAAGAGAATCGATTTTCAAAAAGATCCACCATCTCATCGATCAACGTACAAGCTTATACGATCATCCTAATCAAATGATGAACTGTAAATATAAAGTCTCGTACTCATGATTCGACTGCATTTTTTATTCGAGAAACTCGACACTCGTATCGTGAACGATCAAATAATCGAATTCAAATAGTGATATATGCTCTACCACACATACACACACACACACACACACACACACACACACAAATCTGAACCAATTTTCATACCGTTATATTCATAAAGTCTCGTAAAGTCTTGTACTCATGACTCGACCGCATTTTTATCCAAGAAATTTGGATAAATTCTCTATAGCTAATAAACATACAGCTGATTTCTTACGTTCTTATTTATCGTGACAAACGCACCGCATGCGTTCAACAGATATACCAACACGTGTCCATCGTGTAACCATGTAATGAATAACAACAGTCAATATCAATCAACAACGATTACAAGGTATCGGTCGATAAGACGGAGTAGAACTCTTCGATAAATCACCTTTCCAATGTAATTCTCATTACGTTGCGCACCAATGCGCACCGCATCGATCGTCGGGTAGTCGCACGCATCCGGTCACGGGAGGAATGCGAATCATCCATCGCGATGAAGTCGTCGTGGATCAGCTGTTGACCTTGCGGCAGCTCGAAACCGTTTGAAACTTTATTAATCATCATGGCGGCAAACAAAACTGTCATTGTGCTTGCACCGAACGGTCGTCGACAAAATGTGAAGGTTACGATCAACACGACGATTCTACAGGTAAATACAACGATAGTATCGCGCCATGTTCACGAATCGGTTTACAAAGCGCTCGCAACATTCGCTTTCATCAGTAAGGACGATCGTCGTAGAGCTCTATTGCCGAAGCGAACGATCCGCGATGGTTTCAAGCCAATATTTTATAGGTTTTGGAGGAGGTATGTCAAAAGCAGGGCTACAACGTCGACGATTATGATATAAAGTGAGTACACTTGAGGTTTCGATTTACAACGTGCGATATAATCTCCGTAAGTCATGTGTACATTACGTCTCTCCCCCSCCCCCCTGCCCCACTCCTCTCCGTTGCAGACACAATCGTCAGATATTGGATCTTAACACGATATTCCGTTTCACCGGTTTACCGAATAACGCTCAGCTGGAGATGGTAGCGTGTAAAAAGGCACGTTCCTTATCGAACGTTACAATTGGCATTCAACTGGAAAACGGAGAGAGAGCGACGCGCGAATTTCCGCCTAATGTCACGCTAGCTCTAGCATTGACGGAGATTTATCCCAATTCGGATCTCGAGAGAGCCGTGTTGATCTATATGCATCGTGAAGTATGCGCATATTATGTCGTTACGTACATGCCATATATGTAACATGAAAATTAATATACTCTATCGATATCCGCGACGAATGCAAATAAACGCAAAAACTTTGCAGTAATTAACATCGAGCTCTTCCGTTTAGGTATACGGAAGGGAAACATTGGAGAAAACAACGTTAAAATCGCTAGGTCTCAATAGCGGAAAGGCGATATTACGATTAATATATCGCGATCCAGAGCAACTGAAAACTCAGGCGCACGTATCTACGCCTTTGCTCCCAAAACCGGCGGTCACGGCAATGAACGATTCATCCAAATCAAGCAAGAAAGATCACCCGAGAATCGCATCGTCGGTTGTGCCACATTGTAGCAAAACAATGGGGGACATTAGCTTATCGAAAACGGATAGGGAAAATCCGGAAAAATGTAAAACGAAAGTAAAGCTACATGGGAAAAACAAAACAGCCGTGGATACACCTGTGGACAGAGATCAAGAGAGGATCGCGGATACAACAGGGGAAAATCATCCAATCGTATCCAGCCGTCACGACAGCGAGAGAGACGAGCGTGTTATGGAAATGCGGTGCACGGAAATCCAGGAAGACGCGTACGGGATTAAGTTTGTAAGGTGTAATTGCACAGCGCGTGCAGTCTTATTTGAGCGATGTGTTTGCTTATCAATGATTTCACGTATCACAGCTGGGGGAAAGAAACGCTCTGGTATTCAATCAGGCAGGGACTCGGGTATTACCAAGGGACGAGTTACCAGACAGCTTTTTCGATCTCGATTTACACGACGCTAGGACTCTCATGCGAGACGCTAAGCGACGTAGGGAACAACTCGAGGATGCTCCGCTCCTAACGGAGGCGCAACGTAAACTCGATCAGGATAAACGTATCTTGGATCAATTGAACAAATACCGACGCACCGTAATTCGGATACAATTTCCGGATCAGTATGTCCTTCAAGGTTTGTTCGGGCCATTAGAAACCGTTCAAACCGTTAAGGACTTTGTGAAACAATATCTGGATAATCCGGATTGCGAATTCACCATCTGTGAGTATACGATACGAGATTACGTTTATTCTATTGAAAAAAAAAAAAAAAAAAAAAAAGAAAAAAAAAGAAAAGAAAAGAAAAAAAATAGCACGTATAACAGTAATAAATTTCTCTTTCTCTCTCTCTCTCTCTCTCTCTCTCTCTCTCTCTCTCTCTCTCTCTCTCTCTAGATACTGCTCCACCAAAGCACATCTTAAGTCCCGGCATGCGATTGATAGATGAGAATCTTGTTCCATCTGCTATTATCTATTATTCCGGACAATCGTCGCTCAAGCCGAGCGTAAAAGAGAAATTAACGGATCCAAAGATTGCTGGTATCGAAGCTGTGAGATTAAGGTAATCGCAATTGTATCTCTCGAATACGAATCATCGTTAAGATTTATGTATTTATTGCATAGAATTGCCACGACTCGAAAAGAACAAGATCCAGCGACTGATAGCGATAAATGTCAAAAATAGAAATAACGATGTTTCTTTGGAGAGAAACCAAGTTGTAATGTTACATCCTCATCATAAGCTTAAAATCAAAACAAAACACGATGCAATGAAACAAGAAACATTTAAATAATCAATTATCTCTTGTGCCAATATCGTTAAGAGATGGCAATTTCTGAAATTGTAATATAAATAATATCTATACGGGATTTTTATGCAAACCTACGCGCGTAGACAAACGCGAGCCACATATGCGTAGGCACGCATGTGTTTTCAACAAGTCTAAAATATATGAATCTGTACACAACAAACATCCAACGTGTCCGTCATTATTCCAATTGAAACGTACAAAGCTTTACACGTAAGAGTCAGCGCGATGCTTAGTAAAATTAGTTATAAAAGTGAAAATAAAACGCTACACGTATAAATAGTAGTAGATTCTTACGATCTAATCTCCATGATCACAATAACATCTTGTATGCTTTTGTGTGTGTGTGTGTGTGTGTGTGGTGTGTACAATTTTTACGAAAAAACAGTGATGTATAGGACCGAGTGTGAAGATACAATCGTGAAATATCGATATAACAGGTATAAATGGTACTAACTGCGTGATAAAGGTGCTTCGATCGATAACGTCGTAAGTATACATCTCAAGTAAATGAGACGTATTTATTACTAAATGTAATAATTTGGATAATAACAAAGATTTTAATCCGATGAGATAAATGACGAATGCTTACGTGTCCCGCCGAATGTAGCGAGAATCAATGATTGCGATCGTTAAATCGTGTCAATCGAGTCAATCGTCGACTAGAGATGCCATTAACTCTGCAAATCGGGCGGTACTGTCGTTGGTGATTGCAATTGCAAGTGCATTAATCTTCGAACAGGACCACCGATCATATTTCCAGTCGGACCGGAACCACCGGCCTCAGCCTCGATACTTTCCCGCAAATTTGTCTCTACGATGTCCGTATTATCATTCACCATCGAGCTCTCGTCTTTTACCATCTGCGATTGCAACTGCGAGTCTAATAATCGCATATACTTGTCCATATCGCCTCCCTTATCTTCGTCATCACCACCCAGCGATCCCTCCGAGCTGCCCTCGAACTCGCCCTCTCCTCCCGGAACGACTAAATCGAGAATGCCTCTCAGCGTGCTATCGAATACATCCGCATCGAAATCTATTCGTGCACCATCCTCCGCATCTTGTACATCGTTATCAGTCGATCGTTCTCTAGAAAGCAAAGCGGCAATCGATCATCCAATCACCGGGATGATCACGCACGTCACACAGGTCGAACACGTATATTAAAAATAAAGGAGAAAAAAAAGAAATTAGTTTCCGTTCCCTTCGCGGGACATATCTACATGCCACATACCCTAAGAAATGCACGCCATCAATGTCGCTGGTTTGGTTGAGGAACGACTGCACCTTTTCTCTGAGGCTCAAAGATTCCTGATCTAATTTTCTGTCCTTGACGTTGCCCCATTGCTGATTCAAGTAAGTTTCCAATTGAGCCGGATCCACGTTTAGCCAACCGTCGCTATCCGCGGGACTCAGCGTAGTTTCATCCTGAGCTGCAAAGCATGGAAACACGAGTAAGCATCATCCATACGATATACCACATGCCGCTACATTTCTCTGTTACAATTACAATTTAGAACAAATTACCATGCATCTCAATGTCATTCGTCTGTATGTTCTCCCATGCTTCTAAAACTTTTCGAGCGTCGCTCTCGTACAGATTGATCAGATTATCGAACAAGGGCGCATGCTTCAAGAAATACTCTTTCGCCGTTGACATCAGTTTGTCACGCTCTTGGCTACCTTTCAGCAGATCTCTAAAGTAACCATTCGCTTCTAAACGAGCTAGATAAGCATCGAAAGCCGATTCGTTGAGCTTTAATCTCTCATCGTCATCAATGGTGGCCGATCGTTCCCTCGTACGTTTTCTACGTTCCTCGTTGGCCCGAACTACTAGCATCTCTAAACCACATGCTATCTTAACTCCAAGAACATGAGCATTATATTTTGAGCAAGTCGCAGGTGGCATGTTCCAACCTGTTCTCGGATCACCGGTATAACGACAATGCGTCACCATCGCGTACAAACATCTTGTCATATTGACATTGACCATGGTTCGTTGTTCGGGAGGAAAATATCTCATAGCGCGACAAACCTAAGATAATTAATTCGCAGATGAACTAAGCGGCAAATGGTTAAGATAGAGATAGATAGATAGATAGATAGAGAGAGAGAGAGAGAGAGAGAGAGAGAGAGAGAGAGGGGGGGGACAGAATCGATCCTGTAAAGGTTCAAATAAATCCTGTTCATTACCCTGCGTTCGAGCGGATCCGAATGACAGATCATCCTAATCACCGGAGCTATGAATCTTGGTTCCAAACGAAGTATAGAGGCTGCTTTCTCCGGAAGAAATGCCCTAGCTTTGTGTCTTCTTTTCCGAATCTCATCGGGATAGACGCCAATTTTCCTCCATAGAGCAAGTTGCACCTTCTCAGACATCCTGGAAATGTGCGGCCTGCCATGAATATTATCGAGCAAGTTGGGAAACGATGTTCCCCTTTCCCTGATGACGTGTATGTCACCATTGCGAATGAACACTCGATCCTGACAGGTCTCGGGACTCGCCCACAACGGCAAGTCATCGGCAGCCTCTATCAGAAGGAACTCCCCATCTGAATCTACCACTCTGGCGATCAATCCGTCAAAGACTTTGGTAAGCCTAAATATTAGGTATACTGTCAGCCATTCGTCACCTATGTCCTCGTCGAAACGCAAACTCGCGTAAACATGGGGCAAAGTATGGTAATCTGACGAAAAGAAATAACGATCGATTATTTATACAGCAAGACAGACGGTGAGACTCTCGCACAATGATTCAACATTTACCTTCCTCTACAGCCGATCCCTCGAGAATTCTATTCAGCAACATCGCTTGCTTGGTTCTAGGACGGAAATTCAGACTGTCTCTATGCCAGATATGATCGACGATAAGCGGAGCGATCTCCTCGTTGTACCTGGCGATCTCCTCACTCAGCCGCATCTCCGTCACCGAGTCCGGATCGGACGCATAACAGAATCTGGGATAGAGAAAACACTCGAGGATATCGTCCTCCTTGGCCTTGTGCGTTATCGCGGCGGTATTTGCCATTTTCTGCCGTTGCATTCGATTACAGTGAAACCGCTACCGTTCTGTAACTGTTCTTCGTAACACGTTCACGCGACTTTTATGCAAAAGTCGTTCACCGAGTCGATCTCAAACAGACACGCGATTCCTCGGTGACGCTTCGTTCCCATACGTGTTCCTCATGGATGAACGCATAGGTAAACCAAAGTCGTGTTTACTGCGTTATCCGTCATATACCGACCATAACCTAACGTCGTCGTCGTCGTCGTCGTCGTCGTCGTCGTCGTCGTCGTCGAATCGGTGCAACTGCTCAGGCACGCAGCACGCTACGACGCGGGTACGTAATCTGCCTTAACCTAACTCGACCCAACCAAATCTAACCTAATGTACCTACACACGGCACATCTCTCCGGGGGTGCCATCGCATCATGGTGATCCTACATGATCGTTCGAATGCATGGGGTGCGACGCGAGTGGCACGAATAGGTAAAAGAGCGTAATTGATTCTTCACCGAGAGGAAGGAGCCATCGAGCGCGAATCGCTACTCGTATTCTATATCATGAGTACGAACGAAGTCATCGCGGCAGGAAGTTAATCTCCCCTGACAGATCCACGAGCCGGTTTCCTCGATCCCTCGCGGTGTCCCATCAACGGTGATCGCGAAGAAAATTTCGGAAATATGGCCATCACGAGGAATCATTCAGGCGGCCGATCGTCGACCTGTTTACGCAAGTATTGGACGGTTTTTGCTTTTAGCGCGATTGTACTGTGCATCCAGGTCTATCTGCATACGTTCTTCGTTTCTTCGGACAATGGCAAGATCAAACCTAATCGGCTGTCATTCGGAGAGGTAGATCTCAATCTCAGCTATGATATCACACATCTTCAAATGTCTTTATTCAATGTCTCGTAATAAAGATCAAGATTCCATAAAGATTACTTGCATTACAGAGCGGTTCCTTCCAATCCGGAAAGGACGATGGCTTGCGTCAAGCGAAACTTCCACCCGACAAGCAGACGAACTCGAATAGGCAAACATTGCAATCTCACTTGAGAAATCGTACTACCAGAATCAAGTTGGACCTTAACTCATTGAATTTTACACCCATGTGCGAAGTTAAGATCAGAGAAGCAGTGAGCGCTGTAATGCGTGCTCAGAGTCAAGCATGCAAACAACGCATCGTCAATGTGACGTGCCTTAATCAGCAGGGTTCGTTGTATCCGGACAGAGTGCAATCTCTATGTCCTCATTCTCTAGGCTTTACAGATACGCCGACCAACTTGGGTTGCTTCAAAGATGACAAGACGTCGAGAGTGCTCTCCAATTATTATCACATCTTCAAAGGGAACAATACGCCGGAACGTTGCGCCAACATGTGTCTTCAATCAGGATTTCCATACGCCGGTACAGAATACTCGTTAGTGTCCTCGAAGACGATAATATCGACGCGAGTTTAGTCACGGTACTATCTAACAATACTCATGTACGATACAGATATATGGGCTTCCTTTCAGGGTAGAATGTTTCTGTGGAATGGAAGAACCATCGCAGACAAAACGATTACCAGATTCAAGCTGCAATATGAAATGTTCCGGCAATCCGAAAGAAACCTGTGGTGGCTATTTAACCATCAACGTATATTCAACCGGAATTCAAAGTAAGTGCACGTGTTTAATCATATATATATAGAGAAAGAGAGAGAGAGAGAGAGAGACATTCGGGCGTAGAGAAATAATTGAAAATTCTGTTTTAAACACGACAGAGTTTAAACCACAAGAGTCGAGAAACTCGAGTTTAAAATACGAGCTGGAGCAACCCGTGCGAATAGCTTATTTATTGACAGTGAATGGCAGGGCAAGTCGGCAGGTGAAGCGACTCATAAGCGTCTTATATCATCCTTCACACTTATTTTATATTCATGTTGATGCGGTAAGTATTACAACGAATGGTATAAGATTCGCATGACTTTCTTTTACGAGAAAGGAATTAATTAAACTATTTGCTTTTTATTTAAAAATGAAAACATAGGTATAAGAAATTCTTTCTCTGCCTCTCCCTCTCTCTCTTTCTTTCTTTCTCTCTCTTTCCTCCTCTCCTCTTTATGAAGAACACGTATACGGGATCTTTATTCATCATCTCATTCAGTATCGTCATTGTCGCGTGTATGCTATATCGCATGCACTAATCTATAAACATGTATTCTTCACAGAGACAAGATTATCTGTACCGTGAAATGTTGGAACTGGAGAAATCGTGTAAACTGAATAATATCAAAATAGCAAGAGGAGAAGGTATGCGACACGCGAGTATTTGGGGTGGCGCGAGTCTTCTGACGACATTTTTAAAATCCGCGCAACAAATGCTCGCTTACGATCGACACTGGGATTTTCTCGTAAATCTGTCAGAATCCGACTTTCCCGTAAAAAACAACAGTCAACTGACAGAATTTCTAAGTTGGAACAAGGGTATGAACTTTGCGAAATCGCATGGAAGAGAAGTTCAGCGTTTCATAGCGAAGCAAGGTCTAGATAAGACTTTCGTGGAATGCGAAGCACGCATGTGGCGAATCGGCGATCGAAAGTTACCTGTCGGTACGTGACGTTACATCGTACATACGCATAAATGACCGTCGTTGTTCTCTTTCTTCTCTTTCATTCAGTAACGCAAGACAAGCAGTCGTTTTTCTTCTTTCTTTTTTCCGATGCAAATTTACAGTTTCTTGCTTATGCGAAAGTTGTTCCCTCAGCGTAAACTTGGCGTAATATTAAAACGCAAAAATGTTACATCGAGATTGCGACGCTCTATATTATACATAAAAATTGGACGTACATGATAAGAGATGATGATATTCATCCGATCATTTCAACAGGTATCCAAATCGATGGCGGTAGCGATTGGTTCGCTCTAAGTCGGGAGTTCGTCGAGTACGTCGCTGATCCGAATAGCGATTCACTGGTAACCAATCTGTCAAGATTGTTCAGATACACCTTACTACCAGCCGAATCGTTTTTTCACACCGTCTTGAGGAACTCGAGATTCTGTAACACTTACATAGACAATAACTTGCATATGACTAATTGGAAAAGGAAATTGGGTTGCAAGTGTCAATACAAGGCCGTCGTGGATTGGTGCGGATGTAGCCCGAACGATTTCAAAGCGGAAGATCTGAATCGGTTACGAAATACGGTGGATCGTAACATATTCTTCGCCCGTAAATTCGAGCCCGTCATCGATCATAAGATTATCGATCGATTAGAGGAATGGCTATATCCCGATAGAAAGAACAAAACAGCCATGAGAGGTAACGACATGTACTGGCAAAGCCTATATCATCACGCGGATCTGAGTCCGTTGCCAGACGACGCTCTGCTAACTCTGTCATATTCCCTGGCCAGACTGATCTACCGTAAATTGAAGATCGATGATCGGAAAAACATCCGCTTGTTGGAAAACACGGCATATTTTCGACAGAATCGATTCATCGGTATGCTGATTCTAGCGAAGAGCGGAGACGACTCCCCGAACGTATCGTCGCCATCGAGGAGCAATCACGTGGAAGCCTTGATCTCGGCGCGAGAGAATTTCTCCGCCGGTAGATCGTGGTCCGGCAAGATACGGAGCCTCTCCGTCAACACGGATTACGATCAAAAGGAACAGACCTTCCGAAATCTGGCAGGCAGTATAGGGCCGTACTCGAATCCAGTCTTGGCTTACGATTTCGACGCTAGCATCACGGTGCCGCAAAATATATCAGTGTTATGGATCGATCCATACGGACGTCTCGCCGAGACGAATCACATATATCTAGAGGAGACGAGCCTGGTAAGGAGAAGAGGAGAGAAAAGCAATGTCGAATAGTCTCGATATTCCTTTCTCCTCGAAAGGAAGTCGATTCTCCGGAATCGACTAAGACGAGTAAGACGAGACGACACGCTTAACTTGATATGCGCTTGCAGGTTGGACACACGAAGCCGCGGTTAAAGGAACAACTGGTGATCGGTACTTGGCGATTACTGTTGATCAGTGGCATCGAACTGATAGCGAAATTAAAATTTCTGGTAATTCCATTGTCCTACTGGAAGGCTAAGAAGATAGACCCGGAAAAGGCGAAGGAGATAGTAGACGGTCCGAGCACCGTTTACCACGTAACGGAAGAAATGAACAAGAATTGGTCCAAGTTGGTGAAACTCGCGACGATGAACGAGCAAACGGCGTTCGCTCGTGAAAGTCAAAGTAAAATCGGTGAGAACTTGGAGGATTGGTTAGACAGAACGGTACACGAGCACTACGAGATAAAGAAAGCGTGCACCGTCGAGGAATCAGAAATCGGATCAAAGTTGGAAAAGTGCATCGATACCGATTGGAGTTCCCTGAGTCCCGATTCAAAGGCTGATACCAGTAATCTATGTCAAAAATAATAACTAATCATCTTACCAAGTACGTGCCATCTCGACCGTTTCGAAACTCGTACGCGTTAACAAGTATCACAGATGTCCCCGGACATATTTTTATATCAAGTATCGAGTAAACTGTACATATACCCAGTACTCATAAGGAACACAAAAACCTATAAATACATGGAAAAGAATACAGATTACACATAAACCTACACAATTCCATTTTCGCGGTACACGCCGCAATTTACCATCTCGTCCTCCGATATCCCGATACATCTTCCCTTCCTTCCCTTCCGTCTCTCCCGTCTCCATGTTTCGGTATCCATTCATCGTTCGTTTCTTTTTCCGTCATTGATCGGTAACGATTCTACGCGAGGGGAAAAGAAGAGGATAAGAAACACGTAAGTAAGAAACACGGAAGAAGAAGAAAAGCTGCATAGATAACGTCGACGGAACATGACAGTCGCAAAAAAGATAATCAGCGGAAGGTAAGAGTGATAAGAGACATAAAAGATACATAATAAAAAAGAATAAGAAAAAAAGACAGAAGATAACAATATATCGAGGGGGAATAAAATTTGAAAGACGATAGTAAATTATAATTAGAACCTGTAAGGGAATAGTAGATGACAAGTATCGGATAGAAAAGAATCGTACGACGTCAAGTAACGGAAGAACGGAAAAAAAAAGATACGCCAATAAATAATACACGGAGAATAAAGAATGATAGGATAAGGATAGTAGAAGGAAAGATAGAAGCGGATAAAGATAAATTCGGATAAACACAGAACGAGATCATCGGAAGCAACGCCACGTACATTTTCGCGGATAAATCCCGAGCGATGATGGCTGGGAGCCGGGCTCTAGCGCGATATCGATTATTCACCGCAAATCGGATGCGTCAGATCACGGGCTTGGTAGCAGCGCGCGTGCTCGTAATCAATCCATTGGTTTCGACAGCATAATCGAGATCGCTTTAAATCGCAATTTCTTTTCTCACGTTTGTAATGCGGAACCATTTAACGTTCGTTGATCGATTTTTCGTTATCGGTAGAATATCATTATTCCGCATGAAACAATTCCGGATAACGGAAAAAGGAGATAACGGAGGACTGCAGAGTTCGGTTCGTAGTAAGTCCGGGCAGCGATAAAACGATTCGCAAAAACGTAAAGAAAGTAAAAGAGACGGAAATATGTCGCGTCAGTCATCCATCACAGCTTTACCGAGATCGTTTCGGTAAATATCACAGGAAAGCAGGATAGAAAGAACATGAAAGAAGGCTACTAGAAAGAGGATACATACTAGAAAGAGGATACGTACTACTGTCGTAGATACACTAATATGCCATTACGAATAAATACAAGTAAAAGATATCCGAAAACGTCCGAGTATTCGTCGGTTAATCGTCGCCAGTGGGGGTCAGTCAATTGTACACTGGATACTCGGATATAGATTCGGGTAAGAAAGAATACCCTCAAGTCGAGCTTAATACGTTTAATACGTACAACACATAGAAAAGATCCACTGTCCGTTCAGTGGATACTCGGAATCCGCGATAGAAAGCAGCAAGATTCAATCCATCCATCAAGTTCATCTTCCGCTAGTATCTAATTCGAACGGACTATGAAGAACGAGGTCCTCGTTCGCAACGACTATTGTAGACGGAAAAAGAAGCAGGCAGCGTTCGATTCATCTCTACGGTGGTTGAAAGAATGCAACTGTTAATCGCTTCACGCGCACTTGTCATTCCCCGCGGGAACAAAACAAGATTCAGATAGATACATTATTAATCACACGGTGATTGATCATCGCGACGAGATCGCGACGAGATTGCAGTCGTTTTTCTTTTTCGGCGGAACAAACGGCTCGTTCTCAGTTACAGACGGTATGGTCAAACAGACCTTGGTTCATACGAAATAAAATGTCATTTTAATAGACACGTCGTTTTCCCAGAGTTTCTTATCTCCCTTACTTATCGATCAAAGTAAGCCCGCGTAAGTAAAGTCACGATCGAGCATCGCCAATCCGTACCTCTATACACGAATACAGACGAGATCGTTACCCAGCAACGATCTCGCAAAACAGTCGCTTTCCAAGATATCGAGTCTCGTTGGACTCGGTCAGCAGTGTGACAGAGACTCGACGTCATCGTACGTGACGGAGATCGTGACGGACACGAGGCGTATAAATCGCAAAGTGATCATCCTATTCTCCTCCGATAATGGACAAGAAAAGGGTGAGTCTCATTAATTTTAGTTATCAATGGCTCGAACGTACAAGAGCTAAGCAGGATCGACACACTTTGCGATATGAGGGTACCGCGTTTACGCATTAAATTCGAACAAGACTCAACGGCACGAACGTTGGATTCGCATTCTCTCTCTTCTGCTCGGGAAACGTTTCTTTCTCCGTGTATTCGACAAAGATACGGTCGATACAAAGGCTCGTCGATATAAAATAAAAAATGTAAAAAATTCCATCCTAAGAGGGGTCCTAAGAAAGCGAAAAGAAAAGCGATGATCAGTATCGAAAGAGTGGACACGACCAAGATGAACAGAGAACAACTGGAGATATACGCTCACAAAATATTCGAGGAAATGGAACGCGAGCGGGAAGAAAGAAACTTTTTCCAGATAGAAAGGGACAAACTGCGAACCTTTTGGGAAATAACAAGACATCAGCTGGACGAAGCACGCGCTCAAATCAGGTAGGTCCGAATGGCAAGGATCGCAGCGATCGATCTCACAGGACGATAACTACGTACACTCGTAGAAGCAAAGAACGCGAGAAGGAGGAACTGGCGGAGAAGCACGAGGCCGAAATGAAACTGTACAAGCAAAAGGTGAAACACTTGATGCACGAACATCAGACCAATCTATCGGAGACCAAGGCCGAATATCTGGCCGCTCTGAAAATGGCTCAAGATGATCACGCCGCGCAAGAGAACGAAATCATAAAGGACAAGTCGGAATCGAAGAAACTGCAAAAGGAACAGGAATTGGCACATACGAACGAAATTCGAACATTGAAATTGGTAAGACGCATGCATAATCGGCAGAGATTCGCAAAACTGGTTAAATGTACGCACACGACCGCACGCGCATATGGTGTCTGCATATATGTATGTATGTATGTGTGCGCGCGCGTGTGCACATTCTCTCTTCATTGGTCATTGACGCTTGTAATCGTTACACGCGAAAAACATAGCTGCATTCGGAAAAAACAAATGACATGGCAAAAAAGTTTGAGACCGAAGCCGTGGAATTGGAGCAAAAGTACGAGGAAAAATTGAGCGATCAATACGAATCATTAACGCTGAAGCATCGTATGGAGACGACAGAAGTGGAGGAACGGAAGAACGCGCAAATTGCGATTCTGATAAAGAATCACGAGAACGCGTTCACCGAGATGAAAAATTACTACAACGACATCACTCTGAACAACCTGTCGTTGATCAAGAGCATGAAGGTAAGTCGGTTCGAGCGCTATCGACAGGCGACGGGGGAAGCAGCGAAAAGAAAAAGAAAAAGGAAAAGAAAAAGAAAAGAAAAAGGAAACATTGAAGCGATACGACGGTTCTTCCAAACAGGAACAAATGGACGCGATAAAGAACAAGGAGGAACGCACGAAGAAACAGGCGCGGGAACTAACAGCGGAGAACGAGAAATATTCGGCGGAGCTGAAAGTCGCACGGAAGAGCACGTTCGAATTCGGCCGTCAATTGACAAATTACGAGAAGAATAAGCAATGTTTGGCGGTTAGTACGAAAGAAGATTGCTAAACAACACGCGCAACAGCGTCGAAAACGGCGATGCAAGGAAAACCGTATGTATGTACGTACGTACGTATGTATATATTAAAAGAAAAAAAAAAAATTGCACGCAGAGCACGAAACGGAAGCTGACGACGGTGGCGAAGGACCTAGAAAACTTGAAATGGGAGAACGAGGTTCTCGAACTGCGTTTCGAAAAGGTACGCTCACTCGACATTTCCGGACCATTTCGAACACGTCACATAATAGCGGGGAAGCAAAAACGCACGAAAAACGCGGAAATAACATCCCTTTCTTCGAGGCAGTGTCAATCCGAGAGGGACGAGTTGCAGTCCAGATTCGTCTCAGCCATACTGGAGTTGCAGCAGAAAACGGGCTTGAAAAACGCGCTTTTGGAAAAGAAATTGGAGGAGCTGTACGATCTGTGGGAGCAACGCGAGATGAACGGAAGATGCAGCGATGCATCGATGGACGCACAGTCATCATCGGACAAGGTGGCAACGACGAAGGCAGAAGAGAAATCGCAGGTACAAGGATAGTTTGATAAAATCGGGGCATCGATAATAAAATGGATGATAAAATAAAATTCTTTTCTCCTTGATCACTCGTAATCAGGATAACAGAAAAATCGTGAGAGACGAAGTACAAGGACGATGCTCAAAAGAGGTACAGAACGTGCTGTCGCGATCCGATCACTGAGGCATGCAAGCCGTACACGGAAGAGGAAGAGGAAAAGGAAAATAGACGGATCTAATCGGAAGCGAGGTTACAGACGAAATCAAAGTCAAAGTCGCGACACGGCACGTCAATGCCAGAGACAACCGAACGAAACACGATTACACCCTCTCTTTCCAGGTAGTCACCAAGGTAGATGGGGCATCGATTCCGGGAGCGATTCGCAGACATTGGCAACGACCGTACAAGAAGACCGGATAAAAAAGAAATTAATAATAAATAGACAAAGAAAGTACAATCGAAAAATCACGTAACCATAACGCATCCCGATCGGTAGATTCCTCGGTTTCCTTGGATTCTTTCTCAACATATATAGACGATATATAAAGACACATCGACATGTAAAGTCACGATCCCATCATTGGAAAAAGGGAAGAGTCTCGGACTAAAGAAGGTTCTCTCAAAATGTAGTCAAATCAGATCAGACGACGATAGGACTCATCACGAACGAACATTCGTACGAATGAAATGAAACGTTTCAATAAAATACGATCGATCGATTCCATTTCAAAAGACTGGCGAGTGTCATCAATCAACGTCGACGTTATCCATAGTGATCCTCGAATCGCAATCGTATCGAAATTCTTTGGTTATACCCAATTATGCCATCAGTAAAATTTTGTTTCACATACAGGTGTACTTGAATAAACTTATTAATTATACATATGAAACACGTATCCGTTATTCTCTATGATATCCCTTTCGTCATTATAATCCGAAAACTGTGCGATACCATACATATCGAGTATCTTGAAATGGCTGTCGATGAACATTCCCATGGCTCGAGGAAAATCTTGACAAGAAGTATTAATAAAAACTAAGGCAACTATCTCGCACTCCTTTGAACCTTTCCATCGTTAAATCTATCCTAAAAAACGCCATCCTAACAAACGAAAGGAACAAAGAAAAGAATCGGTATTTCAAGTTTCATTAAAATCTTGATTTCAGTCGTCGTTTTCATTTTTTCCTTCGTCCATGTTTGGATGTAACTCGTAACGCATTATACCGAAACTCTTTTATGAATTTTGGGAAAGCGGATGTACGATGCACGATATGATACGCATGTATAACAAATATATGATAAACATAGATATACGATAAGCAAGATAAACGTATCAACGGGAACCATAATTACATCGTCGCAACGATATTCAACTACTTTTAGTCTTCTCAACAAATGAATACAATGAAATACTTCCCGAGTCAGTGCGATTAACGAGGCATGCATTACTTGGCTCGACAAACTACAAGCTAGTACAAAAGTTCAATCACAAGGAAAGTCGAAACCTTATTGACGCGCGAGCGCAATGGATTTCCTCCATCCGACCTCCTTGCCTCATTCTCTTGCGCTTATCCACATAACGTACTCGCCACATCATTCGCGACGCGATATCGTTAACGAAATATCGTTAACGAAATTACGGTAACGTATCGCTATCGCGATCGTTATCACATATTCAGAGAATCGAAAATAGAACCGTTTCATATCTCAATTTATGCACGATGAGTCGCGTAGCGTGACTCTAAATCACCCTGACTCTAATCGCGTCGATTAACATTTATTTCTTCGGTTTGGAAGCAAGGAAAACTAGACAATCGCGATGTTGATCGACGCAAACGCGAACACGATAATCAAGTACGATAATCGAGTTCGACGCGTGATCGATGCATAATTCCTGTGCTTAATTCCTCGCGATATAATATCAGCAAAGTCCACTTGGTACCAGTTCGCGAGCATTCCCGCGCTTCCACGTGCGTAGGAAATCCGTTACGCGATATTTATGCCTTAATAATCCGCTCCGCGACATTATTAAGGAGACTCCTCCGAAATATTTTGGCGGAATATGTTCCGCACTATTAAGATTTAATCGCGATATTTTTATGTCCAAACGCATTAAAATTAAAAGAATTTACTTTCATGCTAAACGTAGTTACGAGATACGAAAGTTTGTAATTCGTATTTGGTCAAAGATAGAAGAAAAACGCAACGAACACGACGCAGATCAAGGCGAATAAACGAATCGTAATCGCGAATAGCGTGACAATTTTAACGAAATAATTAACCGCGCGATTCATCAACGCGTAGAAATTACGATATTTTAGGGTTCGAACTTATATTATACGTCGAAATAATTAGAGAATAATAATAATAATAATAATTTCTTACAGGCGAGGCTGGGTTAGGCGAGGCTGGGTTAGGCGAGGCTGGGTTAGGCGAGGCTGGGTTAGGCGAGGCTGGGTTAGGCGAGGCTGGGTTAGGCG